>JAHYIQ010000001.1:3000000-3322500 GCA_030673865.1 Melipona bicolor
ACGTGACAAATATGGAAAAAAAAATCTGTTCGACGCGAAACAACCTGAAACCATCCATCAGGGGCTCGTTGCACGAACTGGAAATTGCGATCGAGTCTCACAATCAGTCTCGCTCGAAGATTCTACATGTCTATAAATACGCACTGTGCTTAAAATCGTCGGAATATCACGTACTTCTCTCGTGTTATATTCATAGCCGGCGAATTAACATTTTTATACGGCTCCCGACTACTAAATGTAAATGTTACGTTTTATTATGATAATAACTTTCGTGTAACGTTTGACGAGTTCTTTCTTCCTTGATTGCACGATCATGACACAGAAGATACTCCTGCGGATGTTTTATGAATACATTCGTTAAAACTGAGAAATATTTTTTTTTTATACACGTTGTGCGCAATTTTAGAACATTTTTTTTTCATGTATCATATTCAACCGGAATTTTGCAAATTTAACTTTAATTTACACTTTTGTTCAACTTTGAATCCTGAGGCTGTTTCGACATTGTCGAGTTAAATTGATTGAAAGAAAAATTTATAAAGGAGAAAGACTGCAAGTTTGCAATAAATTTGGTTTTTCATTTGAATATAAAATATCTCGAGTCGCAAAATTTTCACATAAGATATAAAAGAAAGAAAGAAAATTTCTGTACAGTACTGTGTCATTCTTATTTCCGTTAGAGCTAGTTACAACTAAATGTCGAAATCGACGACTTCGGTTAACACCTTCTCAGGACCATTGCACAAATAATCTAATGGCGAATCATTTCCGATTCACCAGCCAATTTCGCACTTTCAGTGCAAACGCACATACACCTGAAAGTGTCTGTAGCAACGCAAATTAGACGCACGATATTTGCTGGAGAATCTACGATAAAACGAAACGCTGTTACCTATATCTGCCTGACATTGCCCTAATTACACAAAACATTTTACGATCCAACGTTACAAGCTACCCAAACCATTAACCTGGATCACCAATTGAAATTACACTTTGTGTCACGGCCGATATTTCCCGGAATGTCGTGTTCCTCCGCAGCAACAAACAATCGGTGGGGCTTGTTCATCGTTCGGATCCAAGTAACTTGGTGGCACACTGTCTCCGTTACAACAAGCGAACTCCATGAATTTCGCAGAACAGGCTCGCAGGGCGCGCGACACGAATGAAACTCGCTCGTACTCAACCCGTAACGAAAGGCAAAGCGTACCTGTATTTTTGTCGACGTAACGTAACATTGATTGGCAAGTTTCAAGAGCTCACTCCGATTTTCACGCGTTTTTCTCTTCGTAAATTCCTGCGCGTACGACGGGCACGTTTCGGCCTCTGTTTCTCCCGACCCCAATTGTTCCCTCTTTTCCAATAAGCTCTAAATATCTGCCCAAGAACGTACAGAATCTTTCTCGAGTTCGCGTGCAAACACGTTTCTCTCGAATCGCCGACTCACGACTCGTGAATCTATAGTAGTAATTCTTTCGTCTTCGCGTGCCTCTGTCGCGCGAAACCGAAAAAGAAAGGCTTTCGAGTAACGACTCACCTTTAACGCCTCGAGGAAGCTGAACGGAGCCAAGGAGCAACAGCAGAATCGCGGCGATAGTGTCCCACCCGGTAATCCTGCAGGGTAAATCCAGTCCACAGGCCATTCTGAGAAATCAGCGAGCCACGAACGAACGAACGAACGAACGAACGAACGAACGACTCAATAATTCACGCACCACATTCGTCAGATCACCGTGCCGTGATCTATCTTCTGGCTTGGCCCGACCTGCACTCACGGCCAAACACACAACTCACTGGCCAAAGCCGATAATTCCCGGAACAACAGGTCGTGCCCTCGTACCACCAGAGACGCGACACCGGTGCAAAGTTTTACGTACGACTGTCTCGTTGGCGCACGGTGTTTGAAACGGGATCGAGGACAGCTGGGCCGGTCGCTACCGAGATACTCCCACGAGGATCGATCCTTTCGCGAAACATCCGACTTGTCGGAGAAGCAACTGAGACACCAACGCGTGTGCACACCGGGCGAAGACGATCGGGCGAAAACGAGAACGACGAGCCGAGGAGACAGACTCAAACAACAAAACCGAGACTATGTTCCGGTGCGGGCGACGTCCCGTCGGGTTACTGGAAACGTGTCAGCGGAGCGCGACACGGAGAGGCGACACGGAGCACGTGCACGCTCGATAAACGGCGGGCTACTGTGCAGCCAGCCACGGCGACTGCACGGGGAAGAACGAGAGGAACGAGAGAAACGAAAGACGGGAAAGACGGAGAGAGAGTCGGGTCCAGGGCGTCGACAAGCTGCCGCTGCTTGCTACTGCCTAGCCTCGGGTCTCCTATCGTCGAATCAAGTGGAGATATCGCGCGCGATCTCTGTCGGGGGTTGGTGCGATCCGTGGAGGACGACGACGACGACGACGACGATGAAATTCGGTCGAGCCTTGCTGATCGGAGAGAGAGTCAGATACCGCGTGGAACTACGTCGGACGAGCGATCAGTGAAACGACGTGTTTGTCGTTTGTACGTTGAACGAGATCGCGAATTGCGACGAACGACAGACAGAGACAGAGAGACAGAGAGAGAGAGAGAGACAGAGAGAGGTCGCGGCCAACTGACGTGTCGGGAAAACGCGGTGGCACGACGCGATACGACCGATTCGTACGCTCACCCAAAACTAAGCGGTTCGTGGCGAACGGCGCGCACCTGTCGTTCCGCGGGTCGCTGCGCATGTCCCTACGAAGGAAGCCGACTGCCTGCCACCGCTGCTCTCGTATATCCATCCGGGATGGTTCGCAGGTGGGAGAAGAGCGTGCCACGCACACCGCGCACCACCGCGCCAAAGGTGGTGGAAACGTCCTGCAACTTCGAATTAAGTTTTTCCCCGCTGTGCGCCCGCTCCTCCGCGCCCATGATTTGTCAATTTTATCGAGTTGTTTGCTTGGTTTGGTTTATGGTATTTTTCTTTCCCCTCCTCCCCCGCCTCCCCCTTCGTCGGACGATTTATTCCGCCGTATCGCGATTTTTGTAGCACGCCGAGAAGAAGAAAAAAAGAAAATTCGTCAAACTTTCTTGCAACGTTTTAATCGTTTGTACGAGAGCTGTTTTGAAATAAAGCTGTTTGAGAATGTCGACGTGTTTCTGGCATAAACCGATGAGATTTATACATGTGGAGCGAGAGACAATATCGTGCAGCGTGTTTTTCTGCTGTGGGAGCAGAGTAAGAGTACAATCATTTTATTACAAATATTTCTCTGATCGATTACATGGGACTGGGCGTTAAAATAAACTTTCCATTCCTTTGAAATAAATATCAGGATTGTCTTTTATGGTATTTAAAATAGTCTTTAACGAATGAGACATTTTCGAAAATTGTGTTGTAACAGCTTCGTGATCCGATATATGAATGGCAATGGAATATCTGGATTATTTCCCTGTCGAAAATCCACGATATATATATATATATAATATTCAGCTGAACTACATAATCTCGCAATGAACCAATAACCCATTGACATTGTCAGAGTGGCCTTGAACGACCACAATGACTCATTATACTTCGCAATTCAGAGATTTTGGGATAGCCAGGAATTATTAGCGTTGCCGCCTTATTGTGGCTGAACATCTGTTTCCTTTGGCGTCACGCTACGTGACTTCACATCTTATGGGAACGCACGGGAGACGCTGCCATTTCGTAACAATTGAAATTATTACTCAAATTCAGAAGACGGAAAATAATTTTAGAAAGTGAGAAATACGTAGCGCGCGTATAAAATACAAAAATATATAAACTATCTGTGTAAATACATAAAGTAGAATACTATATATTAAACTAGAGTAGATACTGAATGCATACTAAATTCTATTACTTTATTAGTAATACTAATAAAAGTACAAATTTGCACAAAAATCTGTTTATTAAAAAGATTATTTCGAGTCTATTTGTAAACAAAATAATTGAATTGACAGTTTGGTCCATTGACGCGTAATCCGGACTCGCTGCCTTCGTTCCGGAAACCAGAACGTACCATACGTACTCGTTATTTTTGTAATCCGTTTGTTTACGACGATCGGCCAGTTGCACGGAGTTCGTTTGATTAACGACTATCTTTCGTCTTCAATGAAACAAACAAACTGCTTCGCGGCTAATTACCAAGAGCGCTGCTTATTGCAAGAATACTTAATTGGGCCGGATAAAAAGTATAACGTACGTAACACTGAATTAAAAATTTCCACGAGCCCAACGCCGCAAGATAACGCGCCGAGGCTTCTGCCTTTTAATCGTAAATGAACCTCGGTGCGCGAAAATTCCTCGTCTCTTTGTTTCTCGCCAATGTACCTTTGTGCCGCGTTTTGCAAATCTCCCACCTCTCTAACGCTCTCTCTCTCTCTTTCTTTTTATCTCTTTTGGTCACGACCTTCTGTGATCTTCGACCGCTGATTTTATCAGAATTTCACGAACCGACGATTCTTTCGCTCGAATCGAGTCCAGCAAGGGGCGAAGTTATCAACGTTATGGAATGTAAATCCCGAGAGATGGAAAGAAAATACCAGGCAACCGTGATTAACTAACCCGGCTTCCCGTTAGTTTTCCCGAAAACCACGAGCGATATAAGTTCGTGGCATTTCTTTCTAAATACCCGATCGATAATTGTCTCTTTAACAACTTGAACTCGTCGTCCGTTCTCTTTCACTTGGTCGTTCGATCCTTAATACGAGCGGGAACGCAGACGAAGAGAAACATTATATTTTCTTTTAATTTGCAGAGGTAGATAGGTATTGTTACTTTAATGAAATTATACAGTTAATGGAATTCAACGATGTTTCTAATTCGAAGAAGTTGGTTTAATTAAAAAAAAAAAAATCCTTGGAGTGTATAATTTAAGTTACTTGGAAAGATAAACTTTGATAGAGAATTCTTCTTCTTTCGCAATCTATTTACCAGTGTGATGAAACGTATACGCATATATTTATAAAAACGAATCACGACTTGTTCATTCATTTACGTCACTTAACCTGGGTTGACAAAAATATTAATGTCTATCGACGCTGAGAGAAAACCGTGTCGAGATAATTCTACGTACAAATCATTGTAATTTAAATGATAATTAAAATAAATGCTTTATTTTATTTGTAGGAAGAGAGATGGAAGAAAGTTGGTTGATGCGTTTCGTCTCGGAGTCACTGCCTAAACTCATCATCAGTGGGGCTGATGGCAGCGAACTCCTTACCCCAGACGCTTGTGTTATTGTAACTACCTCCGCTAGGCTGGATCCCCCGCGGTCACCCTCCTAGCGGTAGTGTTCCACACTCTGCTTTGCTTAACGTCGGAGATCAGCAGGACCTCGACGCTAGGCGCGCAGCCATTTGTGCTACTCAGTGTTCGAAACTCGTAATCGAGCAATCCTAGGCCGCTACATATTAAATAAAAGTTAAGTATTTTTATTATTTTATTAAAATAAAAACTTTATCTTTAAATTTCTTACACGCAATTGTCATTTCAAAAATCCCGCTGGGAAAGTGTTAATAACAGTGTAATTATCGAGGAATATAAAATAACGAGCACAGGCATCCGTATATTTTATTCAAATCTCTAAATATATTCGTTCATCCATAAAATTTCTATGTAAAATTGACCATATTAACACTCAGATTGATTCGAATTTCATTTTTACGTAACGAAATTTATTATTATCATCTATTATTTTGTCACTATTATCTATTATTATTAAAAGAATATAATTATCAAATTCATATATATTCATTTATATAAACATATTTCACTTTGGCATGCTCGCTGTTTGCTAATTCCTTTCGCTGGAACCTAACTAACAAAAGATAGGAAACGACAGTTTACGAACCGTGGTTCCTATAGACGGTGAATAATAACAATGATCAAACCGCGGCGGTCTCGCGTTGGAAAACGCCGCGAAGAATAATATCGTTTTCTCTCCGGCGGCGGCGCGAGAGGGAGGAGACGGAAGAAGCGGCGGAAAAAGCGTGCAAAGCGTTGGGGGCGAGGGAGGTATTCAGGAGGTCGGCGGTCAGGCTGTTTTATGAAACTAAATGTACAGCGCGCCGTATATTTTTCTTTCATTGTAAACGTCAGAAAATCGTTGACTCAGCCTGCTCGTCTCGAAGTGAAAAATAAGAAAAAAAAAAAAGAAAAACGCCTTTGCCGCGTGGCACACTACCGGATCGGCACGTTCGTAACTTCGCGTTACGACCAGTTCTTTCGGTTTCTTGGATTCACCTGCCTCCGGAGAGAAAATGGAATACTTTTTGCCGTAATGTCTTCTAACACCTCGTTGTTCCGCGGTTGAGCTGTTAATTCGATACTTTGTTTAAAAGTTCGCTTCTTTTCACGTCGCTGTTCGAGAATTTTTCGGACACTCGTTCACTCGCGAGGAGATGCATTTCGATAAATGTTGCTTATAATCGTCGTTACGTGAAATAATTTATCAATCGATTAGGGTGATTGTTGTTTACAGAAATGTTCGTACTCTTTCAAATTGACAGACATTGTTTAACAGTTACAGGTTTCGAAATTTTTATGAATGGTGATGTATGCTGTGTGAAGTAATTAAGGTAAACAATTAAGGTAAGCGAGCAGCTGACGAGAATCTTGAAGCTTGTACCGTAAAAGAATATGATTCGTTTTTGACAACTGCGGGAGAACGTTACGAATATTTCAATGACTCAATGTATCTTCAAATTGTCTGTATCGGATTATAACTGTTCTCACTTATCTATCGACTGATTCTATAAAATTGACTGTTCCCATTCATTTATATCGTTATTATGTGAGCAAGTGAGTTGAAATGCACAGAATGAAATGCACAGAATGACTGTTCCGTTTGTGAAATTCTCCGCAAATCCTATCATCGCCTCGTATATCGACACATATACTCGTACTCACACACTCGTCACTCGATCGTCCTTTTTCACCGCGATAACTAGTGATTTATATTAATTCGTCATTAATTCATTCGCTCTAATTGAAAATTGAAATTCATTCTACAAATTAACCGGCCAATCTGAATATCGATTTATTTTGTATTCCGGCAGTATCTTGTCCTTGGAATCGGTTGAAATTTGGTGCTCGATATGCGTCAAAAATAATTTCCGGATAATTTTCGCGAATTTCGTCCTCGGTCTAACGATCCAATAAATTCATTCGCTGGTGAATTCATTGACGGGAAATTCGTGTAGAAGCATAATGAAAGTGCTGACCTTGGCCTTGAATCGCGACACTTTCTCGTCTTCAGTGACAAACTCTCGTCGATTCGTTATCGACAGGAAAGAGGGAATCCTTAAGATTCGAAAGAGAAGACTGGTTCACCGATACCGGTCTCGAGAAGGGATTGAATTAGAAAGTTACGCTCGATTGTGTACAGTTGGTTCCTTTGATTCGAGAGGTGCTTGAAGATTGAAAACCGTAATGAAGGTATTTTTATGGAGTAGTTCAACTTTATCAAAGTCTTCAGATGGAAATGGTAGCTCTTGCAACCATTTCTGTTTAATCAAACTAAAACTTTGAAAGTTGAATGTAGAGAATGTATCGAAATATTAATAAATATATAAGTGCATTGATAAATGCACTTATTAATGTTTCAACACATTTCAATTAAAAATGTGTAAAAAATTAGCAACTAACGAAAGGGTAAGTTGGTATGTGCGACATCTACTTTTGAAAAAGACAACATTATACGGGATGGAATTTCTACGCGTGTAAAAATTCAAAAACTGAATTTATCAATGTCACGTTACAGTATCTATTGCGTTGTGCCATATTTTTACGAATTAAAAAATTTGGACTTTGCCATCATTCACTTTAAAACTCATGAAAGTGTTAGTTTTGTTCTTAAAAGTTATAAAAAATAAATTAAGGATTACACAGTTGGAGACGTAATAAAAGAAATTACTACCGAGGCTACTTCATCTCGCGTATCTTTTTCATTTTCCGGAAATATCGTCGACGTGTTTCACCATCGGACTACTTCCGTTGTCGCAGATATCGCGATCTGTAATTCAAGTAACGCTGTCTCGTTACAATTTCGAATGAGAAATTACAACCAAGTTCCATCGCGTACGCCTCGCACGTGTGATGCCTTACGTGTAATCGAGTTTCGTAAATGTCTCGCGATACGAAATTTCGCGTTTCGTCGACGGCGCGTTGTGTCGTAAACGAGAGACGGTGCGCAGGTCGAGTATCCGAAAGTTACACGGCCTTCATCGAGAGTTCTTCGGCAAATCCTTTGAAACGTTTGCTCCTCATTGTGCTCGAAATGCAAAACAAACGTAACCCCGCCCGAGAATATGACGAACGATCCTCCAGAGGCATCATTTGACCTCCTGCTAAAGTGTAAAATACATGTACACCTGTTCGCACACACGTATCCGCATAAAAATTTCTCCACGGAAAAATACAGCGACTCTTTACTCACAAATGGAATATGAAAGTTCAAGTCCCGCAAGGCTTGCTCGTATTTGGTTTGAAAACGAACCATTATATTATTTGTTTAATTTTTAATTAGAAATATTATAATTTCGAGTTGTGGAAGTAGTCGTGAATAAATGAATCGTGCAATCGATCGATAAGTTTTAACCTAAATTATGTGGCAATCTGTGCTATTTTGTACGTCGTGTTTCAACATGTTCAAAAACTCGTAGAAAATATACAAGCACACTGTACTGTGCCACAATCTTTTTGAATTTTATTAACCAAAAAGACTTTCAACATTACAGTGTACATTACAAATATTTCACGTAATAATATCGGATAATGTCACTCTCTCGTGTTGAGAAATTCAGCAATCATAACCGGAGAAGACACGTCAAAGTCTGCACGTAGCAGATCCAAAGAGAAATAAAACAGACCTTAAGATCTTAAAATGCATATAATTAAATCAACCACGTCCCGACTCTCTTGCTCAAACGTAAAAGACAATATTAACATAATTTCTAACAATTCGATCGATCGAAGGTAATCCCATTTACACGCTTCGTACCACGGTCTGGAGTATTCTTGGGAACGGTTCGCGAGAAACCTTCGACAGATTGTACCGGCAACCGGTACGGTATAATTTACAATTCCGCGTCGTATCCACTTCAATTTCTCATCACAGAGCATCCAGTGCAAAACGGTTTAATTCATCGCGATGCCGAGCATTAGCATAATGACACGTTCGGCGATAAATATTAATACGGTGTTTAATTAAGAAGCGAGCGAATGAAGGGAACGCCTGCATAATCATTCCCGTAGTCGAATGGAATCGCAACGACCGTATTAACTTTCCGTTAGCTCCGCGAAGAAGTCTCTCCCCCTACCCCCTCTCCCCTCACCCTCTCCCTCTCCCGCCGTGTTCTCGTATTGTTCTCCGCTTTGCTCATCCCCTTGGTTTTCTCTCCCCGTGGCGAACGGCCACCTGAAATATACGTGAATCCCAAATAAACTTTCCTTGGAAAAACGACGTTCCTCTATCATGGCCCGTGAGAGAGGAACGGCTAGATCGTTTACATTGGCTCTCCGAAGGTATTATTCCATTCGGGTCAATGGCGTGCAAAAGAAAACGGAGGAGGAAAAGGGGGAGAGGCAAGTGGCAAACAACGTTCACTTATTTATTCCGAGAGTGATCGGTGGCCAACGACGTACCAGCTGGGAGAATCTGACTCCGATTTTGAAGACGAATCGAGTCGCGCGAATTAATTTCTAACCGAGAATTTACGCGCGTGTACCACCCTATCGCGCGTTCGTAAATCGTTTCGCGCATCGAGCGGAATTTTTCAGGATTTTCGCGATTCATTCCATGTACGTACGACGATATTCAACGCTTTTACTATTTTCGATTTTTTCATTTATGTACTATTAATATGTAGATCATGATTTAAATTTATAATCTTCCGGTTCCGTGAAAAGATGATAAGCGTTGGTTTTAATAACTTAGCGAAGAACGCTTGATGCGTTTCGTCACGTTTTACACTTTTATTTCTACCTCTTAGACACACATGTCGCAATTTACGATAAAATGTTTTGAATTACGACTTTCGTATCGTATAAAATATTAATTAAAAAATTCAATTGATCAATTAAATCTTTGAAAAAGAATTTTCCAAGAGCATCTTTTCAAAGTTACACAATTTGTTTGGAAATTCCTACTTTTACTCATAAATAGATACTAGACAAATTTATATATTTCGTAACTATCGTGCTATTAATTCCTTCTTATTTAAATAAATATTCATTGTTATGTCCAATGAAACAGAAAATTACTTAAAACGTAATTTCATACGAACCCGAATCCCACACTGTTCGGATGACGAGAGCAAGATAATCGAAATTTCACGGATTTCTTCGTTTCGATCAGATTTAAAATGAATTCGTCGCACAGCGGTGCCCGTGCGCAATTGTCTTGCGTCTTGAAAATTCGAAACTCGCGACAATTTCGAAAAGAAATTACCAGACCGAATAATTGCTACGATTTAATGAACGCCGCGCATGTACCGCTGCTCTGTCGAAGCTGCAAAGTCGTTTATATTTGCCCATCGAATCACGTCCACGAAGTTCCGCCGCTTCGTATCCACTTGGCTGTTTTTAAGTTGCAACTCCACGATGAAGTTGCCTAGCCTGTCAAGTGTCTACTAATTGGTGCAGCTGGCTGGAGTAGAAACGAACCTGCCTGCCCTTCGAATTATCGACGATCGTTATAGCATCGAACACCCTGTTACGAGCTCAAAAACGAGGCAAGATTGTTTCGTTTCTTCCCCTCCTTTCATTTTTCCTTTTCCTCCCTTTTCCTCCTTTTTCCTCTGTCAGTTTTGCGCGATTATAGCGACGGTGTTCGAGTTAAAAGTCCCTGAACGCGACGAAAGTAAACGATCCGATCCAGAGTTTTGGATGGTGAATAAAATACTAATATTTATTTCCGCATAAAAGACTCTTCTGTTAATAAAAAAAACACAGAGATATAATTTATCTCAAATTACACTAATATAATTATAACAGCCTCGAGTATCGCGATGAAATTTCAAAATGCTTCGTACAGTATGCGCGCGTGTTGTACTCGTAAAAGAAAAATTCCCATTCCAGACGAGTCCTTTCACGAGTACGTGTATTTCACGCCCCATTGTATATATAAAAAAAAAAAAATAAAGTAACGAGAGAGATCTCTCCCGTGATTTTTAATTATTTTAATTATACCGGCAAACGAACAAATTTTCCCGACGAAACATTCGTATCTGTTTCAAGCTTTCTCCATTTTCTTTACCCAACCGTGTCTCTGAAGAAAACATGACTTTTTTTTTTTTCTTTTTAAGACCACGAACGACAAAGCTCTCGTTATCCAGTTAATTACGAAAGTTACACGATACTCATTATCCAGGAAATAAAATGTAATATATAATTTCGACGGCGGTTGTCACGTGGCAAAGAAGCGTTCGGTAATTAAGCCGTAATTACCGCGCCGTTAGCTGCGCTTTTGTTAGCCGCTACGACGAATTGCGCGAATCTATCTTTTTCTTTATTCCCGTCGTCACTTCCTCGGCGCACGAACGGCTTGACGAGCTCATCCGTTTACGATTATCGGGAATCAGGGGCAATCGAGGAATCGAAGTCGCTCCACCCGTCTGCAGAAACGCGATCTGAATTGCTCGCTCTCCAGTTTCCACTTGTCTCGTGTAATTGGATTTTTACTTTCAGCTCCGGCCAGTCTTCCGGTCGAACAACGACAAGAAAATATGAAAATTCTCCGCCGAGCTCTGTTATTGCCCCTTAATTATTGGATTTGCCCCCGTTTGCGCGCGAAATTAATAAAGCCGTTTTGCAGGATTTCCGAGCGTCATCTTTATTCAGAGGTAAATCAGTTTACCGCGAACGGAATTTTCAAAGTTCTTTCATTTAACATATCGCCGCGTTTCTGATTGGAAAGTTAATTAATCTCAAAAGTGAGAAGTGAAGCTAAAATATCTGGAATATCGGTTGATGAATCACTCGTGCATAATCACTCGTTTCTGCAAACGCGTGCACTTATTTACATTTTCCTCGAATCGTGAAATGATATTTTTCAAACGCAAAAGTTCATTTAGCGAGTCGAATGTACGCGACTGCGATCGAAAACCGATTAATATCGAAAATTGGAGAAAGTATTTAATTATACAGTTTGAAAGAAAATTAAACATTTGTTTTTTCCTCTTGCGATTGGTGCTCCGATCCTGGATTAAATATGCTCGCTGAAGTTAAATATTTATGAAAAGCTTGTAAACTCTCGCGGTTTCGCTTTGGAAGTAGCAATTTAAATTTCTCGCAGTTTTTTTTATCACACAGATATAAATCCTACGAGGTCCGTAACGCGTATATAGGAAGTAGCAATATTTAAATCAAAAGAGGTACTCGATTTGGGAGATCTTCGCTGCAAGTGAACTCCTAACAAGTAAAGTTCAGTCTGGAAGCTTAATCAACTCATCCGTATAACGCAGTCACCTTATTACCTCGTCTAATACCGCGAACCTGCTACTACATATGTACATCCAACACGCACATGCACAGAGCGTAAAATACGCTATCGTAAAATCGACAAATTATTTCCCTCGTCGCCGGCATCACGCCTAAACTATACCTACACGATATCGTCTCTTTCGAATTTATCTCGCCGCACGTTCTCCCATAATGGCCGAGGGTGAGACCATAACTTCTCACGGGCAAAAGGATTACTTTAATTAGGAATATCAAGCTCTACATTCCTCGATATATCCTTCACGATGCAATGAAAGATAATTTTGATCGTTGTTCACTGTTACGTCAAAGAGAGAATTTTTTCACAGTCAAATTTCACATAGCAGCAATAGATAGTCCTTTCTGGTTTATAGATTATTAACGGCAGAAACGATGGTTTTATATAGTGGGTACAATAAAAAACGGTGAAGAACAGATTTGTCATCTAGGTAATAAATAGTTTTAGCTATTATGGAATGTCTCGCAAGTCCAAATGTGTCTGATTATTTTTTGCAACATTCTACATTATTCTAAATTCTAGTTTCTGAAAAATGATTCTATATTTATGAAAGATTATGTATTTAAGAGTTGAGCCACCAAAGTTTTGCCAATTTAAATAAAAAAAAGTCGCGCGAGATTCTCGATTCTTAAACAAAATGAAACAAAAGCTAACACAACGAATTGTTACGCTACGTATCTTGAAATCTCGTAAGCGTCCGATGAATCTGTAATTTTGTACTCGCAAACTTGCTTGAAACGCGTTATTCAAAATGGATGAGCACGTCCTGTTCTTCGCGATTCCGCTGCCGAAGCATATCGCAGCGAAGACCCATCGGCGCGCTGCTAACTCTGGGAACTCGCACGCTCGCCGCGAGGAAAACGAACAAAAGCGAATTAGCGATTTCTATCGGCGCCCGGCGCGATCGAAACGGGAGCGGAGAGAAATCCAGGCCGCGGTTACGGCAACCGGCCGTTCGCACGGCAGACATTGCCTCCGCTTTTTCTATTGTTATTCCACCGAACTTCCGACTGCTCCTCGAGGGTTACTCCGCTTCGTTGATTTCGCCGCTGGTATCCGGATCGCCTCGAATGAGCCCTAAATTACGCGTCGGGCCAGCAGTCGTTTGTTACGCGACGCGATCGTTCATCGCGACTCGCGGCAATTGACGAAATTTTTATCAAACTGTGCGACGCGAGACGCAATTTTCTTTCAATATAACTTTTTAATTAATCACAGCATCATTTAACTGTTAACTTTTGAAATATCATAAGATATTTCCCTGTAATATTATATAATATTGTCTTGATGCGATTATTATACTTTATTTGAAATACACTTTGACGTTGTTGAAATCATTTTCTTATTTCATGCGTGCTGTTTGTTGTCAGAAATAATTTTAAAGAAGTGACTTCTATGATATGTTAACGAATCTAACTTTAAATGCAACAGTGACTGAATCGATACCTCTGAAAGACGATAAAATTTGACATTTCTCTGTAATAATCATTAAATATTATCAGATATTGTATCATGTATTGTAAACTGGCCAAATTGAAATTATTTTAAATCAAGCTTAATCGCCCTTGTATCATTATACTATATTTTCGGGCAAATCGATCTCAAAAAAAAAATTCAACGCTTATAGCGATTCACAAAATATTTCTACATTTTACATACAAGTATCCGATATTTAGTTTTTTTATTTCAAAATTTAGTAACAAAGTCGTAGCGACTTAACGATAAGAATTAATATACGAAAATTGTATGGTGTTGTAGAAAAATTATTTTACACATGGCCCTAGAGTTGTCTAAAAATTAGTAAGACAAATTCGCTTTCACGGAAGTGCAATCCCCGGTCGATCGTCATTACCATTGCCATTGTTCCGTCGAATAGAAACTCTGATTATAAAATTGCCAGTCTTCTTCTAACCTAACTGCAACGATCTATTTTACCAGAAATTTTCTCTGATTCGTCGTTCTCTCTTTCTTTCTTTTCTTTTTTCTACATCTCCCTCCACTTCTTTTTATCATTGAATCCGTTCTATCCGTTTTTCCATCTTTTCCACCTCTTTGCATTCGAACATTTTGCTCTTGGGTACCGTACGAAGCTCCGACAAGGCAGGTTACTATGGCAGCGTGCATGTCAAGCGTCACTTGACATTATTTTTTCGTTTTGTCGTATATTATACCGTTCAGACGCTGCCAGATATCCGCGAGCGAACGTGCAATCGTTATATCTCGTTTTATTAATTCCTTTTCTTCTATCAATTTTTTCACGACGACGAATTAACCGCAAAGAACGAACTGTTTCTTTTAATATCGTTTACATCTATATTTGCCACTGATCGCAATCATTTTACACAACAATAATAAGCGAAGCAAACATTATCGAAACGTATCGTTTCAATATTGAATGTTTGTTGTTAATCTACGATATGCTCATTCTTCAGTAATTAGTCAGTTATTCAATTTATGATAAATTCGCAGAACTTTATTACACGTAGAATTATTTTGTTTGCATTTAACAATTAACAAGATCTTTAATTTGTTTAAATTTCGTAAAATTATATGATCTCTGAGTGTAGGAATCTCTTTCCATACCGCCAATACGAACAAACAGGATTTAATAATATAGTCAGCTCGTCAAAGAAGTACGTTTCTTGATTACTAAACTAAAACTTGTTAGATAATAGGGAAAGATTACGCCGATTACGCAGTCACGTAATTTCTATGGAATTAAAATTTACACGGTTAATGAAAAATTTGCAATTCTTTTGGCAATCAGTGTACAAATTGATTGAGAAGAATTGCGTTTACGCGACGTTGATCCTTAATCGGTTAAAGCGTAATTCCAATACTCCGATATTGGCATTTTAATTCGTGTTTTATTGCATATAAACGTAGACAAATAATATATATTAGCAAACACGAAAAATACTTATAAAAGCTGTTTGATCGCAATAGAGTTGAAATATTAATGCAAATTATTGCAACAAATGCTTACTCATCCTCCGTATTATTTATTGTTTTCAAGCTACCTAAGTAATAATACGAATCATATTTAATTACTTCTGATAACAATCAAATAATACGTAAACAAACGTATAATAATGATATTATTACGTATTCATACGTTGTTGTTAATCTGTGTTATCGTGCAAATATACGTTTCGATAAACGTACGTATATGTATATGTATTATACATTTGAAGGGAACACGCAAGCCACGACAATCTGTGTCTTAATATGTTATGCACGAGTAATTACAATCAAAGTGATACAATCGTGATTCTATCACGACTCATTGTAATAATATGTAACATTTGACATTTCATGCCAACTGATTCGTACTCGATAAGTTGCACTCAAATACACGTAATTTCCATAAATTTTCATATTTCCGCGACCAGCGGAATCTACGTTGACACACTTCAATGTATACCGAAAATAATCTCTTTTGTATCTGCTTACTGTTCGGCAGAGTTTTATTCCGCGGTAAGCTGGCCCCTCGACCGGGGTTTTGGCGCGAAATCAACTCGCCTTGGCACATTCGTGGCGCGAAACCAACTCGCCCGAATACGTGCGAGACACGTCCGCCATTGGTTCCCCACCTTGCACCCGCGATTCCCCATAGCCGAAGGAGAGGGAACCGAGAGAGCATCCGTGCTTTTCCTTCGGTTCACGGGTTAGATTCACTACGAATCCCGATCAACAAGGTTCACGGGTTAGAATCGGTCCGAGTTCCGAGCAACTAGGTTCATCTCTTGCGACACTAAATCAACCAACGAGGGGACATCCCCACTCATATCTCAGCGCGCGATTAAAACATATCACACATCAACTAAGATCTCGCGCGCGAACACTTACCATTAATTAAATTTATAAATAATTTCGTTTGTTCGTATTCTGGGAAACGATTTAATACAAGGTATTAAATATCCTCGCGGAGATTCAAATTGGCCGGACGAAAAAGACGATAACTGAACCGCGAATATTCATGCATTTATGGAAAATTTCGGGCGGCATACTCTCGATACGAAGAAAATTTATAAAACAACCAAATTGAGACGTGTGATTCGATATTTAATGAAGCAGATGTGGACTTGGGTTTCAATTCCAACAAAAATAAAAAATTTGAAATAGTTTATCTCAGTCTAATAAAAATCAGAATTAATTTCGCCGGAATTACCCGCGCGTTATCGTGGATCGCGATCCCCGAAAATAGCGGCATAATGTAACAGATAACGGACGGGTAAAATCGTCGGGGTAAGGTGGTTCTTTTTCAGTCTGGCGATGTTCGATTTTCAGCAAAAGTAATGGCTGAAAATGAATAAAAGAGGCAGGTGGAGGGAGGAAGCGGTACGTTTGACAATGAAGGGCTGGAGGTTGCCCCCTTCGCCGGCACCTATTTGCCAGATTGTGCAGCTTTTGTCCACTCGAATCAGCCGGCTAACAAGTTTCTACTCCCTTATCCGTTCTCGCGCTGTCGAGTCGTTGAAATTGCAAAAAAAGATTTAACGTCAGCTCCCGGTTGAAAGGTCGTTCCTTTATCGATTACGAATAAACCAAAAGGAACGGATCACGTCGTGGGAGGGGGAGGGAAAGAGGAGAGGAGGAAAAAAGTAAGAATGGAAGAAAGATGAATAGATAGAAGAATGAAAGAAAGGGAGAGAGAGAGAGAGAGAGAGAGAGAGAGAGAGAGAGAGAGAGAAGAAACGAGAGGCAGAAGAAATAAAATCCGAAATGAACGGAGAGAAACGGGGAAAAGGAAGGTAGCAGTCTTTCATGACCGATGGAATTCGTTAAGATAGAAAGGTGCAGAGGGCAGAAGCAGCAGCATGAAAACGCGAGTTGAAAATATCGTGTCAATATTTGCGAGGCACGTCCCGCGAAAAAGTCCTCCCCCTTCCGACGAAGATGACGTCGGACTTCTTGCCTCGCTACGAGAATTTAATATCGGACGTCCCAGTTCCTTCGAACTAAGGCCGAGAGAAACCACCGGCGCTTCGTAGGCGGATTACCCAGCCATATGCGTAAGATTTCTTTGTAGCGGAAGGCAGCCCGGCGACGATTTAACCAAGGGCTTGCTAACCCACCCCCGGCAGGAAGAACGCCGGCTGAGAGAGAGAGAATCACGAAGGAAATCTCTCTTCGTGTGACCTGTGCGACTCTGGCCACTCAGAGGTACGCGCCCGCCTTCCTATTTTATTTCCTCGAGCTTTATTCGCCGCGCGATCGTTTCGAGCCCCGGCTAGAAAAATCTCGCGGTATTTTTACCCCGCGGTATTTAACGTCGCGGCTTTTTTTGGTCACGAACATTTTCTTTCTTTTTTTTTCTTCCTTTTCTTTACCAGTTCCGTTTAACGTCGTTTCGCGGAACGTTTCGCCAATTTCGCCTTTCGCGCGAATTTTAGACGTTTTCCCTATTCGAAAATTCAGATTCGAGGAGCCAACGACGCGTACGAAAGGAAACGAGACAATTACGTCGAGAGTAATAAATAGAGAGTTGAATCGCGTGAACATCTGGAATTTCAAACGAAGTTTTCAATCAAAGGATAAATGTACAATTTGCACGATAACGAATATCGTCGATTATCATTTAACACGAAATCTTTGTTATCTATTAATTGACACTTGAATTAGTTACACGAAGGATTCAGATTGTTCATTTGGCCTCAAGAGAGGCCTTTGAGAGTTGAACTTTAATTTTAAGAACTAAGTTTCTATACTCGGTAGAGGAAACTCTAGTCGATCTAAAGAGACTATTTGCAACTTATTGAATATTATTAATATAATTAACCAATTTCATCTCTATCGGAGCACGATAAAAGAGATTTTTGTCTTTTCAGTGCATCTTGAGAATTTTATTCCACATCGATAAAAAAGAGACGTTGAATTCATTCTAGTTGTATCACGCAGTAATTTGTTAATTTCATAGAGACCTAAACTGATGAATCGCAGTTGCAACAAGAAACTGTTGCAAATTAGATAATTTTTATGATGCTGAAACTTTCCAGTCGGAGGATTATCGAACGCTCCGGGCGACGTTTCCTGCTGCTTTTAATTAGCTGCGGAATTAATAGCAACTTAATTAATATTTGATACCTCACTTGAGAAACGATGAAACGTTATTATCGGTAAAACTGTCAACAACTCGGAGAGACGTCTCCGAGTATTCGAAATCTCTTTTCATCGGTGAAAAAGAAATGGTTGAAAATTTTACGAAAAAATTAATACGCGAATCTGTCGGACAAGTGAACGCTCGATAAATTTATCGGTGGAAGTAAAATGTTCTCCGTCGAACATCTGTTGAAAGCAACGGGTTAAAAGCAAAATCCGGAAAATAGGAAAATTTCAACGCGTCCCCTAAAAATCGACCACGTGCAGTTGCGTCTTCGACTTTTCGAATCGTAAATTCCACCGAATTTCACCGAGCTCGACGACATTTGCAAAATCATTGGATTGAAATTTTCAAAGAACGATTCACCTGTGATGACCAGCTTTCAATACTTTCCACGAGCACTTTCCTTTTTGCTTGCGAAATTGGTCGGTGCGCAAAAAGTGAATTAATATTGTCGACAAAACCGCAAGGAACTTGTTCGTAAAAAAGAGAAAGAGGGAGAGAAAAAGGTAGAACGCGGTATTTATTGCGGAAACGAAACGCCATTTCAAATTTCGTTGATTACGCGAAAAGTTTCGCGAAACAAATCGTCGAGATGAAAGCCCCCCTTTGAAATCGATGCACGATACGCGGGCGCGGCGCGGCGCGGCGCGGCGTTGAAAAAGTAAGGGAACGAACACGATGTTTGTATACGTGTCTACGTGCTCATTATAAATTCCTATTGAAACTCCCCCCTCCCCTATTATTTTTAATTACTTTCCTGTTCGTTTCCTTGTTCCGTTTTTATTTCATTTCTTCCACTCTTTTCCTTCTACTTTTTTCCTCTTTTTCTTTTTCTCTTTTTCTCCTTTCTTCCTTTTTTTAATTCTAAATGTAAATTCGCGCAGACGCGAAAATCAAACTGGTCTACACGAGCAATTAAAACGAATATAAACGAATTCCTATTAGAACGTAGCAATTAAAACCGCGTGGCAGAACAGTGAGGTACGCTCTTGTCAGCCGGCTAACGAGTTCCCTTACTTTTCTTATTACGCCACTATCTAATTTCCCTGCGTGCAATCTTCTGTCTCTCCCTTCGCGCGCGCTTTTCTCACGTAACGTAACGCCGTGCATTCGGATCCGACCGGCGAGTCAGCGAATCTCTCCGTGGGAATTTGCGCTCGGACAGGTTTTGCGGTAATAAACGGCGACGATTATTACGAAAAGCGGCACCGCTACACGTGTAACGCGATATATTTTCGCCGCTTCCCTCCATGGCCAGGCCACCCTGTCACACTTTAGATTTATACTTGAGGGCCACTGACAATTTCTATCTAAACGCGAATAAGCTATTTCTAAGTATTCCATTACACGTAATATTCCACCTTTTTTCCCCGATTTCTTTGTCTCAGTTTGATTTCAATGCCGAAAATTCAACAGCACGTCTAGCGATCGACGTCGAATCATTTTTTTGAGTTTGAAAGAATTCGTGGTGGTTTTGTCGAAGGATCGACAGAAATGATGAATTCTTGATTTTTCAAAGTGAAATTTGGACTTCCCTGTGTAAGTGAAATTGTGTTACACAAACACACATCAATCCTCGAATAGTATCGTTGATTATTTGTTTGATCTTACATTTCCTTTGACAGAGATCAGTAATAAAATTCAATCAAATTGAACATTTCAGAATTTATCCCTAAATTGTTAAACAGTCTCCAATGGTCTGGTCGAGAATTAAATTAAATGAAAAAAGACGTGTATATGGAAAATGACGTTTGCATTCTTCTGCTTTTGAAAAAGAAAAGCGAAATAATTATTTCACGTTACTCCGAGGATTATTTTAATAAATTTTATTTGAGAATGCTTTGGCTATTTCGAACGGAGTATGAGAAATTCCTCATGACGCAAATTATATAATCAGAAATTAAAAACTCTATCTCTAGAAGCGCGTGAGTAAGTAGAATCAGTCTAGTAGCGCTGTTCATCGGACAAAGTAGTAGAAACATGGACCGAGAGATAAGCAAATTGCGCCGTTCTATATTATGGCTGTTTCATTCAACTTGTATATTGAATACAGATGAATTCAAGAAAACTGTATCTTACATATACACTCCTCACTTCTTCACATTTGCAGACTGAAGTAACAAAATAACTAAAATATATAACATTAAATTACTGCTTCTATATTTCTTGCAATAATTCTTGGAAACATTTTCATATTTTTCTATAATGAAATATAATAGAAAAAAAAGTCTATACAATTATTCGAATCACTACTACAAAATGAAATTAAATGTTATTATCAATAAAAGGAAGAGAAAGGAGGAGAAGATCACATTCGTTTCCGAAAATCACAGATCACAAATAGGGCAAGATTGAAGGAACTTTTCGTTAGCTTGGTACGTGATTTTTTGCGGGTGGCATGATTGCGAGGGAAAGAATCGAAAGAACGCAATAGCTACGTCCGCAGAATAGCTACGTCATGGTGACGGTAATTGTGCCAATACCCTTTCATCGAATCCCTAAAGATCGTACCAATTCGGAAGATTACCTCCGACATCTCGAACTACAATCCCCCGCGGAATCACTTTCTACCTTGAAAAATGAGACCGCCGATAGGACAGTATTTGATTACGTGGGAACAGAACACATTGCGTGCGCCTTGTTCGTCTTGTTTCGTGCGATCAGCTTCCACGTTCCCAACGTCGATGAAATCTTTCGTCGAAGATAACGATTTAATATCCATCCGTTGCCAAAGACTAATCACGGATCTGCACGAGACAATTTTCACTTTTGTTTCGTCGCTTCATGTTAGAAATAATACCAACGCAAGTTTTATCATCGCAAGATTCGCGTGATAAGTTATTGTGGAAATTGATTTAATTTAATTATCTATGCAACAGAAAGAGGGTCTATAATATGAAAATTGCTGAATACTTCTACCAGCCCCACCCACCCCCAAGAATGTCGTACACGTGTTATACTCTGATACTATATTAGTTCCCTTGCAACCCAATGACTACAAACTCGTGAATATGCTCAGCTATTCGTCAAACTTAAAACCCAAAGAAAATTGCTCAACCGCGCTTTAACCGAATTAAACGCCGCTTATTCAGAATTCATTCGACAAATTGCCGTCCATTTATCCTTATCATCAACCCCTTTAATCCTGGGAATTTAAGGATTAAGCTCGAAATAACAGCATAGGTACCTGTACTGTATGTCCACAAGCGACGCGGAATCACACGCCACACGTATGGTAACTCGTGTAACAGCCGAGATGGATATGGATAGACATTGCACCTTACGGGACTTCGTGGCCTGCAACAGAAAAAATATCACGGGTACTTTAGAACACTCTAGGTTTAAGCGACTCAATTGGAGAACTACATCGAGTAAAATGATGGACGTTGGTCAAATAACACAGTAACCAAAAGGACTACTGACAAAGAAAATTTAAAACAGTAGCCAGAAGGACCACTAAGAGAACATTTCCGTATCTCGTTTCGCAACACTAACTCATTACAACTAATTACGAGATAAGCAAAATAATTTTCAAAATCAAACGCGAAGAGCGCTTCGTCATACAGCTAAAACTCCCGGAAATAAGTACGCTATTACTCTATACTTGCCTTCGGAAATTACTTGCGACGTGTCCAATGCTGCAAGTTGCATTTGCAGCTGCATCAGGTGAATCAGGAGCAGAAACAACGTTCCACGAATCCAGCGGAAGAATTTGGGCAATTTACAAACGCAACACTATTACAAGAAACGCGATCGTTCGTTATCGCAACACTAACTCTGAAGCTAAATTCATTTACAGATAATAATCATGAACAACAGAAAACTGCACGAACGAAAAGCTACTTCAAAAAAACTCTAAAATTCGGAAATCAATTAAAAACAACGACTCTATATCTTAATTTAAAACAGTAGAATGCAAGACAAACTTTACTACGTGAAATTTCTTAGAAATTCAAATCAAAGTTGCAAAACATAATCGCGACTCATTATATCACAACTCGCGACTCTAATTTAAACCGTAATCAATCTCTCGCAACACTAACAAGAGAAACCGCGATTTGCCCAAAACTATGATAAACGATGATGGAGAAGAAAAAAAATACAACTACAAATACTAAAAGAGCATAGTGACAAAGTAGTAACGAGAATGACTTCCCATGCTCTGGAATCGTTTAAACGATCCAGAGGATGAGAAGTCATTTGTTGTGACCCTCTTCGTAGCAGTTTGCCGGGCCTCTTCGGCTTTTAGCCTCTTCTTTCTTCGAGCGCAATGCCCGCTGAAACTTACATCTAGCTCGAGTCTTTCTAATCACAAACTAACTTGAATCTGATTCCAATACACATGGACGACCATCGATCACAGTGATCGTTGTCCGTTCGCATGTGCGTGCTCGAGCAATACCTAGATAAACGTTCGTTTCGGGACCTACTCGCGACCTATCCGCGACCGCGACCGCGATACTAAATTCGAAAAATCGAAGAGTAAAATCAGAAACAAGTGGCACGCTCCATTTGTACCAATTTCACTGTCGATTTTTCAAATTAGATTTCCTGAAACAGATTGGACACGCGAAAAGGGGACACGCGACCAGAGACTGTGCCAACCTGCCCGGCCCTACCTACTTATATTATAATTAAACACAGGCACGCCAGAAAGTAAGCTACCTATCCTAACCAATCGCCCTATATTGAAAAAATGGCAAAACAGGCACACCAACACACTCGCTCCACGGTTCTCACACATACCCCTCGGGCGCAGACCTAAACTAGAGAGGACGTCCCGGGACACCTCCGACACCCGAGCTTAACACACTACTTTCACACTCTAATTTACGTACCATTTTCCTGAAATCGACCGACGATGGCTAGCGACCATTGCGTAAAACGTGACTCAACCACGTTTACAGTCATTATAATAACAGAGAAAAAATACGTACAATTTTCGTAGAAATTACACGAGACAATTACAAGTTGACGTGGAATCATTATTACAATTGATTCTATAATTAATAATACATTTATAGTGCATTTAATTGCAATAAACTCATACTTCAAATTAGTGCATAAATATTTCAAATATTTGTAATGAATGGAACAACAGAAACGACGCAATTCCACATCCTAACCACATACACACACATGTGGAAAATACGTCGTGCACGATACGCTAACACATTGTCGGTCGCTGAGAAATTCTTTATAACATTACAAACTATGGTCATCGTGCCCAACGTCTTTCGCCCACCCAAGTAGCACCTGGGCACGTGAGTGAGACCCTGACAATGAACACGGAAGGGGTTAAACCTGAAAATCCTGAACTAAAAAATGATTAGTTTGTGTAACTTGTATCTAACGGACTATTGCATTATTTTAGTTCAAACTGAAATGACGCTACGCTTTCAGAAATTATTGTAATTGCAAAAGATAAAGACAATGAACAAGACTTGATTTTGTCAGAAAAGATACTATGAACAATACAACAATTGACTCAAACAATCAAAATCAAACAATTGACTCCAAATTAAATACTGATAGAAATAATCTCAGGCGACTTCTTCATCAAAGCACATTTTCGAAAATGCGAAAGCAGTGTCCAAACTTGTTGCTTTGATTCAAAAATCTACCTGTCGCGAAGTATCTTCTTGCACATAAAATTTCATACATTTTTTTGCGGAAAAAATTCTAATCTATTATATTTCAAATTCTACTGAGGTTTGTAGTTATAAAATATAATTAATTAAATCATTTAATAATATTACAAAAGGGAAGATAAAATTTTCAAATTATTAATTACTATAATAAAATATATTACCAGTACCAATAAGTAACTGCATCATTCATAGCAACGAAATCGGAGGATATCCGTTTTCTCTACTATGAAATGCTTTTAAAACGAAATAGTTTTGATGATAATTATTTACAAATATTTATAATTTGTTCATGTGAATATTCATATAAATATTTTATTTCTGCAACCATTTATACTTTAGTTTACGAAGGTACTTTAGTTTTATTATAAACGTACATATCCTAATTGTTAAAATCGCGATGTGCAAGAAGCCCTGTCCTGATCTAATACACGAAAAATCTGAAAAAAATGTTACTACTCACGGGTACAAAAAATACCCGCGGTCACTATGCTCATTAAAAATTCTACGTATACAACCAGTCACTCGTGCCGATTCGGACCTTTCGTCCTACGACATGGTTGAGTGACCGGAGGAACACAAATGCATGCGACTCACGGGATAGATGTGAAGAACGCAATACTGCACTGGAGCAAGGAAAGTTATCGTGGAGACCCCCATCAAGTAGATGCCATTGAAGAAGATCCCATGGTGGAAGTGAACGTCGTGAGAAATTTCTTAAAAAACATAAAACATTTTATTTCTAAAGACACGGTGTTAAACTATAAAAATTGGGATAATTTGAAGTGTTTTTATTTTATAATTTTACATTCAAATATTACATTCAACTCTGGTAGTTTATAAGTATAAGTTTACATTCAACAATAGAAAGAGAACTATACAAAACAAAATTTGAATACAAGATGATAAAATACTTACATTTTTAGCTTTTGAAGCATCATAAGATTCTTGCAGGATCAGGGAAAGTGGAGACTCTAGAAGATCTGTAACAAAACATTAAACATTAGAATTTATATTTAAAAGCGAAACAAAATCTTAAATTGGAGATAATTAAAGATTCCTACGTTCTTTGGAGCCACCGTTGGATCTTCCCCACAAAATGCAAAAGTTGATACTGTGAAGCATCTGTAACAAACATCAAACATTATACTTTGTTGCCAAACTTGGAAAATTGAATAAACTGAGGTATAATATACAAAACTACTTACGATCTTGAGGAGAGGCCTTATCCTCTTGAGCACTGATTCTAACCGCGGAAACGAATATTGACCGAAAGAAAATACAAAAAGAAAAAAATAAGACTATCAACACGCGGGTTTAAGTAATAATCGGTGGACTCACTGACTCTACCTTCGCGAATTATATAATTTGAATAAATTGATTATTTAATTTAATGCGAGCCATTTTGCTCAGAAAAATATTAAAACATTGCGCGACAAACACTAACTCTACTGACCGCATTGCGCGCAGTCGCAAAAATTTTCTGAAACTAAGGCTGATTACAGCTTGTTAAGGGGAAGGGCAGAGAGTACGTTCATCTAAAAAATATTGCTACTTTGCTAGAAAATGATTATAAACTTGAATCAAATCGATATCAAATACACATAGTTATATAGTTATACATTCTAAGTAAAAAATGTTACCACCTCTCCGTGAGAGTTCATCAGATTGTTCATTAATGACTGTGACGTCATGCGTTCTCTGCTGTCTTTGCAACCTGCACAAAAAGAAACCAAAAATTTGAACAAACATGTCAAATATATAATATATAATTATAAATAACTTTCAGCATAGTATGTTCTGTTTAAATGTTTATATGCTATTATTTCTTTAATTGTTGAAAATTATATGTAATAATTTTTGGTTAAATCATACCCTGAGTTGAAGTCCTAAGTGCATGTTTTATTTCAAAACTACACAAACACAAATCTAATAACTGTTGATTTACATTTTTACCTCAGAACTTTCGAATGATATTTCTTTCTGGGTGATTTCTTTGGATAATACTTTGTTCTTTACAGACGAGATGTGCTTCCTTCCGCCATGTTTGCCGCTTAAAAATCGATCATGAGAAATATCGATTTGATTCGAAAATCGTAGAAAATATATTGCCTATTTCACTGTTGGGGCGCTGTAACTGCGTGTTTCACACTTGGAACAAAAAGTAGAAAATTCTAGTCTAAATCCATCTAAATACACAAAATTTATGAGAAATTCTTTAAAAGAAACGAAAATATTCATACAATTGTTGAAAAATTGTCAATGCTTTAAACTGCGATATGAGAAATTTCATTATATTGCAGTAGAATTATTAGAATTATTAGGCAGTAGAATTATCATTTTAGCCATTAAATAGATACGTTCTCAATAAATTATTGTTGAATTTAATATTTGAATTGTTAAAAATTTCGCAGTATGAGGTTCAAGAGTCGACAAATGAGTAGAAAATATTACAACAGAAGTAAAAGGATATTATGTATCTGTATATAATAAAAGAAATAATCATATCACAAGGACACAATATTTGATACGACTGCAATTGAAATTAAATTTCGGCATAAAATTATAAATAACTTTCGGCATAGTATGTACTGTTTAAATATTTATATGCTATTATTTCTTTAATTGTTGAAAATTATATGTAATAAGTTTTGGTTAAATCATACCCTGAGTTGAAGTCCTAAGTGCAAGTTTTATTTTAAAACTACACAAACACAAATCTAATAACTGTTGATTTACATTTTTACCTGAGAACTTTCGAATGATATTTCTTTCTGGGTGATTTCTTTGGATAATACTTTGTTCTTTGCAGACGAGATGTGCTTCCTTCCGCCATGTTTGCCGCTTAAAACTCGATCATGAGAAATATCGATTAGATTCGAAAATCGTAGAAAATATATTGCCTATTTCACCGTTGGGGCGCTGTAATCGTGTGTTTCACACTTGGAACAAAAAGTAGAAAATTCTAGTCTAAATTCATCTAAATACACAAAATTTATGAGAAATTCTTTAAAAGAAACGAAAATATTTACACAATTGTTGAAAAATGGTCAATGCTTTAAACTGGGATATGAGAAATTTTATTATATTGCAGTAGAATTATTAGAATTATTAGGCAGTAGAATTATCATTTTAACCATTAAATACATCTTTAATAAATTATTGTTGAATTTAGTATTGAAATCGTTAAGAGTTACACAGTATGAGGTTAAAGAGTCGATAAATGAGTAGAAAATATTACAACAGAAGTAAAAGGGTATTATGTATCTGTATATAGTAAAAGAAATAATCGTATCACAGGGACACAATATTTGATACGACTACAATTGAAATTAAATTTCGGCATAAAATTGTAAATAACTTTCAGCATAGTATGTTCTGTTTAAATGTTTATATGCTATTATTTCTTTAATTGTTGAAAATTATATGTAATAATTTTTGGTTAAATCATACCTTGAGTTGAAGTCCTACGTGCATGTTTTATTTTAAAACTACACAAACACAAACCTAATAATTGTTGATTTATATTTTTACCTGAGAACTGTTGAATGATATTTCTTTCTGGGTGATTTCTTTGGATAATACTTTGTTCTTTACAGACGAGATGTGCTTCCTTCCGCCATGTTTGCCACTTAAAACTCGATCATGAGAAATATCGATTAGATTCGAAAATCGTAGAAAATATATTACCTATTTCACCGTTGGGGCGCTGTAATCGCGTGTTTCATACTTGGAACAAAAAGTAGAAAATTCTAGTCTAAATCCATCTAAATACACAAAATTCATGAAAAATTCTTTAAATGGAACGAAAATATTCATATATTTGATGAAAAATTGTCAATATTTTAAACTGAGACTTGAGAAATTTTATTATATTACGCAATAGATTTATTAGCCATTAAATACGTACATCTTTAATAAATTATTGTTGAATTTAATATTTGAATCGTTAAGAGTTACGCAGTATGAGTTTAAGGAACGAATAGAAAATGTTGCAATAGAAGCATATTATGTATATATATATATATATATATATAGTATGTTCTGTTTAAATTATTACGTGCTATTATTTCCTTAATTGTTGAAAATTATATGTAATAATTAGGTTAAATCTTACCTGCCAACTTTTGGTAGGTTGAAGTCAAAAGTACACGTTGTATCTTAAAAATACACAATACCAAACACAAATCTAAGAACTATATGATTTATATTTTCACCTGAGAACTTTTGAATGATATTTCTTGCTGGGTGATTTTTTTTGACAATACTTTGTTCTTTACAGACGAGATGTGCTTCCTTCCGCCATGTTTGCCGCTTAAAAATCGATTGTGAGAAATATCGATTGGGTTCAGGAATCGTAGGAAGTATGTTGCATATTTCACCGTTGGGGCGCTGTAATCGCGTGTTTCACACTTGGAATGAAAAATATAAAGCTAATCTCTGATCTAAATCCATCTAAATACACAAAATTCACGAGAAATTCTTTAAAAGGAACGAAAATATTCACACAATTGATGAAAAATTGTCAATACTTTAAACTGCGATATGAGAAATTTCATTATATTGCAGTAGAATTATTAGAATTATTATTATCATTTTAACCATTAAATACGTACATCTTTAATAAATTATTGTTGAATTTAGTATTGAAATCGTTAAGAGTTGCGCAGTATGAATTTAAAGAATGAATAAGAATGAATAAAAAGTGAAAGCATATTATATGCATATATATATAATAAAATGGTAGTCATGTTACAAGGTGACAATATTTATTATGGTTAGAATTGAAATTAAATTTTGGTATAAAATTATAAATAATTTTAGGCATAGTATGTTCCATTTACATGATTATGTGCTATTATTTCTTTAATTGTTGAAAATTATATGTAATAATTAGGTGAAATCTTACCTGCTAACTTTTGGCAAGTTGAAGTCAAAGTACGATACAAACACAAATCTAAGAACTATTGATTTATATTTTCACCTGAGAACTTTTGAATGATATTTCTTTCTGGGTGGTTTTTTTGGATAGCACTTTGTTCTTTACAGTCGTGCTTTCTTCCGCCATGTTTCCCGTTCAAAAATCGATCGTGAGGAATATTGATTTCGTTCGAGAATCATAGAAGTTATATTACGTATTTTTCCGCGTGGTAGCGTTGTGATCGTAACGAATTTAAACCCAATACGCGCGCATTTCCAATCTGAGTCGGGATAAAAAATAACAGTGCTTAAAAATATTTATTTAACACGTCCAGTCCTTTATATGGAATAACTTTTAATATTTTTTTTTCTGTTGATACAACGTGGATTGGATATGCATGTGACAACAAAAGTTCAAGATGTGTGCGTATCCTGGATCATTTGTTCAGCAAACTTTATTCCTAAAATGTGTAAAGAAAATTTAAAAAGTAATTAGTACGACGGTCCTACCAACAGATGGCGTCACCATGTCCAAACTGTGATAATTTGCACAAATAGCATAAAAACTCTAATCAAGGAGTATAACTTTTCAATTTTGAAATTGTACCGTCCTTTTAAAACCACTAGTTTTCATTTTATGTTCCATTTGCTTCTCAAAGTATATTGATAAAAATTTTCAAATTTTGTTTTATAGGTTGAATAGTTCGTTGCAATTGAAGTACAATTTCTTTCAAACTACATTGAATATTGGAGGTATGGTTGTTTGTGAACGTAGTTGGTAACATCATTTTCGAAATATGTACGAAACAGATTCAAATTATTGGTGTAAATAATTACAATTAGTTATTTTCTTTAACGTGATTAAAATGCGTGATTAATTCCATGATTTCGCCACATCGCGGCGCTAATGTTTCTCACCCTATAGTTTTCACATCGAAATTTTCATTTGCGAAAAAAATTAATTTAGAGAATTAAATTGCAAATTTTTATCTGCTTAATTAGATGCTCAGCTTTCGTTTTATACCCTATTTTAAGCTTTAAATGAGCAATTAAAATTTTTTGAATATAATTAGTACTTGCTACTTACCCACAGATGCCGCCACCATTTTCGAAACAGTTCAGTTTGCGCCAATTTGAAAAAAACCCTAATTGAGGGGAATAATTTGTCAAATTTTGAAATTGCATCATCCATTTAAGACTATTAGCTTTCGTTGTATGTTCTATTTTCGTCTCAAGGTGTAATAATAAATATTTTTCAAATTCATCATTGTTAAATGGGATGTTTGAGGCGGAAAGTGCTAGCTAGTGCTTGTATGAATATTTTGTGTTTCTTTATATCTTTTTGTGCCTTACTGGGAGCAAAATCTGTTTCCACTCAATCCCTAAACTACTATTGTTCTTTTTTAAATGTTTCTAATTGCAGGGGCACTTAACTTCATTGTACTTAACCTTAAATTATGGATTTTTCTCCATTCAATATTTGTTTCTTCCAAAGCCTCATACTCTCAAGTTGCTCAACAATCACAATTACATCAGAACAAACAATTATATTAGACTCCATTGAAGGTACTTTAATTCAAGCTTTTATTGTTGAAATTAGTAATTTATTGGTCAGTCGAATATCAAATTTGTACAATTATTAATTATTTCTATAATTTCTCAAGGCCGAGTTTGCTTATACCTGGACAGTACAGCACAAGACTGACAGGTTAATTGGCAGTCATACAGAAGTAAACATCAAATCTGATTCCTTGGAAATTCGACCACTCATTTCTAAATCCTAATGCATAATATTCTCCAAGAAGAGCTTACTATGAAATATTAGACTCATCTTTCAGATCACCTTCATTAGAGCGAGTCTAAATGATCCAGGATATACACACATCTTGAGCTATTGTTATATATTCAATAAAGAAGAATTACAAATGTACCTGAATTCAAATCAATTATGGTAATACATCTTACTGGGTGTATCTATCAACAGAAAAAATAGCTTGCCTGTTATGCAGAGAAGAGGGTTATTTGGCTATATGCTACCAAAATTTTGACCCAACTACCATTTTTACACAATCTTTTAGCTCATGTCACAATGAAATAGTTACTGATCCAATCATCAAAGCTGAACAACCAAAATCTTTTCTTGCCTTATCTCCATTTCAGACTTTTGCTACATCGTTATCCCAGATACATACTGCAAGTTGAAAAGATCGCAAACTGTCCTCCTGCCAAGATGCATCATGAGACGGCTTACTGACTTCAGCTCTTTCAACTCTTTTAGTGATTTAAATGCTGTCAAAGATTATAGTAGATGTAAAGCAATTGTTTCTACAAAAGAAATCAAGAAACGCAAGCTAACCAGGCAGAGATTTCCCTAGAAGAAATCAATTTGCTACCTATCAGGGATTACATCTCGGATTCTACCTAAAATCACCCAGTGAATATTCAGAGTTGCCGTTCCTATTAGATAGTTTTTACTAAACACGTATGACAGTCCTAAAGTCCTGGATGTAGTGTTAAATTGCACAAGGGACACACTCTAATAAAGATTCGTACCTTTTCTTTACAGAATGTAAGATAAAAAGCCGCATCTCATGAGTTGTCAAATGTCTTGACAGTTCCTACGCAAAAGGTGCTGTGAGTGAGGATTTCTCTTTTCTAGAAGAAGACTCCAATTAAATTAAAATTATTCGTAGCTACAACTACTATTTTGTTACGGGTTTTCTTCTGGAACTCAAGAAGTCTTTGCTCTAAGCAATGTCAATTATGACATCCTCATCCTCGTTGAAACATGGTTGACTCACAAGGACAGCTTTAGCTTCTTAGGATTCATAGAATTCAGGAAGGACAGAACTCATTCAAAAGGTGGTGGAATTTTAACTGTAATCGGTAAAAACGTAGTTTTCGGGCAAATTACTAACATTAAAGTTACTGACATTTCAGTTGAACTATGCGGTCTTTGTCTAAATAATGTAAAGCCAGAACTGGATACATTTGTCTGTTATAGAGCTCTAGGCCTCACTCTTACACAAGATCATTGGGATTCAATTGTTCGAAATATTGACTAAACGCATCTGCATTCTAGTACGTGATTTTAACGTCCATCATTCTGGGAATTGCAAATTGGAATTGCAAATATACAGATTTCATAATGCTTTAGAAATCGCTGATCTTCTACTATACAATGACAACTTTTATACATATATTGACGTATACAAGAATTTAAAATCCAATATTGATCTCTTATTCTTTACGTTGAATATTTGAGACAAAACTGATACTACTATAATGAAACATGGGGTTCTGATCACTTTCTTGGTTGTTTTAATATTAAGGTAAATAACTATTACGAAAAAAGGCTTTCAAGTTTAAATTGAATTCTGTTGACTGACTAAAATTTTTCCATACTCTAGAGAACCATTATATAGATTTTTTCACTAATGATTACAATGCTCTGCCTCACAATCGCAAATACGAATTTTTCATTAGTATCCATCACCGGAGTTCTTTTTACATTTATGAAAACGAAATTTATTAACTTTCCGGAATAAATAAAAAAAAATCCAGTTCCCTGGAACTCTGAACGTGATAAGCTCAAAAGGCTGCAGAACCTCCTTCAGGAAATGAAGAATTCTTACAACTTGGAGGATTTGATTATTTATAAAAAAATTTCGACATCTATACATTCTCTATACATTACTAATTGCTGAAAATCTCTCGAAAACAGTTTCTATCTATTATTTCGCAGATGATATTGCTGTTTACATCAAATTCTTATCCTTCAAAAGAGCCACAAACTCATTACAGTTATCAGTTCTATTAGCAAAAATCTTTCCGACATTGACTTTCAACTTACTACTAATAAAACTGCTCTTCTTCATTTCAACAATAAAAAATATGACCAGACAAGGCTGAAATAAGAGTTAAGAATTCTATTATGAAATCAAGAGAATTGGTTTGCTCATTTCCTGGTTTGTCCTATAGATATAGCTATAATAAACTCCAAATGATTCCGAAACTTACAAAAAAAAAAAAAAAAAATAAGCGTCGATATCACGGACAAGTAGACTTAACATGAAATGTTAATATTTTTTTGTTTCATAATCATAGGATTCTTATACCCTATTAGCATTTTTGTGCCAAATCTTGTATCGATTTACATGGGTTTTGTAAGTTTTCACAGCATTACTAACGAAAATAAAGAAACTATAGACACTATTGCCGCGTCTGTATCTGAGAGTAATTTATTGGATTGAATATAGCGATTCTTTATCGATAAAAGAATATAAATTTAATAAGAATACAAAAAAGATTTAACAATTCGAATAAGGAATTGATGGAAATTGCGACGGAAAATTTATCATTTAATTACTTACATCTGTTTAAAAGTATTGGCAAAAATTAACTGAAATGCATTTTTATTTTATTCCACATAAAGGATTGGACGTGTCAAATACATATTTCCCTAAGTGCTGTTTTATTTCGAGTCAGATTCAAAATGCGCGCGTATTGGGTTTAAATTAGTTGACGATCACAGCGCTACCACACGGTAAAATACGTAATACAACTACGATTCTCGAACGAAATCAATATTCCTCACGATCGATTTTTAAACGGGAAACATGGCGGAAAGTAACACCACAACTCTTTTGTAAAGAAGGAACTGTTATCCAGAAAAATCACCCACAAAAGGTATCATACAGAAGTTCTCAGGTAAAAATATAAATCAATAGTTCTTGGATTTGAGTACGTATTGAATATTTTTAAGATGAAACGCCAAAAAGTATTTTTGGCTTCAACTGAAAGTAAGATTTAACCAAATAATTATTACATATAATTTTCAACAATTAACGAAATAATAGCATGTAAACGTTTAAACAGAACATACTATGCTAAAAGTTATTTCTAATTTTATGCCAAAATTTAATTTCAATTCCAGTCGTATCAAATATTGTGTCCCTGTGATACGATTATTTCTTTCATTATATACAGATACATAATACCCTTTTACTTCTGTTGTAATATTTTCTACACATTTATCGACTCTTTAACCTCATACTGCGTAACTCTTAACGATTTCAATACTAAATTCAACAATAATTTATTAAAGATGTATTTAATGGTTAAAATGATAATTCTACTGCCTAATAATTCTAATAATTCTACTGCAATATAATAAAATTTCTCATATCCCAGTTTAAAGTATTGACAATTTTTCATCAATTGTGTGAATATTTTCGTTCCTTTTAAAAAATTTCTCATGAATTTTGTGTATTTAGATGAATTAAGACTAGAATTTCCTACTTTTTGTTCCAAGTGTGAAACACGCGATTACAGCGCCCCAACGGTGAAATATGCAATATATTTTCTACGATTTTCGAATCTAATCGATATTTCTCACGATCGATTTTTAAGCGGTAAACATGGCGGAAGGAAGCACATCTCGTCTGTAAAGAAAAAAGTATTATCCAAAGAAATCACCTAGAAAGAAATATCATTCAACAGTTCTCAGGTAAAAACATAAATCAATAGTTCTTAGATTTGTGTTTGTATTGTACTTTGACTTCAACTTGCCAAAAGTTAGCAGGTAAGATTTAACCTAATTATTACATATAATTTTCAACAATTAAAGAAATAATAGCACATAATCATGTAAATGGAACATACTATGCCTAAAATTATTTATAATTTTATACCAAAATTTAATTTCAATTCTAACCATAATAAGTATTGTCACCTTGTAACATGACTACCATTTTATCATATATATATATATATATATATATGCATATAATATGCTTTCACTTTTTATTCATTCTTATTCATTCTTTAAATTCATACTGCGCAACTCTTAACGATTTCAATACTAAATTCAACAATAATTTATCAAAAATGTACGCATTTAATGGTTAAAATGATAATAATAATTCTAATAATTCTACTGCAATATAATGAAAATTCTTATATCGCAGTTTAAAGTATTGACAATTTTTCATCAATTGTGTGAATATTTTCGTTCCTTTTAAAGAATTTCTCGTGAATTTTGTGTATTTAGATGGATTTAGATCAGAGATTAGTTTTATATTTTTCATTCCAAGTGTGAAACACGCGATTACAGCGCCCCAACGGTGAAATATGCAACATACTTCCTACGATTCCGAAACCCAATCGATATTTCTCACAATCGATTTTTAAGCGGCAAACATGGCGGAAGGAAGCACACCTCGTCTGTAAAGAACAAAGTATTATCAAAAAAAATTACCCAGCAAGAAATATCATTCAAAAGTTCTCAGGTGAAAATATAAATCATATAGTTCTTAGATTTGTGTTTGGTATTGTGTATTTTTAAGATAAAACGTGTACTTTGACTTCAACCTACCAAAAGTTGGCAGGTAAGATTTAACCTAATTATTACATATAATTTTCAACAATTAAGAAAATAATAGCACGTAATAATTTAAACGGAACATACTATATATATATATATATATACATAATATGCTTCTATTGCAACATTTTCTATTCGTTCCTTAAACTCATACTGCGTAACTCTTAACGATTTCAATACTAAATTCAACAATAATTTATTAAAGATGTATTTAATGGTTAAAATGATAATTCTACTGCCTAATAATTCTAATAATTCTACTGCAATATAATAAAATTTCTCATATCCCAGTTTAAAGTATTGACCATTTTTCAACAATTGTGTAAATATTTTCGTTTCTTTTAAAGAATTTCTCATAAATTTTGTGTATTTAGATGGATTTAGACTAGAATTTTCTACTTTTTGTTCCAAGTGTGAAACACACGATTACAGCGCCCCAACGGTGAAATAGGCAATATATTTTCTACGATTTTCGAATCTAATCGATATTTCTCATGATCGAGTTTTAAGCGGCAAACATGGCGGAAGGAAGCACATCTCGTCTGCAAAGAACAAAGTATTATCCAAAGAAATCACCCAGAAAGAAATATCATTCGAAAGTTCTCAGGTAAAAATGTAAATCAACAGTTATTAGATTTGTGTTTGTGTAGTTTTGAAATAAAACATGCACTTAGGACTTCAACTCAGGGTATGATTTAACCAAAAATTATTACATATAATTTTCAACAATTAAAGAAATAATAGCATATAAACATTTAAACAGAACATACTATGCTGAAAGTTATTTATAATTATATATTATATATTTGACATGTTTGTTCAAATTTTTGGTTTCTTTTTGTGCAGGTTGCAGCATAGAACGCATGACGTCACAGTCATTAGTGAACAATCTGATGAACTCTCACGGAGAGGTGATAACATTTTTTACCTAGAATGTATAACTGTATAACTATGTATATTTGATATCGATTTGATTCAAGTTTATAATCATTTTCTAGCAAAGTAGCAATATTTTTTAGATGAACGTACTCTCTGCCCTTCCCCTTAACAAGCTGTAATCAGCCTTAGTTTCAGAAAATTTTTGCGACTGCGCGCAATGCGGTCAGTAGAGTTAGTGTTTGTCGCGCAATGTTTTAATATTTTTCTGAGCAAAATGGCTCGCATTAAATTAAATAATCAATTTATTCAAATTATATAATTCGCGAAGGTAGAGTCAGTGAGTCCACCGATTGTTACTTAAACCCGCGTGTTGATAGTCTTATTTTTTTCTTTTTGTATTTTCTTTCGGTCAATATTCGTTTCCGCGGTTAGAATCAGTGCTCAAGAGGATAAGGCCTCTCCTCAAGATCGTAAGTAGTTTTGTATATTATACCTCAGTTTATTCAATTTTCCAAGTTTGGCAACAAAGTATAATGTTTGATGTTTGTTACAGATGCTTCACAGTATCAACTTTTGCATTTTGTGGGGAAGATCCAACGGTGGCTCCAAAGAACGTAGGAATCTTTAATTATCTCCAATTTAAGATTTTGTTTCGCTTTTAAATATAAATTCTAATGTTTAATGTTTTGTTACAGATCTTCTAGAGTCTCCACTTTCCCTGATCCTGCAAGAATCTTATGATGCTTCAAAAGCTAAAAATGTAAGTATTTTATCATCTTGTATTCAAATTTTGTTTTGTATAGTTCTCTTTCTATTGTTGAATGTAAACTTATACTTATAAACTACCAGAGTTGAATGTAATATTTGAATGTAAAATTATAAAATAAAAACACTTCAAATTATCCCAATTTTTATAGTTTAACACCGTGTCTTTAGAAATAAAATGTTTTATGTTTTTTAAGAAATTTCTCACGACGTTCACTTCCACCATGGGATCTTCTTCAATGGCATCTACTTGATGGGGGTCTCCACGATAATTTTCCTTGCTCTAGTGCAGTATTGCGTTTTTCACATCTATCCCGTGAGTCGCATGCATTTGTGTTCCTCCGGTCACTCAACCATGTCGTAGGACGAAAGGTCCGAATCGGCACGAGTGACTGGTTGTATACGTAGAATTTTTAATGAGCATAGTGACCGCGGGTATTTTTTGTACCCGTGAGTAGTAACATTTTTTTCAGATTTTTTGTGTATTAGATCAGGACAGGGCTTCTTGCACATCGCGATTTTAACAATTAGGATATGTACGTTTATAATAAAACTAAAGTACCTTCGTAAACTAAAGTATAAATGGTTGCAGAAATAAAATATTTATATGAATATTCACATGAACAAATTATAAATATTTGTAAATAATTATCATCAAAACTATTTCGTTTTAAAAGCATTTCACAGTAGAGAAAACGGATATCCTCCGATTTCGTTGCTATGAATGATGCAGTTACTTATTGGTACTGGTAATATATTTTATTATAGTAATTAATAATTTGAAAATTTTATCTTCCCTTTTGTAATATTATTAAATGATTTAATTAATTATATTTTATAACTACAAACCTCAGTAGAATTTGAAATATAATAGATTAGAATTTTTTCCGCAAAAAAATGTATGAAATTTTATGTGCAAGAAGATACTTCGTGACAGGTAGATTTTTGAATCAAAGCAACAAGTTTGGACACTGCTTTCGCATTTTCGAAAATGTGCTTTGATGAAGAAGTCGCCTGAGATTATTTCTATCAGTATTTAATTTGGAGTCAATTGTTTGATTTTGATTGTTTGAGTCAATTGTTGGATTGTTCATAGTATCTTTTCTGACAAAATCAAGTCTTGTTCATTGTCTTTATCTTTTGCAATTACAATAATTTCTGAAAGCGTAGCGTCAATTCAGTTTGAACTGAAATAATGCAATAGTCCGTTAGATACAAATTACACAAACTAATCATTTTTTAGTTCAGGATTTTCAGGTTTAACCCCTTCCGTGTTCATTGTCAGGATCTCACTCACGTGCCCAGGTGCTACTTGGGTGGGCGAAAGACGTTGGGCACGATGACCATAGTTTGTAATGTTACAAAGAATTTCTCAGCGACCGACAATGTGTTAGCGTATCGTGCACGACGTATTTTCCACATGTGTGTGTATGTGGTTAGGATGTGGAATTGCGTCGTTTCTGTTGTTCCATTCATTACAAATATTTGAAATATTTATGCACTAATTTGAAGTATGAGTTTATTGCAATTAAATGCACTATAAATGTATTATTAATTATAGAATCAATTGTAATAATGATTCCACGTCAACTTGTAATTGTCTCGTGTAATTTCTACGAAAATTGTACGTATTTTTTCTCTGTTATTATAATGACTGTAAACGTGGTTGAGTCACGTTTTACGCAATGGTCGCTAGCCATCGTCGGTCGATTTCAGGAAAATGGTACGTAAATTAGAGTGTGAAAGTAGTGTGTTAAGCTCGGGTGTCGGAGGCGTCCCGGGACGTCCTCTCTAGTTTAGGCCTGCGCCCGAGGGGTATGTGTGAGAACCGTGGAGCGAGTGTGTTGGTGTGCCTGTTTTGCCATTTTTTCAATATATAGGGCGATTGGTTAGGATAGGTAGCTTACTTTCTGGTGTGCCTGTGTTTAATTATAATATAAGTAGGTAGGGCCGGGCAGGTTGGCACAGTCTCTGGTCGCGTGTCCCCTTTTCGCGTGTCCAATCTGTTTCAGGAAATCTAATTTGAAAAATCGACAGTGAAATTGGTACAAATGGAGCGTGCCACTTGTTTCTGATTTTACTCTTCGATTTTTCGAATTTAGTATCGCGGTCGCGGTCGCGGATAGGTCGCGAGTAGGTCCCGAAACGAACGTTTATCTAGGTATTGCTCGAGCACGCACATGCGAACGGACAACGATCACTGTGATCGATGGTCGTCCATGTGTATTGGAATCAGATTCAAGTTAGTTTGTGATTAGAAAGACTCGAGCTAGATGTAAGTTTCAGCGGGCATTGCGCTCGAAGAAAGAAGAGGCTAAAAGCCGAAGAGGCCCGGCAAACTGCTACGAAGAGGGTCACAACAAATGACTTCTCATCCTCTGGATCGTTTAAACGATTCCAGAGCATGGGAAGTCATTCTCGTTACTACTTTGTCACTATGCTCTTTTAGTATTTGTAGTTGTATTTTTTTTCTTCTCCATCATCGTTTATCATAGTTTTGGGCAAATCGCGGTTTCTCTTGTTAGTGTTGCGAGAGATTGATTACGGTTTAAATTAGAGTCGTGAGGAAGTGATAATCCTGATTGCTTTAGAGTCGCGATTGTGTTTTGCAACTTTGATTTGAATTTCTAAGAAATTTCACGTAGTAAAGTTTGTCTTGCATTCTACTGTTTTAAATTAAGATATAGAGTCGTTGTTTTTAATTGATTTCAGAATTTTAGAGTTTTTTTGAAGTAGCTTTTCGTTCGTGCAGTTTTCTGTTGTTCATGATAATTATCTGTAAATGAATTTAGCTTCAGAGTTAGTGTTGCGATAACGAACGATCGCGTTTCTTGTAATAGTGTTGCGTTTGTAAATTGCCCAAATTCTTCCGCTGGATTCGTGGAACGTTGTTTCTGCTCCTGATTCACCTGATGCAGCTGCAAATGCAACTTGCAGCATTGGACACGTCGCAAGTAATTTCCGAAGGCAAGTATAGAGTAATAGCGTACTTATTTCCGGGAGTTTTAGCTGTATGACGAAGCGCTCTTCGCGTTTGATTTTGAAAATTATTTTGCTTATCTCGTAATTAGTTGTAATGAGTTAGTGTTGCGAAACGAGATACGGAAATGTTCTCTTAGTGGTCCTTCTGGCTACTGTTTTAAATTTTCTTTGTCAGTAGCCCTTCTGGTTACTGTGTTATTTGACCAACGTCCATCATTTTACTCGATATAGTTCTCCAATTGAGTCGCTTAAACCTGTTAAGAGTGTTCTAAAGTACCAGTGATATTTTTTCTGTTGCAGGCCACGAAGTCCCGTAAGGTGCAATGTCTATCCATATCCATCTCGGCTGTTACACGAGTTACCATACGTGTGGCGTGTGATTCCGCGTCGCTTGTGGACATACAGTACAGGTACCTACACTGTTATTTCAAGGTATCAAACTTTGATTGAGCTGATAGGTTGTTTAGTATTTTATTAATAGCTTTACAGTTTAAATTTAACAAAAATCGTTGAATCGTTAGGCATGGTTAAAGCTCTTTCTGGTACATAGTGTAATGGTTTCGATTAGTTACTAGCTTCACATTTCAATATATTGCATATTTGATACCACTGTAATGGATTTCAAAAAATCATATTTCTGACGCATGCTACTTTATGTATTAAATATTGAGTGCTGTAAGAAATCAGTCATATTTTTCCTGAACGGTATTTCAAACTCTGACAATGAGAATCACCATTTAATGCCCGATATATGCTGTTCTCTGTCACTGACGGTGGCTATCGTCCCGTCGGCAAGATTTTCGAATTTACTTGGCGAGTGCGTAGATTCTGGTTAATTTTGCGACCGTGATTACACATAACCAACAATCTGCTTATTCTGCAGGAATTTGACGAGAGATGACTTGCCGTAACAACGCTAGTTATGATAGTGTCAGTGCTAATTATGGCATACTGCGCGAGCCAAATTAATCCAATAGTAGCTGGCGGTATACAGTAAACAGTGACGTTAAAGATTCTCTCTCTCTCCTTGTCTCTCTGACTATCTGTCTTCTAGATTTATGCACAAGGAACTTTGTTGCAAAAGTTGTTGTTTAATAATGATACAACGTGTACGCAACGGTGTTGCGAGTTTTACTGCGAGAAGTAATTGACACTGCATCTCACTATTAATTTTGTAATTTTCTTTACTCTAATTTAATACAATTGAACTTAATTTTAATTTAAGTTGTGACAATTATTACATATTTATTAGTAAATATAAAGGCGCGTTATTTAAAATATAATTCGTCTGCTTGCGCAGCTTGGAATTTCACTAGATGATACTTCTTTCAATGTGTATCCGGTTTGAATGGAAACCTCCTGTTCGCTAGGTACACTTGCATCGCGGTATCTATTAGTGGGATTTGCAAATATTGAGTGCTTTAGCACGCGCCAAATCCCCGGAATTAGAACAGTGGCTCTCAAAATCGACCAGATAATGAGGATCCAACGTGCTGAAACGCGCGAGAATTTGCAAAATTAAATTTCCACGAAGGAAATTTTTACTACCTTCCGTTTCTGTTTCTGTCTCTGCTTCGAACAGAATTTCTCCTTGTTGTTGTTTCGGAAATTACTCGCTTTTCATCTCGGAAATATTACTCATTTACACAATAGAGGAGCCGGCAACTTTTTTCCCAATTTTCCGTTACTTATTTGCTCATGCATGTATGCATACGATAATAAAACTTTCGATTCGACCGACGTTGTTTATTCGTTAAAACTTTTTCATCGCGCGCGTTCGAACGCCGCACGAAAACCCCTGTTTAAACGAATATGCCGAAGCATCCCTGAGCTCGCCGGCAGCCACAAATGCCAACAAAATATTGACTGTCGAAACTATTCCGGAATCCTTATCTGAGGACTCTGCGAACCACTGGTCCGGAACGTCATCAATCAGTGGGAAGAGTGGCATAACATCGAATCCGTGCATCCGTGCCGGTTTCAGAAATCGAGCCGAACAGTTAGCGAGAAGTTACACGAGGTAAAACTGGTAAACAGCGGCGGAACATCCGGGAACAAAGACGAAACTATAGCGGAGTAACTTTGGCAGTGGCAGAGTTCGAACGACGAATAAACACGATGCTTTCATATCTGAAACTGGTTTTCTTTTCTCTTTTTTCCTTTTTTTTTTTCACTCGTCGATAGTGAAACGAATAGAAGGTTACAAAACGAAAGAGAGAGAGAGAGAGAAGCGAAATTTCGTCTGTCTGTGATCTCTTTCTGATAGACTCTCGAGGATACGGTGCTACGAAGATTCACGATCCTGAAGACAGGACTCTCGCTTAATTGCGAATATTTGTTTCAAGGAGTTATTATTCCGGGAAGTTTTGCGAGCCACTCGACTGCTGGAATTTAGTGTAATCAGTAAACGTTTGGGCGGGGTACGATGGGAATTATAAAGTAAAATTTCTCGGGAATTCCTCAGGTTCTGCAGCCTTTCTCCTTCGTTAGAGTGGAACGTCGATTAATGGAAACACTGATCACTCGGCAGATGCACTGTGGTGTGTTCGGCTGATGTAACTGGTCAAAAGTCACTCTACTTCTCGACGATTCTCCGGTTATAATTTTGTAGCTACCACGTAGAGAGAAGAAGATCTTGACTTTGGAAGAGCATATAAATTGGCAAATATTTGCAGAAATACATACGTTTTGTATAAAACAGAAGATACATGAGAGTGTATTATATTTGGAAGAAATTTTAAAACAGAAAAAATTGGACATTTCCTCAGTGCTCAGTGAGACGCAGATTAGGTTGTTCTGAGATTTTTAATTTTGCAACAATATTTTTGATGTTGCAACATGACATTATTCACAATATTAGTATCATCTATTGACTAATCTCTCCCTTTTTTAAATATTGTACCTATTGTACTTAATTACATACGTGTATGTAGAAATGAACGTTTGATGGTGATGAGAAGCACACGAATGTATAAATATGTCCTTTGTATTACATATCGGAAATTTCACGCTTCTCAAATTTAATATCTAGACTCGCAGTCCTCTAGAAAAATGCAAAAACGACCAATTTTCGACTCGACTGTAACACCTTGTAGAATTCAGTAAAAACATTATTGGTTATTTTTGGGGAGGAACATTGTCCTATGAGAGAGTTAGGTCGAGTTCAGTGAGCGCCAAACGGGAACGTATCGTGACAGGAAGGGAACTGGTCCAACGTGATGTGAATATATGAATTTTTTTATCTCATTTTAATAAAACTACCGCTGCAGTCCAATCTCGTGAACATTATTCACGTTGAATTGTTCCGAACTTTGCGCCCAGGTTATCCACGACGGATACTCTCGAAAAGCGTTCTAAACTAATAATAAACGGTAACGAGCGCGACTAATCGTATCTTGATTCGATCGTAAATGTACCTATAGCTTTTATTATTATTTATTTATTATTACGTAGCTTTTATTTTATTTTATTTTATTTATTTGCCGCAACCAGATTTGACACGGTTCGAATTATTACACTCGTTTTGTCATCGATACTTTTCATATTTTACTCATTCTACTTCAATTATTGCAACTTTCTCACAAGTTTCTCATAAATGCATATAAAATTACGACTTTTTTAACTGTCGATTAAGACACGCGTTGTTTAAAGCATAAAATAAAGCATAAATGCGCACAATGTCACAAAATTGTCAAAATGCAAATTTTCACTGCGAAAACCACTCGATCATTGAGAACGATCTTGTCAATATACGTACGTCGGTTTCGTAGACATTACGATGAGAAAAATTACGGACCAAAGGAATTCGAAAGCTTTTGCAATTTAATCGAATGCAACGCAAGACGAACGTGACAAACGTGACGGAAAGGATGGAAAGCGTGTCGCAATCGAAAGACGAGACGCTTTTCGCGACGCAATAGACGTTGAATTTCTTCGTCTCTCGTTCGAGAATTATAAAACAATCTGGGCTCACAAGGAACGAGACAATACCGCACAAAGCCGGAGCGTTGCCGTCTGTTTCTCGTTCTTCTTTCCCCCCGGTCTCTCTCCCTTTCTTTTTAATTCATTAACTTTTTGTCAAATTACGATGCTGCTTCTGCTAATTGTGACTTTAGCCGTGGAAAATAATGTGTGCACGCGCTTCGCAACGAAAAGCCATTGTAACGTTTTGCCGGGCTGAAGAGCGGAAAGAAGAATAAGGCCGCGTAAAGAACGTCTGTGAAAGAGGCGGGAAGGAAGGGCGGAATAAGCGGGGAGAGACAGACAAAAGCGGGATGAGGGAGAAAGGAGGACGGCAGAGCGGGCAAGTGAGGTTAAGTTAATTAATCCAATTAGAAACGCAAGTGTTGAAAATAGCCGCATAGAGATCTTTGCCCGTTTTTCCACCCCTTTCTCTCGCGTCCGTACTTCCCAAGGAAAATATCATCGGCTCGAAATAAAAATGCCTGACGAATGAAATTTTCTTTTCCTTTTTTTCTTTTTTTAAACGAATTTTCCGCGCTAGAGAGAGAAAAGAGACACACTCCTCACTTTCCAATATCTCACTTTCTCTTCGTGTACTTCGTCTACTAGAGGCGACAGAGATTGTCTTTCAAATTTATTCAAAAATTTTGCGAAAATGAAAGAATGTTCGACGAATGGAGACGTTAGTTAGTTTTGGAGCTTGAAAACATTGAAAACGTGGTTCGATATTTTTATTTGCAAGTAGTTAGAAGACAATGATCGCGTGATACGACGAATAAATCTAAAACCAAAGGAAGACGAATGATATTAGCTACTTTAGATCGACAAACATGAACAAAGACAAGTGGAAACAGACAAGTTGTCGAGCAGAGAAAGAGAGAGCACAGTTGAAAGTAAAAAAAGTTCGTGTCGATTTAATATAAATTAAATTTAACGTTTAATAAATGTAACACGAACAAAGTTTGACACGAGTTTGGACGAAGAAAGAAGAAACCAACAAAGGGAAATTTCCAAAAAATCGTCTTTCGGCGAAAGACGTTGCACGCGTCGATGCGTTTCAGTTTCGAACGGTTGGACTTTCGAGCTGATTGGCGACGATATGCTCGCGGAACGTAAGCGGAGGCCATTGTTTCGATATTCGTTAGGAACAGCTTGTGAAATATTGTAAGTTACCAGCAGCCGCAGATGCAACATTTGCACACGGACGACGACCTCATTTGGAAACGGGCGAATGGCCGGTTACGTTCGTCGAATCGCTGGATTTTAACGTTCATCGATCCGTCGCATTAGTTGCCGTTTAACGGGCCGCGCGGCTAAACACTCGATACCGCTGGTTAAAATGTCCTTAACCGCGAAACGGCTGTTACCACCGCGGGAAGATGAAAGCCATAATCAGGCCGGAAGATCGTCGAAACAGGTACTCGGTACTTTTCACTTGCCGCGCGTTTAATCGAATTTCACGTTCCTCCGGAATTTTGAATCACTACGCGCGAAATTCTGTTCTGCCATAATTAATAATTACGCCATTAACGACAAGCTACTTGGTCGTTTGTTTCAATTTTTTGGCAAACGTTGACTCGAATCGGCGTTAAAATATTATATATAAAACATTACGTCGATCACCTTGTCACGCGTGAAACAAGTTATTGATTTCTTGGGATATTTCTTAGCAATTGAACATCAATGAAGTACGTTGATTGAAAATTAGCGAGTTGGATTGGAAGAGAATCGATATTTTCTATTTTACAGTTACACCTTGTGTAACTTGACTCGAAGCGGATTTTTATACGCTTGTAAAGCGACGCTCGATGCGATTTTCACTACACGAAACATCTGTATTTAAATCTGTATTTAAATTTCACTTCATTAATTATCGTATCGATCAAGTCACTTTCAAGTCATTTATCGTTTTGAAGAAATATTCAATTGTTCGATATTATCGTCTGCTCGCTTTTGTAACACCGACTCTGAATAAATAGCCATTTTATTATGTAGGAATACGCACACCGTTGTGCCATAGCCAAATCTCACATTGAGATTGAAAGTGATCCTTTGCGTCGCACGCGTCTGTCCCTTTCTACGTGTCACAATGAAATGCTAATAGAGGCACAGTGGAACTCATAAAGTCGCGTGCTCTGTGACAAGAAACTCTTAATATTTGACTGAGCCTTGGAAACGATTGATATTGATCGCGATGCGTTCGTACGTTGATGCCTTTCCCCGCTGTCTGTTTTAATATTGCCTGCAGTCTTATTATTCGTGCGCGCGGAACGAAAGACTCCGTTCGGTAAACAACGCCGGAAAAATGGTCCGCTTTGAATGGAATATTTCTGCATTTCCACCGACGAGCGGCACTTCTCTTTTCGTTTTTCATTCAGGCGGAAATGAACATTTTACATTCGACGTATAAATAAGCTTGTTAAAACTTTTATATCGAATATACAGTTTTCGATTATATCGGATGAATGGCAGACGAGAGGCACACCGCGCTCCACACACCGCGCGAAAATAAATAAAACTGTAAAAATTAAATATTTTCGTTCGAGGCTTCGTTATCGAGGAAATTAAATTTGAATATTTATAGAGTACACGTGAACTTGGCTAGTTGCCGATTGAATAACGTTGGCAGAACTGAGCAGACCATTACGCAACGAGCAACGATCAAGTCGAGACGGTAGAATAACGCGTTTTAATAATTCCGCGAAAATCGGATTTGAAATTAAAGTCATCGACAATTGACTATACACATCTACACTCGAATTTTCGAGGTTTCAAAAATATTCTTTTCACTTACTTTTGCCCAAACCTAACCTAAACCTAACCTAAACCTAAACCTAAACCTAAACCTAACCTAAACCTAACCTAAATTTGTATCAAACTCAAGTTTGAATTTTGGAAACAAGGGCTGAAACAAGTAGAATTTTATTTTTTCTTTTCTTTTAGTTTTCATATGAATCTCAAGCATAGTACTAGAAAGTTTAATCTTGAATAAATTATAAACGTTCTAGATTCAAGTCCATCCAATTATCTATTCTCAATACTCACTTATTTTGATTATTTCTACTTTTCCTTCTGAGGATGTCATGGTAATTTCATTTGACATGATATCGCTTAATTGGCAGTCTCGAATTCTTATTAATAAAACAGCACTTTAACAGCAAAGGTAATTGAAGAAAGGTAATCACGACAGTCATTCTGGTATCATTAACATCCTAAAAATGTCAAAAATGTCAGTCCACGATCTTGTTATGGAATTAGTCAAACGTCACACACTGTAAAACGTTCATTTTTATCGTAGATTTATTTTTATTTTTATCGTGTTTCTTCGACGAATCAGCTATTTCTTGATCAATTACATTCTCATTTACACAGTTTACCGAGATTCACTTTTCCAATTCTTTTTAATTTTACTTTTTCCAGTTGGTTTCGGTTTCAATTTAACGTGTAACAAATGGACAAAATAGATCACGATGATCCAAATTGAAATTGATAATCGCCGAGGAAACAACTTCCAAGTGTCGTAAAAAAATAATTCTCACCTTTGCCACATTTTGATGATTCACGACACCGTCAGAAACCAATTCTCGCCCTTTTATCGCTACTTTAAGGATTTTCAATTTTGCTGAGAAAATATAATAATTCTCACTTTCGCCATATTGAGAGTTCCATTAAAAAATAATCCTCACCCTCGCTATTTCCAGAATTTTCAAATGCCACTTGCCAGGAAATATGCCGAGGACTCGCGATTTTGCTGAAAAGTAATTCAGTTTACCCTCGGGAAGAAACGGGACGGACCTTTTTTCGAGCGATCTCGCGCGAACAGATTTATCCCGGGCTGCAAGTTTGAACAGAATTTTCTCTTTATTTCTGTACGAACAAGCGGCGGCATCAGTATTCGATCCGCCATTCAGGTCACATGTAAATAGGGCTGCGAGATCGAAACCGAATATCTCCGAATTTTTTCGCGACGCGGATAGTAAATTCAACCCCGCGGTAGCCAAGATATTCTGCGCTTCTTCGTACAATACCATCGGATCCCCTCCCCCGGCGTCCTTTGTTTCAACTGCGATTCCGTTCCGGCATAACTCTCGTATCCCGACACACATCCGACGGATTACCACGTAACGTAATAGTTTCTTAACGGTTTCTCGTTCATTGAACTTTACTTTTCATTTCGTCTCTCTCGCGTGGAGAGACCTTCGGCTCCTCTCTGGCAAACTTTCCGAATAAATCACGGCGGCGGAAGTTTCGGGACGATTTGTCCCAAAGTTCAAATAAATTTAAATGCGACGAAATTGTTAAAGATTTTGAACGTCGTGCAAGTTTCGGGACCCGCGAAAGTTTTGGTAGCGTCGCGATTTGGGAAAATCTAACCCGAGGAAATTGGGACTCGTCTTCTTGGTTCTAACGTTTTCGTTAAACAGCTGCGAATGTTTCCCCTATAATGTAGAATATGTAGAGTATGTTTGAACGATAATTTTTCAACGATAATGACAATTTTCACCAAATTGATAATGTGCCGCTTTAAGTCATCGTTATTTTTCCTCGGAGCGTTCATTTGTGATTTGTGTCAGCAGATTATTATGTATTATATTCTTCGTGAATTTTGAATCAACGTATCCTTAAACAGAACTGAAGCATAAATCTTTGAAACTCTGCTTTAAAATATTCACGTGAAATTATTAAAATATAATGTTCCCCGAAGAGTAGACCGTGGAATTATCAATTCACGTTGTAACGATAAAATGAAATTTCTGCTGCTAATGTAGAATTAACGTGATATCGTTTTGATTCAGATCCAATTACATTTAACATTTCGGTAAATTCGGACAAAGTAATTCGAGAAAAAGGCTTATTAAAAATGCTTCAGGAAATGGAATTTCATTTGAATATTGTTATCAATCCGTGCTTTTCGATTAATTAAACGTTAAATTGAAATATTAATTAATTTCTTAAATTGATTTCTTTATTAATTTTACGCATCATTCGTCTAATTTGAAATTCCATTTCGTCTGCATATCGTTTCGCCATTATATTTCGTCGAAAAAATATCAAATTATCATTTTCTCGTCTAAATGAAATAAAATAGATGGAAATAGATGAAAGAAATTCAGCGAGTTAAAATCGTGTTCAAAGTCGTTCGAATTTTTCCTTCTTGAAGCTCGTGTTTTCAAACACACCGTCACACACCGGGATTTTGAAAATTATCGAAGAAGAAAGTCAGATTTGCCTGGAGAACGGGCACGTAATATTGCAGAAAGCACTGCGCTACGTGCTCTCCACGCCCTTTCATTCGTTACAAAGTGGACGTGAATTTTCATGAAAACGCTTGTTCAACGCTTGCTAAACTCCACCTAATCTGGACTTAACTGGGAACCCTCGGATATTTCTTGCCGAAAATGGCATTCTCCTGAAAGCAAAACACGTGTCTTACACGGGACGGTATAATAGAGGCTAAAGGAAAGGCTTGCTCCCTTCACATTACGAACGCGAGTGAGATTGATTGACCTTCGGCTTTCTTGTGCCTCCATTGTCGGAACAACTTCTTCGTCGATAATTTTAACAAATTCCTCTATTAATGAAACAAATTTCAATGAATAACTTGTGCCTAATAAAAGGTTCCAAGCAGATTCTTTATAATTAGCAGAGTAATGAGCTCTTTTGCGGTCGATAATTTATTAATCGATATTCACGCACTGAGAAATGTGCATAGAAATAGATGTGCATAGAAATGTGTATAAAATATATCAAAAATGGAATATTTACTGTAACATTTAACTGACGAAATAATTTTCTCTGTTTACAGAAGATATGTAATTGTATATTTTAATAATATATATTATACAATATATACAAGTATCAAAATATTAATTATTAAAATATATACGAGTCAGAAATAACATCGTGATTTTTACGGCCAATAAACGCGTTGTATACCCACACATATATGTAGATACTTCTCGGCTAGAGCTTCCGAGTAATATCTCATTCTCATAAATTCTCGCCCAGCTATCGATTTCAGTGTCCAGATCCTACCGTCCCGACGTTCTTTGGCCCCCTTGACGTTCGCCACTTGACGGTCCACCAGCAAGACCAGAACGAAACGCACACCCTCTCCATTTCTCTTCCTTCCTTCTCCCCTTATTACCATTCTCCTTTGTAATTCTTTCAAACGTCAGAGCCTCAATGGTAACCTCAATTCGTTAAGAATAGTAACGTGTAACCAAACGGTAGCTGTAGGTGTGTTTCATTCGCGCGAGTTTTACGGTTTCATCTTCTTCAACTACATTCTTTTCCATTTTTCTTATTTTTTCTTACTTTACTAATACACAACACATTCATGTCTGATAGTAGCGAAAAGCGATAACGGGTAAAGTCGGTTTCACTTTTGGCAAAGTTCCTATGAAATATAGATAGTGAGTTTACAACGAGACAAGTTCGCGGCATTCTGTTTCAGTGTGAAACAGGCCTTTTTATAAGCCGTACGAACATTATTACAGATATCTTCGTTTTCACTTAGAAATTCGCCGATAACGATAGTAAATAGAAACGGCCGAAAGCGACACTGAATCGAAATGATACTAAATCCCGATAGCCGAGCGGTGAAATAATTCTTTCCATTGTTCTCCATCCCGACTTTGGGGGGTGGTTTCGATACAAAAAGAACAAAAGAGGGGTGGGGAGAGGAAGAAAGAGAGAAAAAAAGGGGTGAACGAGAAACGCAACAGTTATTACCATCGTTACAGAGTCAGCGCGTTCACGGTTTAAACGGTTGTTGGCCATTTAACAGATCCGGCACGTTTTCACCGTTCGTACAATATAACCGGGGGAGGGTAGTTACACATTATGACCTTCTCGGCGCAGCTGAAGAAAGACCCTTTTGTCTGATGTGTCTTCATTCCGCGCTGTAATACATTTCGCCAGGAGTTCCACCTCGCTGCAAGAAAATTCAACCTTTTGAATCGAAGGCGGTCCGCGGCGGCAAAACGACTGCCTTCATCCGCCAACGTTCGGCGATTGTTCGAAATAAGAACGAAGATCCCGGCGCGAACTTCCAGCAGCGCGTGAATATTGTCCGCGCAAAGTGGTTCATCAGCCGCTGAGTAACTGATTAATCATTTCCTCGACGTGGAAACGACGGAGGACGGCGAGAGACGCTGAGTTATTCTGACAATTTGGAGAAATGATAAAATTTTCAACCAGTTACGACACTGTCGGTACAAATTCTCGTTGTCAAACGACGAATAATTCTACTAATTTGAGAAACAGTCTGTTCACTGGTTTTTTAATCTAATATCATCTGTTTCCTGCAAATGATATTTTATTTCGTAATTTCAAAGTATTAAAGGAACGTAAGATGTGAAGGATGCAATATGGTGGAAGGACGAATGGAATTTGAGGTATGTGAGTGGGAGAAGAAAGTTGGTTGATGCGTTTTTTTCGTCTCGGAATCACTGCCTAAGACTTACCCCAGATGCTTGGGTGTCACACCCATCCTAGCAGGACCTCGACGCTAGGCGCGCAGCCACTTGCGGCTTGTGCTAATCAGTGTTCGAAACTCGTAAGTTGAGGAATCCTAGGACGCTACAAAATAATCATTGTTACAGTTACATTAGCAAGAATTTTGAAAACGAAGAGGATAATGTAATCGTTTATACGATTTTTTTCTACATTTTGATTCTTTAAAGAAAAATTAAATACAAGTGTTTGCTGAGTACTCCAGAAATATACTCTCATAATATCACTCTCTGTCTGGATATATATATAAAAAAAAAAAACTAATTTAACGAGAAATTATATTATTTTGACCATTTCAGAAACGTGTCACCGTTCGAACGACGAAAAAAAAAAAAAAGAGAGAAAAAGGGAAAAAATGACGAACGAAGCACGAATCGGAGCGATGGCAATACAAGTAACGCCAATATTCCACAAACCGGGCGTGAAACAGTGCATTTCAATACGACTGAAAAATTTCAAGCTGGTTGCGTGGCCGGTCGAACAGAGAAAACCGTCGCGGATTAAACGAAGACGACAAAAAAAAAAAAGGGGGGAAAAAGGTAACGCCGCCAGAGCGGAGCGTAATAAACGAATAACAGATGTCTCCTATCGCGTCCCCTCGCGTTCCACGCCCCTGATCATTTCCATTGCGAACGTTGTACTTATTACGCCAGCTGTCTAATGAAATTCTTCTCACTTGTCATTCCTGTATTAACATTTCCCCAACGAAAAACCCGGCGCCGTGGCTCGATTTCATTAAAACGACGGCAACGCTCTCGCCTTCTAATATGACGAACAAAACGGAACGCGAGACGGAAGAAAAGATGCAAAGAACGAAGAAAAGGGGAAGGAAACGATGGAACGGCGAGAAGCGAAGGAAAGAAGAAAAAATGGAAATGTCCCGAGCAGTGGTGAAAATGCGTTTGATCATCGCGGGGCCACGTGTTACGCTTCGTTTGCATGAACATTATCGCTATTTGAATTCTTCTTAAAAAGGACGTGACCGCTCTCGATTGAGAGGGAATTGAATTGTTTATTGATAAATTTGGTATTCAAATCGGTAAAGTTGAGGAATGTGCAAACGGAAATCGAATCGTAATACTGTAATCGTAATTTTTGCAGAGAAATCAAAGTACCAGTTAGTCCCACGGATTTGATAAAAATTCACACGTAAATTCGCTCCACTAAAAATTATCTCGAGCCAGTTAAGAAGAGAAACGGTCGGGCAATTATATAAATATAAAAGTGTCACAACTCAAACGAGTTTTTTCATGAAAAGCGAGTAACTGTTTAAAAGTTTGCAACAAAGTTATTCGATAAATTCCTAACACTGACAAAAACGAAAGCAAAATGGGCAGATGTTACGTATCTCACGTGTACAATTTTTTTGAAATTCTCCATTTTTATGATTTTAACATTCTTCTTCTTCTTAACATTCTGTAACAAACTAAATTATTTTATACGTGTAATTATTACATGTGTAAAAAATGTTCTGTGTGAGATACGTATATTTTAAATGAAGAAAATAAAACCTGCCGTTAATAAACTTCACTCCCAAAAATATCAATAATTCTCTCGATGAAGGAGATGGAACATTTCACACGCCGCTAGAAAGAATTGGTAATAACTTTAATTACTCTTCAATACTTTGGCGCGAAAATTTTTCCAATAAATGTCTACGATTACACGGAATAATAACAGAGTAGCGCGTAATCGTAACGCTAGAGTGGAGTTGTAGCCGGGTGTTAGACAGGTCTGAAAGGATCGTTCGTTTATTATTCAGCTATTTGCTTCGGTGGTTACAACCGATTTCACGGCATCATGGCAGCGGAGGATTTTTGAAACTATTGATGTATACATAGCCGATGGTATCGTGCGTGTATCGTAAAAGTCGAGACGATTGTTCACGAGCACGGAGCCTCGCTCGCTCGACAATCACGCGATCAACTTTATTTTCGACAGTAAATTTCACGAATTGGAAACAGATTGAATAGCCCCGATACATCGATCATCCGCCCGTCTGTGACACGAAAAAAAGGAACAAAAGTTCTGGATTTCGAAAATAGTTCTTCTCGTATTTTGAAAGAGTTCTTCGGCCATTGTAATTTCAGCGATTACTATCGAGTAACTTCGATTGCGGTATTTTCAAGCATTTTAAATTTGCTGCGAATATAACCAAAGAAACGGAACTTAAATACAAATATATTGTTTTTTTTTTTTTAATAATAATAATAAAAATAATAAGTAAAAGTGTTTGAAAAGACGATGATTCACGGATTTAATAATGTCCATTGTTGTTTAAATAAAATTACGGCAATTTGTACATCAAATTCTGGCGTAATGAACGAAAAAAAGAGTACAGTTGAAACGTTTTACACGCGCGACATTATTTCCAAAATCATCTGGCAATCATTTTGACGTGAATTCAAGTGAAACTTCCGGCAATTGTAGTTCCCAACAAAAACAATATTTAAACAATGTTTAAATATTTCAACCGTTTCAAAAGTTTAATTGCGTGTAGCTGCCACGTTCAAATCCAAAAAAACAAACAAAGAAATTTGTTTCGCGTAATGTTTTCAGCGTCGTGTGATTAAAAAGCAATAAATACCAACTAATAAATTCTCTTTCAACGGAAAGCACGGGCACGCGGTAGCTGCAAAAATTATCCGCACGCATTTTCGCCTTTTCATTAAATTTTACATTTCGTTGCAGTTACGTAAAAGTGCTGTCGATCAATATGGAATATTAACGTCCGAGCCTAATTGAGTAATCAAGCACACGTAAATGATGTAATGAACATAACAATTTGCAAATATTAAAAACTAAAGAATAAAATAATCCTGATACCTTCTGTATTTTCCAATGAATTATTATCGGGACAAACACGGGACTTTTAACGGTCGATAAAATTTGCAAGCTTTTAAAATAGTAATTTATTTAAAAGCTGCCCTAAAAAAAAAAGTTAAAAGAAGAAAAGAAAGGAAGAAAAAGGGGAAAAGTATGCAAAATGCTCGCACGGCGGGAAAAAAAAAGTAAGATATATGGAAGAACACAACAGATTTAACGCGATACTCTGTTTACCGATAGGAAGAATGTTATTGACAATCCTGCGGTTATATAAACCAGAACATAACGAATCTGGTTGAACGGTAAAAAACACAGACGGTAAATCAAACACTGTACCGATATTTTATTGAGAATTTATGATGTTTGGATCGCGGATTACCGTTACCAGGAAACAGTTGTTTTCCATTTCTAATGCAACATTCGTGCCGATGGTAATGAAAAAATGTTGCACAATCCGATAAGTCGTGATCTAGTCGTGTCGACAATTTGTTTGCCGCACGGTATATTTCTTTATTTCTCGCTTGTGTGATTCTTCTTCACCAAGGCACGTATCGTACGATTTAAAAAAAAAAATATATATATATATATACACATGTATTTTATTTTAGGACAATTCACCTTTTTTTTTAACAAATATTCTGCTCATCGGTGATACAAAATTCAATTTTCATACGCTCTCGTTATTGAAGTTGTCGCAATGAAATTAATTAATTTGCAAAATCAAACGTCGAATTTTCCGCGGAAATTGTTTTGCTTTTAGAAACGATAACAAACGTGGAAAACAAACGAAATTCCGGTAGCGTGAAAAAGCGTGCGATACGTCTGAAATTCGTGAAACTTGCGCATCCATGCAATCCATTCGTCGCTGTACGTCCCTCAATATCAGTCTTCGATATTAATGAAAAAAAGAAAAAAGAGAAAAATAATTCCGAAAGTAACGCGAGATATACTGGTCCGTGGACACGGCACCACGCCCTTTAAAACGCTTTTTGTTTCAACCCGATATCTCAACCGGTTCCGGAGATACGATACTTTGAAATATCGTCGGAAACCCGCGGAGGAAGCGCCGGATTTCGGAATCTGTGAATCGTGGCCTACTTTTTCCCCCTCCCCTGGAAGTGCGTACGTCGCGAGCAGTAATAGTAAAAAGTCACTGACTCGGCAGTTCGTCACTGACCAGCGAACAGCTGCCAGGCTTGGGATAGGTCAGGGAGCCGGTGCGAGAGAGAGGTCCGAGCGCGCGAGCGAGACGCCGGAGTAAAACAGCGAAAATTATGGTCCTCCTCGAACGACGATATCTCGGCATCGGACAGTCGTATCGACGTGAAACAAAAACGAGTCGAAAGAGGAAGCTCGCGCGCTTCCAACGAATCCACGCTTAATTATCTGTGACGATTTTTCGAGGAGTTGCAGAAGGAGAAAGTTCTCAGAGTTTTAATTCGATTTTAGAAGCAGCTACGTTAAATTTGGAGTTTCACGGTGGTTGGAAATTGTTTGCAAGTGCATGCTCGTTGATATTTGAGGAAAGGAAAGTCTGTAGAGAGCGAAATCTGTAAATTTGGCAGAAAATTAGAGGTCTTTGTTATTTATGCGCTTGATGTTGACAGTGATTGAAACATATTTGCATACGTATAGAAATTAATACACGAAAGAGTCCGCGTCTTAACTTTGGTTTTTCGAATTTTTGTTCAAAGTTATTCATATTGTTACTAACAGTGGCTGGGCAAACTTTGCAAGTGGAATATTTGAAAAAGAAAAATGTAACACTATGCTCAAACAATGAAATTCGCAAGTCGAAGGAAATGTAATTTTTAAAAGACACGGGAGTCTTCTTTTTTAAAAATTTGATCTCGAATTACCGAATGAATCTTGTCCCTAGAATAGATAATTGGAAAATGTTTGAAAGCACGTCGAATGAATGGAATTCATAGTTGAAATTTTCGAGAATTATTGATGGTGGAGTACGCAATAACGAGGTTGTGTTCGAGCTTAATGTAACGATTTTAACAATATGATTAGTGCAGCTCGTGAATGTTAACACACACACGTAATGTACACATTACACAACGATCGATTTGTTAATGTTCAATATTGTTTTAATAATTAGTTACCGGAACTAGATCGAAACGATTTGCCGACGATAAATAGTTGACTAGCTTAAATTCGTAATTTAATGTTCTATATAACATATGTTTAATAATAACACACGTTAATAATAATACAAGTTCAAACATCCCACGTGACTCGTCTACGACGAAACGAACGAAAATATTCGTCGTTGGTTTGTTTAATTGAATTAATTGAAACTTTCACCTGAATTCAAACCTATCATTATCAAACTATAGTAAATTTCTCTTCAACATTCGACGTATCTTGGAAAAATTTTCGTTCGTCGAAACGAAAACGTTTAAACGCGAAGGGAAAACAGTGGGATTTAACACGTAGAAAAAAATTCGTAAAGTGGTGGCGGGAATCAAACACGGAGAGAAAACAAAAAAAAAAATAAAAGAAAAAGGGAAAAATGTTGGGAGGAAGGGAGGAGAACCGAAGAAACGTATGGAAATCGTTGATCAAAGGAGCCCGTTGGTTTCCCGCTAACAACCGTGCTCGTGACTTCAAAAAAGAGAAATAAGAAAAACACCCACGACTTTAATAAACACTTCCAAGCGATGTCCCGAAACCTCGAGTAAATCTATAGTAAAAAAAAGAAAGAGTCGAAAGTCTTCCCTCGACCGCCCGGCGGAAAAGAGAAACAAACTTGGGAGTCCAATCTGTGGCCGGCGGCGCAAATTACGAACACTCAAATTGCAGCCGGGCGAACGATGGTATTTCTGAAACGATGAACAGAGAAAAGGTGGCTCAACGCGAAAGAACGTCGTCGGGTTGCGTGGTTGTGTCGACGCGTACGCGTCGCTCTTTGAGCAACTTCAAAAGCACGTGTGAGTTTTATTAAAAGAAAAAGAAGAAAAAAAAAAAAAAGGAAGAAAGAAACGGGAAAGGGAAGAAGAAAAAAAAAGGAAATTGAAAATGGAAGAAAGGAAAGGAAAGGAAAGGAAAGGAAAGCGGAAAGAGGAAAACACAGGGAAGAAAGGCGAAACGAAACGGATGAAGAGAAAGAAGAAGAAGAAGTATCGCGGGAGAAGAAGGGAGAGGGTGGAAAGAGACGTGCGTGCGTGGGTGTCGAGGGTACATGTACGTGTGTGTGTGTGCGTGGTGACGGTTGGAAAAAAAAGCCGTGAACGAGCGTACGCTAGCTGCGCCTCGTGTCACGATACAAGCGCGAGAGCCAAGGGGTTGCCGCTTTGACTTTGACGTGCAATTAAAAGTGCATTTTCCGCTCAGCAGACATTTCGCGGTATTCGAAGTACCGTTGGAAAACGTTTGCCCGAATGGCCACCGACCGTGCACCGACCTGAAGTCTTCAGCCCCGTGAAAAATTTTCAGACGCGGCGTTCGACGCGGCGCACACCTGTCGCGAGACTTTACAGGCTCCATGGCGCGAGAGCGTGCACCCTGCACCTCTGCCTGCGCTCACCAACGGGGAAAAAGAGTGTTGTCGGCAAGCCTGACGTAGGACGTGGGCACGTAGAGAAAGGAAGAGGATGTAGCGGAGGAAGAAACGAGACGAAAAGGGAGAGTGGAAACGAGGAGGCGGAGAGAGAGATTGGCAGCAAAGGAAGAGGTGAAAAGAGCGTCGACGAGGAGGAAGAGGAAGAGGTGGCGGTTAGAGTCGGCGGTAGGACGAAGAAACGCACTTGCCTTTGATATTTATTCTCGCGCGCGTGGCTGGCCTAAATAAGCACCTTTCCGCGGGGAAACGCTCTCTCGCGCAAAGCACGAAAACCGACGGTGGGAAGGATTTTTATTTTGCACCGCGTCTTTTTTCCCTCCCCTCCTCTCTCCTTCGCCCCCCCTCCCGACCCTTTTCCTTTTTCTTGTCGTTCTTTATCTCTCTCTCTCTCTCTCTCTCTCTCTCTCTCTCTCTACGCTTTCGTTCCAAAGCGTAAAAAAAAGAACAAATTCGGTGCGTCCACGGTTCATTCGCGGCCCGTCCACGCCGCAACTTGTTTAACGTTGCACCTTTGCGCGTCCCAGAATTTTCCCGTAGTTTTTCGTCTCAAAAGAAAACGCCTCCGTTACGAATTTCCGATAACGATCGCTCTCGAACGGAAAGCTCTCGCGCGCGTTTGCCTGTTGTCTTTGCTTCTGATAGGTTTACTGCCCGCCGCCGAGTGTTTCTGCGGCGCCTCCTCGCCAGACAAGCCGACGTCGGAAACGTACGCCTCAGCGACGCTACGGCGATTAAGATTTCTCAGACGGTTCTTAACGGGTTTCCTCGATTTTTCCCTCTCGACTTCCATTCCCCGCCCGATATCGTGTCCCGAGCTGAACATTGGAATTGTGTAAAGTTATTACTGTTCGAAGTTAAGTTCAGCCATCCGCCGAAGCGGAGATAAAACTTTCACCGGCGCGCCAGCATGATTTCATTTTCACAAGGCATTTTAGCAGGAAGTTTGGGTATTAATCTACTTTCTATGAGTTTCCGCGAGTCCCCCCCCCCCCCCGAGGAATTCAATGGATTTTTAGTATATCGGATTAGCGCGGCGTAATTGTACTCTTTAAATTCGAATTCTTTAAATTGGTGAACTTGGTATCGAGGACGGACGGTTGGAAAATTACAGAGGTGACTTTTGCTGATTTTAAAAAAATTTCAATCAGAGGACGTTTCTTTCTTAGAAATGTGTCGCAAATAAGCATTCCGAAATATCAAATTAAGTTGATGAAAAGTTAATGAGAATGCCTGTTTTTTTTATACATCGTCGAAAATTGCACGCGAATTGACAAATGCGCGCTGCAACGTGCGAAACAGAGGCGAGAGATAAAATTTGTCGATGAATACGAAAGCGCGACTACATTATGAAAGGAAAGTAGACGAGTGGTGTTTCGTTTGGTGAGGCAAAGAAACAAAAGGGAGCGGGAAACGGCGAGATAGGATGTATGCATGCATGAAAATGTTCGCGAAATAAATCGAGGCCGGTCGAAACGGTGCAGATAAGTTTCATAGAGTTCCGCGATTTAAAACACCAATTTCAAGCATGGAAAGTCGAAAAAAAGGAAGAAAGAAAAATGGTTATCGCACGGAATATCGACGAATTGGTTTTCAGTCATTGGCTTTCAATGCTGAATTCATTCAAGATACGCTTTGATCGATCAACGACTTTCGTATGAAAGCCCTTTGCTATGCTTTTTTTTCCTCCCCCATCCCCCCTCCCCCCTCTCTATGAAGTGGTTTAAATGACAATTAATAGTCTACCCTTTCAAACTGCCACAAACGGCTCGAGTTACATTCTGTCAAAATAGCCATCTCGCTAATTACCAATTTACTCGAAAGCCTCGCCCGTGACGACTGAGAAAGCTGTTGCTAACAAAAGAAAAATTCGATTCGACGCAGTGTTTTGTTTCGGCAGTAATATTCACCGCGACAATTTAAACGCGCGTTGTTTCGTCTGGAATTATTTATTGAATAAAATTACGACTCACGATTGAATAGCTACGACTGATTAAATAGTTTGTTAAATGAACGAATTTACGAAGCAGAGCAACGTTACAATTCTGAATGTTACACACGTAACTCGAGTTCCTTATTTTTTCTTAGATCTTTCACACGTACTGCGTTTCGGTAATTATTTGCCAAATGTTTGAACGTGTCTTCTGCGAATACGAATAAACGGAACCCGGTTCGAACGCGGAACAGAATCACGGAGACACTGTCCGTCCGTGAAACCTTTGATACAGTCGGAATTGCCGTTTACCGGACGAACGCGCAGATAGGGAATGCATCGTTTTCTAACGAGGCCGGGACACAGGAAACGCGTTGGTTTCGTTCGCATTCCGTGCGTTTGATTTGCCTGGAGTATGGACCGCAGTTTTCCAACGACGCGGCCATGCGCGTTCGTGTCCGACGCTACTTACGAGACCAATCAGCGACCCACATCGGAGAGGATCGAGGTATAAATTGCCGGCTACTTCGAATTACACTCGGAGTCTGTAAACCCGTGAGACTTGGCTAACGAGAACTCGCAGCGCGGTTCCATTCGATTTAACAAGTAACAATCTTTAAATTCCACGTCGGAGAGCATTGTCGTAAATGATAATGTTTCGTCGGATACGTTGAGAAGAATTTTCACGATGTTCAATGTGAAACACTTAGCAAATTGTGCGCTCTTTATGAAAATGTGAATAGTGTGTTCTTTCGAAGTGGATAGGAATATTTGTACAGTCTTCTGTTATATTTCGTACATGACACATCGAGGTGATAGATTTACTATTAATTTATGTATCAAAACACAGTGACGAGTTTTCCTGAAACGTGATTTCTCTTCGATTTCGTTATTTCTGGAAACGCAGACACGTTTGCGTGCAAACTCGGATGTCACGTTGACAGACGCGAAAATAAAATATTCAATATCAGTCTCGAAAGATGTCCGTGGAATCTTAACGACGTGGCTGAGCGGGACAACAATTGGCTCCGGTTCCAGCTTCCTGACTATTTTTGTTTTGTATGGAGCACGCGGATATTTATACATACATATGTTCGTTTTATTATATTTTTATGCGGTGGTGGGGGACTTACACGAGGTTCAAAGTCTATGTGTTCTAATTCTAGTTCGAGTCAGCTTAGTTGTCAGTGAATTTTTAATTAAAATTTCAAATTTTTCAAATCGAATCCTTTCGTCAAATTTTCCATCCTGTTGAAAAATATTCAACACTCGATATATTTTCCGTAATATAATATTATCGATCGAGAACAATTTCATCTTTATTATTTCGTTAGCAAGTTACCAAGTTAATCAATGTTGATAAATGTGAAATCTACATTACCGCTTCCAACTTTGCCGCTTTTTAATTTTGCCACGAATTTTTACGTTTCCCAATATTTTATCAACTTGCAAAAAGACTGCGATTTACCACGCGCAGAAGAAACGAAATTCTGATACTCAAAGTGTCATTTACGCGAACAGAAAGAGTCACAAAGTCGCGACGGCACGCGGAAATTTCGGCGCGCTAATTTGAATTAGTAAACAGCGGGGAAATGGAGTTTCTTTTTACCGCGCGGTAACGCGAATTTGGGAAAGAGGCAGCCTTCTTTCGGGGGTTCTTTCGAGAGGACGATAAACCTTATTTCGGAAACAACGTAGGAAAAGTTCGGATCGTAACTTTCTAACGAGGTTACGCGAGTTTTGACGCCTGCGTTCGACCCGCGGACGACGGAACGCCTCCCCCCGGAGCGGGAAAGGTGCCGAAATTTGAATAACAGCGTTTACGGAACTCCTTCGACGATGTAAAGGCACCTTGGAGAGCAATGGATATTTGTGGTAACAGATACATTATACTTTCACGCAGTCCTCGGAAACTTTTCGAGATATTTCTGGCTTCCCTTCGTTCTTTCCACGTCCCCCGCTCTTCGCCCTTCCTTCCTTTTGTCCTTCCGCGCGGTTCCATTCTTCGAAGCTACTTTCGAAGCGATAGCTCTCGCTTTGAAGAACCGCGAGATTACATGCGATTATTTCGTTAGGCGACTGTTTTGTGCCAGTGGGAATGTAGCTAAATCGAGGTAAAATCGATCGAAAATGAAATTGTTCTGCGACAACCGACGAGAACAGTTGGTCAAATTATTAAATTAAATTAACTGGATGGTTAATCGGGTAATCAACTGACGGTAATCGCTTTATTACCATGCTGTAAAACTCGGAAACTCTCAGCAAAGCGACGTCTATTGCAACATATCGTCGATTTAATTCCTTTCTAATTTCCTTCCCTCTTGAAAACTCTTGAGAATTCTCGTCCCTCAGTAATCGAAACATCAGAATTTAGCAGTTTCGAGGAAATGTGAAAATTTGTAATTGGGATGATAACACAAATTCGTTCAATACCGATTAGTTATTCTGTGAAAATCGATAAAATACACGTGTCCAAAGTGGAGCGATTCCGTCCACGTAAAGCAGGGGATCAGAAAAATCGTAGTCACAAGGCGAGCAGAGGGGCAAGAAAGTTTTGATTTATTGGTAAAATTACTATTCTTCGGGCATTCGGTTGCAACCGTAGTGTATTCCCTTGCGTTGCTAAGATGCTGGGCGTCATCCAGCTATTCTCACCATATATATACGCTGGTAATAAAAAGGAGGAAAAAAAATATCCTAATGTTGATAGAATAAGAAATAAAAATGGATTCTTTGTAACACGAATTAGTTACAATCTAACAAAAATTTTACCGTGTGGCTTTCCTTGGGTTGATAGTACCGGCGAGAGTCAGGAAATTTTGACAATTCTCAGTCAAATTAACGGCGACTGGAAAAAGCGTGCAAATTCAGTTTTGCAATCTATAGGTACGATAATTTGATAGAATTGACAAACACGTTGCTGATGAATACGAAAGTGTTAAAAGCAATCTAAACGCGAAACGAAAGCGAAAGAAGAGCGATTTACCATGGAAATGCGTTCCTGCGCGTTCCGGGCATTTCGTATGAAAAATATTTTTCTGTTTATATGCATGGAGATTCGTGTATTAAAATTGGTAATGATATTAAAATTCCTACTAGGGAAATTTTGCAGCGACGACAGTTCATTGTACCGAAAGATGAATTTGTGCATGACAGAATTTAATAACCGACCTTTGTTTCGGGGAAATGCGAAAAAATGCGAAATTTGTTGCTTGGCTGCTAACTTTTTTCGAAAAAAAAAAAAAAAGAAAAAAAAAAGAAAAAAACAGAAAAAAACAAATGCGACAATGTGCGGTACTAAATGAAAAATAACACGAAAATATGAGGACGTAGGCGTAAAAAACTGGTCAGAGCATCAAACATTTGTACCTCTCTCGCCGTGCACTCAATTACATCGCTCGATATACCGTGCTATATTGTACGTGCATTATACTTTCAATTCTATGTACATATTTTATCGCGAAACGTTCTGTTGAAACGAAACGCTTGCCAACGCGCTCCACCGAAATACACGATTTTCCAAATATTTGTTGCATCTGCTTGTTGCGTCGTAAATCAAACGACAAAGGGATTCTTCCGTCTCGAAAGGTCGGATTGTTTAAGAAGGTAAATGAAGAAATAGCGCGTGCATCGTTCATTTTAGTCGGAAATCACAGCGCTCGTATATTTTTACGAGACGTTATTTTGATAGTTTACGCGCATAATTACCACCTTCTCTCTCTCTCTCTCTCTCGCACACCCGCGGTAATTTGCTAATTTTCGAGTTAATTGAAGCTTAATTCGCGAACCTATAATTCACGGTAAAGCGTTCAGTATTTTTATTAAACATTATTACCAGCTTACTATCTTTGTAATCGCCGCTAATTAGGAAGTTTATAAGCTTCTCGGTGCTTAATTAATGAATTTCTGATACGCCCAGCCCGCGCGATGTCACCGATGGGAATTGTTGTTAAAAATATTGTTGCCGTACGATTATGCATTTCCTTTATTCCGTCGTCGACGACTGTTTAAGGACCGAAATTAAAAATTCTCCAAAATTTTATCATCTTTCAAGTTATCAAGTCAAGTTATTGATTGTACAACTAGTTTTTAATTTATCGGAAGATACGATTTGCTTTAGGGTGAACGAGGAAACTATACATATATATATATATATATATCGGAGATTCGATCGAGCAGCTTTGTCGAGTTAATTAGAATAAGATTTAAAAGGATGTCCGTAATTCCATAAAGTATAAATGAAGATTTAACCCGTTGTCGTCGCAAATAATCGCGTTTCCACCATGATAAAACAAATTCTTTTAAATGACATTCTTACTTGGAAATATTTCTCATTTTCTCTGTCAACATTTATTCGCATAGAGCGAAATGATACTCACATTTTCAAGATTTCTAATATATTATTAATTTTAATATATATAATTATTAAAAAAATAATTAATATATATATAAATATGAATAAATAAATTTAAATTTATTTTTTTTTTTTTTTTCTAAATTAATTAAACAAATAAAATATGAAAATAAAATTATTATTCCTCTAATTATAATAATTGAAATTATATAATTATATAAAATTAAATGTGGGTTAATTATATAAATTAAAATTGATGAAATAATTGTAAAAATAATAAATCTAATTATTAGATTTAAAGGATTATAAGAAATTTTAAAAATTATTAAATTTATTAAAAAAATTAAAATTATGAATTTAATGAAATTAAGTTTCATTATTTATAAAAAATTTATTATATATATATATTTATGTATAAATTAAGTAAATTTTCAAAAAATAGTTTAAAAAAAATAATAATTTTGGGGATTATAGATAATTTAAAAAATTTTTGAAGCGATATTAAATGTCCAAAGATCCGTGCCATCAAGTTCGAGAAATGTTTGTGTAATTATTTTCTTCGATAACAATGACTTTTAAATTTCGCGAATCCCTCAAAAATTATTTCGTACCATTCTCGAACCCGAAAATTTTACGCCATCATTTTTATACTGTCCTTTACAGTTCCAATAAATCACGACTCGCTTGAATTTTCGACATTTTCGAAAACTAAAACGGTGCATTCAATTTTTCATTCATTTTTTTTTTTCTTTTCTTCTTTTTTGTTTTTGCGATCTGATCCTGCTCCCTGTCAATGATGTGATCCCGACCAAAAATATCCCTACCAATTTTTTGCAAGCAGAAAGAGAAGGTACACGGTCATCGATACACTGTTTGTAAAAATAGCGTGTATCAAACATTTCGAGGAAACGCGTGTCTCGTTCGAAATCACGTCGATTGAAACGATCCTGCGAAATGAAATATGGATTAACCATCGGGATCGTAGATCGTACAGTCGGATTCAGGTCGGAAAAGTATCACGTACGAGCGTAATTCTTATTTTCTAAAATCACGCGACGCGGGTGTCCCACATCTGATGCGTTTAAAATGACACTCTATGTTGCGCGCGTGAAAGATAAAATAAAACAGCAGTAAACTGAAGCGATAGCGAACGCGAGTTTTGTACTGAATATTTAACAATTGCCCGCGACTCTTTAAAAATAGTCAAAGATCTCGTTCTTTTTTAAAGTATCTGTCACAACACGCTGAATCGAGACCCGGAACTTTATAAATCTAAATTAATTATGCGCGTGCGTACGTATTAATTTTGAAACGGTAACAATTGCATTCACATAATTCAGCCGCGCATCTATGTAATTTGATACAAAATTGATATTCAAAGTATAATAACACTTGAATATTAATACGATATTAATCCCAAATATGCGAATATTAATGGAGGGATGATATTCAAATGACATCAATGATGGCGCCGAGACACTCGTCGAAACAAATTTTCACCTGGCAAACAAAATGTTTGCGCGGCTCGCAGCGACGGCTGCGGAGTGAAATAAAAATAAAAAAAAAAACAATATCTATTTCGATCGTGTATATATTTGTCCTTTGCTCGGGCGCACAGTCTCGCGTTGCAAATCTCCCGTATGCGATTCGAAACCATTGCGTTTGACTTTGTGCGAATGTTTAACGGATCATTTTTCCCTTCTGGCCGGCGAAACAGTAACTAATGCGGCGTATCGCGGACGGCTTGGGCAAAAAAAAAAAAAAAAAAAGAAAAAAGAATCGCGCATCGGTTTAAAATATTCGAATCATTTTTCTTCGTTTCTTTTTTTTTTTCTTTTTTTGTTTTTGTTTTAATTGCGCCACCCCGATCGGAATGTCGGGGAGTTCAGTAAAAATTGTTCGTTCTTTTACCCTTTGCCGCATTGTTCACTGAACTTTAAACATCGAATTGATTGATTACCGCACTTTAAAAAGATTCTCTCTCGGCCGAATGCGTTTATACGGTGTATTTCACAGAAGCCCGGCCGGAGCGATAGGCAAAATTTCGGCCGATCCACTTGACCAAACGACCATCCGTAATTATTCGTTTTCGTAATTTGATACAGAGAAATGATTTATCGTTGAAAATGATTTATCGTTGCCGCGGCTACGACCTGGCAGCCGGCTGCTCAGATAAAATATTGCAAAAAAAAAAACAAAAAAAAACTCGTCCGTTTCCCTACTGACGCAACGTTTCAGTTTTCTCATTTCCTTCAACACTTGCCGATAACACGATATTTCTATTGCCATTCGTGTAACAAGGAAAAATGATTTTTTTTCTTTTTTTTTGCGTGAATTTTTGAAACGTGGAACATTAAATTACCAGTAGCTGCGAGGAAATTGTCACAAATGATACTTATTTTTGAAAAACTGTCATTACGAACTTTTAAATCACATTCACTCCAATTCCCTCGACGCATAGATACATGGAAACATTCCGAGTTTTGCGGATAAAATTCTTACCAAAGAAGGGAATTTGGAAACGAGAAACGAATCGGGGAAGGTGGGCAAAGTCGATTCGCGAGATAAAATTTCTCACCTATTTTCGGCGAATCACGACGAAAACACACGGGGAACAAAGGGAATTTTATCAACATCAAAACGCCGTTAGAAAAGTTGGCGTCGAGGATCGCAAGTTTCTAGTTACGCCATTGTAACCGACCTCGCGTGACGTAGCGCCCGGAAATTAAATCAACCCAGTTCAAACAAAGGTACGCGGCGAAGTAGCTTCGAAAGTTTCGCGCCGTAACTTTAAACATCGCGGGACTCTGGCGGCGCGGGCGGCTCGAGCATTTCATAGCCGGCGCGGATGAATGAAGCGTAAATAGGATCGGCGAAACGATTTCACGCAGACTGCCGCGCGAAACTTTCACCGAAAGGGTTAAGTTACCGCGCGCTGATAGATCTTTGATTGTGCGCAATCATTTTTCGGTATTATATCATCACACGACTCGCGACGTAACAGTGCTAATTGAGATAATGCTACGCGCACGAAAGATTGTAAGAAATTATAAAACGAAAATATATAATATATTATTAGTCGAATTACGAATAATAAATAAAATTTTCTTTCGTAATATATAGCATCAATTTCAACGAAAGGACAATCGTTCATTTATTATACAAAAAAGTAACACGATGCTGCGATGAAACAGATTGCAACGAACGTGCAAAAACGACGATATTATTATCACGTGTACAAGCATGTATACATACACCAGACGAGGACTAGTTTCGCGGATTTCAATCATCGCGAGATCGCGTTTTCTAATTTCCCCCTAATATTCCTTATTTTTGTGGCTCTTACTTGGTTGAGTTCAGTTGTTCCGCGCACCTATCTTATCCCGATTCTCGCGACGTATCCTTCCTGTTGCGTGTCAGGTTATCATGTTCCTGGCCTTTGGAGAAGCCGAGATTGCTACGCTGACAGAGGCGACGTATGTACGTTGCCAGCGATCACGGCAACAACTCGGCACCGGTGTTCGCGATTCCATCTATCCCTATTTTTACACGGAACTCCGCCAACGGGTGGCCGAGATGATCGCGGTGAAATCGTATCAACAAACGTACTGTCACGGCGATTATACACAGACGTCAAAATAGACACTATCGCAAAAATTGAATAACGATGACGCGATCTCGTCCCTGTGTCTGATTATTCGATGAAAGCATTGGCAAATTTTGCAAGATATTCTCGTAGATTTTGAAAAGTTTCCAAAGTAAACCATACGTATGTTCTATTGTACATATCTCTATGTATTGCCCGTCTCGTTATTTAGGTCATTTTGAATTTTGCAAAAAACTTTTGTAGATTTTGTAAATTTGCAAAGTTTTACTATTATCTGCGTATACAGTGAGAAGTTACAAACGACGGATAAAGGTGTTCTAGTCTATCACTATTTAACAAACGTATTTCGGTATCGATTCCGTGTATTTAATATCGGCTGACACAATCTTCGTAGCGCCCCTAGCTGAGTCGAAATCGATTTCCCCAACTACTAACGAAACCCCGTAGATTCTGATCTTGTCCTTAGATAAAAGTCAGAACAGAATCCCCGGTATGATCCGATCAGAGAGACCGGTTATTTTAAGTGGAAGAAAGTTGTTTCGCGCCTCTGCGGAAATTTCTTTGTTCCACGTGCATTTTTCACGTGCGTCGCGGCATCACGTCTGTCGATAATTCATCAAAGTCGTGAATTTGTTAACGATTGCATTTATTAATTGGGAACAATGGAAATGTTTGTTTCAATTTCGCATTGTTAAATCGAGTTATTATCAGACATAATTACCGACTTTGAATTCAACGTTGTAAAATCGCGGTACATGCACAGCAACAATTTTCGATATTTATCGATTCTTGTTTCATTACGGTATTTTAAAAAAATATTGAATTTAGTTGTTGCTGAAGCCACGACTAAAGGATAGCAATCAATAGGTCGGGAAAGTGTAATACAGCGCGAGGGACGAGCAAGTATATTTTTAAAATTTTCAATTATTTCCAATTATTTGCCTTTCATTCGACCTTCCATTGTTACGAACCTCCTCGACATGTTACACCTCTGTTTTCGCTGGAACAACAGACCGAGAGGAAATACTCGAAAGTAAATGTTGTTAAAGGTTGTATTCGTCCCATCTATTGTCTCGTGTCTTCGTTGAGGAAATACAGTTTCGTTCCAAAGGAACCCGATGCACTTACTTCTGAAAAGGAGAAATAAAAGACCAAACAATTTATCGAACAATTCTGTCTAAATCATGTTACGCTGGTCCCCTTGTTCTTTATGTTCCAACGTAACACAAAAACGCGCATTAAATTACGTAATACACGGAAACGTAATAACAATTCCTCGCCGATAATATCGAATAATTAATACAACGAACGCGAAGCTCGCGCTTTAGTTATTTATTATCCGTGGCAAAAGCTGTGCGTGTGAATTTTACAAAGAGAAATTTCCTTTTCATTACAACGCCGTGTGATCTCGATTCAATAATTTTCCATGCAACGTGCACGAAGATATAAAAATCGGCAGTATACTCGCAACCTTGCTTTTGGAAGTATAATTGAAAAATCGAATAGAAAATGGGATAAAAAATCAGTTCCTCCAGTGTCGGATGTTACAAAAAGCATTGCACTTTGAATATTTTATATGCTTATAAGCACAAAAATCCGTAGTGTCTGAACATTATCAACTCATCTCAAAAGGTTTCCCCCGATCATATATGATTATCCATCGAAAGTATAACAGAGTGTCAGTTTAGGAACTATAAAGTATTTAAAGACCCTTTGAGTGGGAGTGAGAAAGCGAGAATTTGCGTTTCGTCTTGGAGTCACTGCCTAGACTCATCAGTGGGGTTGATGGCAGCGACTCCTTACTCCAGACGCTTGTTGTTGTAACTACCACCAGCTCTAAGGCTGGACGCGGTCCATCCATCCTAGCGGTGTTGCCGCATCTGTTTTGTTTAACGTCGGAGATCGGCAGGATCTCGACGCTAGGCGCGCAGCCACTTGCGGCTCGTGCTAGTCGAGCGTTCGAAACTCGTAGTCGAGGAATCGTAGGGCCGCTACAATTAGAAAAAGTAAAAGTCTCTAACGAGACATGTAATGGTAATAAAATCGGAAACAACGAAACATTATTTCGTGCCAATTTCCACGAACGGAGATTCGCGTCGTCCAAAACCTCCAGTTGAGGTGTTCACCAAGAAACGCGTTGCCTAGACTAAAAATAAATCTCGCGCCAGCCAATGAGCGAGCGCGACGTTCTTCCGCGACGACGCTACAATTAACAGATATTCAGAGGTTCGCCGCCATGAAACGGAAAGACAGACCGCGTCATTACCTAGACAGCGTAATTAGCATGATGCGAGTATGTGCGCGCAGACGGACCCTGTTCGAGCGATACTTGCCGCGCAGAGTACAGCCGTGAAGTACACAGGTATGCAGGTATGCACGTACAATCAGGTCGGCGCGGAATTGCGCGCGGAAAAACAGGGGTGGAAGCGGGTTTAAGGAAAAAGTTTCTTGAGGTATCGTCGAGCCGCGTTTTGACCATGTCCTCGGTCGACCTGCTCCCGCGCTGCGTAATTAAAAGCTTTCTTACATCAAAGGAAATTATCGCCGGCTCGAACGTGCGCGCGCGAGTCGTACGTACGCGCGCGAGGTGTAAAGGGACTCGAGTGGGCTGAATTCGACGAGACGGCCGCGCGGCGGCGCGAATTTAAATTAACATTAAACGCGGACGCGGAGAGATGACAAGGGGCATGTGTGCAGCCGTGAGTTTCATTCCGCCCGAGCTGATAGCGCGAGGGCTAATTGTAACGTCGGGCGAAGATTGCCGCTGGAATTTAATTCGTCCGGTGGATTGCGCAAAAATGTTTGATGCTCGGCGACTCCTGCAGTTTCCTTGAGCCTGGCTGAACCTCGTTCGTTTGTAAATTTGTTAGCACTTGTAAACATTGTTCCGCTAATTACGCGGTGAATAATGCAGTTCGACGCTTGGATATGTGCGAAGTTAACTGCGCTTCAACCTGTTTATAGTTTACGCGTTTGTGATAGTTTGCGCGTAATTTTACGATTTCACTGAGATTAATACTCTATTTCATAGCATTAAATACGTGGGAAATTGCTAAAGATTGATCTGAAAAATTAATTCATAATTTAAACAGAAATTTAATTAAAAGAACCTGAAACAGGTTTTAGTTATGCGAGTAGAAAAGAATTATTAAATTAATACATGGGGACGAATGACATAACGATAAATTATCAAATTATACAATATTGAATAAAATTCCGTCTTGATATTTCAAAGATCTTTCTTCAAAATTAAGAAATTGCTCCATCTTTCGATAATATTCAATGTTTGCACTGAACCAGACATGTTTCCATAATCAGTGAAAATTAATTAACGCGATCAAAAACTTTGAAACGCTCTTCTTTCCGGTATGAAATATTCGGAGAACGATTACGTCCGAGCATCTCGCGCGGAAACTAGAGTGATAAAAGTAAAACTGCCCGACACCCAATAGCAAACTATCGTTCGAATTGGCGGAATTTGCAGGAAAGTTTCACTCGGCCGTGATCCAGCGAACCTTTAACGCGGTGTTTAGCGTGAATTTCGCACGCGCGGGATAATTCGCCCGACGCGAGCGTATCGAGAATCGTTATTGCACGGTAGAAACCTTATTTGCGCCTCGCGAGTCTCTTATCTACCGGATATGACACACCTCGCGCACCTTTCGCCCCTCTCATAAACTTTTGATCGAAACGGCGCCCACTTCGAGAGAAGATTGAAACAGAATCGAGAGAGAAGATGTCCCTTGTGCGGTTCGATGTAAAATTATTTCTCTATTCCAAATAACAAATAGAAAAGTTTCTTTGAAATCCATGAAATCCTGCTGGTGACAGAGGTCCTCGAAAATCGTACTTTCAAAAAATATTACATCGCGAGCGTAAGTCGTTTGCATCTCTGTATCAAGGAAACACAAATCACGGAGATAACTTGATATTTGCCTTGCCGTAGAATTTTTATTGATTCCGCGTTGATCGATTGCGATTTGTATTTTTAGTAGTTTCCGATGGTGCCGTTGTATGTAATATATCGCCCAACGTTACGACACTACTATTTTATTAGTTGTGCTCCGATATTGGTTCGTGCTCTGTTTCGCGATGTCGAAGCTTTCCTACCGGTCAACAATAATTTTGCTTAGACTGCGGTCTGCTCGGTCTGCTCGGCTATCTCCGACTTTATTCTCGATATTAATCAAACGTAATTATTCTCGGACGTGAAATTTATCGGGGAACGGAATTTATTTCGACGCGAGGCTGGAAATCCAATGGGTATCGAATTCTGACACGCGAGAGCGCAATAAGCGTGGAAATGAGTAATTAAAAATATATCGCGATATTGTCTTTTCCCTTGTTGCTCACTCCGTGCTTTGATCACTCGAATTATACGTCGTATATTTAAAGCAATATTATTTAAATACAAAATGAAAACGAACGCCAACTTATTGGATATCTCTACCAGGCGCACGGATTCAGGATTTCATAAATCCCGTTTAATTACATCGAGCGCTATTGTTCGAACGTTTGAAAAACAAAGTTTTACAGTAATTGAAAAATTTCGCGGTACCGCGATCCTTTAAAAAAGGTTAAAAAGGTCAAAATTTCGCTGAAATCCGAATCTTGAAGGGAATCGACGTTTTTCGCGCAAAGGTAGAACTTGCGACGCTCGTTCGAAGCCGGAGTACTAATTTCTCGTCTAATTGTCCTCGTCTAATTTCAAAAGATGTTCCACATTCGCGTCGAGAGAAATATTATCGTTGTACGTTCCGCATGATTCCCGTCACTCTCCGCGCAGTCGCAGACTCCCTCGAAAACGTCTTCTAATCATTCCACCGGTTTCTTTGCCACGGTTTCTTCCGTCACAAAAGGCGGACGCGCCGATTCCATTGTCGCAATGCTCTAAACTTCGCAAAAGTTCCGGCGAAACTTTCCAACGAGCGAAAGATATCTATAATTCAGGAAGGAAGCGTTTCTGAATCTCTGTCCGCGAAAGCCGAGCTTTCCTGCCCGGGTAACGAGTGGCTCCGCAGCTAACCCCGTTTTAAAAGCGACCCGCACAACCGGAAAGAATACAGCGTCGGTTAAATTCCAACAATCCTCACCGCCGGCGAGGCACTGTACACTTAATGCGAACGTTTACGATGGCTTTTGCGGTCGAACGTATCAGTTTGCCGAAACGATTAATAACGTGATCCGCCAACACTGTCGGAATCGATAATACCGCAACCCTGTCGAGGGGCTCGCTGCGGGATGCAGATTCGAGAATCGTCCTTTGAATCTTCGTCGAAAAGACTCCCCTTACCTCCCCCCCCCCGCTATCTTGCTCTCAAAATCGATCGAATCGCAAGATCTCCAAACAAAGGTAACGTTGTTTCTTCTTTCCTCTCGCTCGACGATTCGAAATTTTATCGTCGGAAAATCCGGGGACTGCCGAGTCCTCGATCGAAATCTGGGGAATACTCGGGGCGATCGTCGCGAAAGTTTCGCTGAACGATCGACTTGGAGAGCGAAACTTTCCGAGGCGAAATGCACAACAGTTGAAAGTTCGTTACTGGCCGTGGCGCGCGAGGCTTCCCACGTTGATTTTGTTTCAGAAATATCGACACTGCGTATTTGCTAACGAACCTTCCCCCGGCGGGGACAATGAGCTGATTTCGTCGGCTATTGCGAGCTCAACTTGGCTAGAACGCGCTTCATTGTTTCGAGCATCGTTGAAATATCGACGCCGCGGACGGGAAGCTCGTGACACACGCGGGCTCTCGTAACAATTGATTTCATTACCGACGAATCGCCGCGCGATCGTCATCCCCCGTTTCCGCTCTTTATTCGTTATGCGTTCGCGTTTGTTCCGAAGTTTGGTCAGTCGTGCCGCGCGGAAAAAGTTGCGATGGAAGGGGGGAAGAAAGGCGAGATGTAGTCGCGGACAAAGGTATCGATTCGTCGCATTCACGCTGCTCCTAAAGTTCTGACATTTGGCTAACCTTTAAATTTTAAAGATCGGTACCGTCGACGAAATACACCGCCGTGATGCTCTCTCTCGGTGCAAAAAGGGAGGTTCGAATAAAACGCTGCAGCTTTGTACAAAAGTGTGTTTCTTTTCTTTTTTTAAGGAAGAATAGTTGTCGGCAACGATTGTCTAAACGCGGTGCTCGACTGCGTATTTCGTAGAATTATAAAGAGAATGCGTTTAACAAAAACGTTTGTTTGCAACTTCCGTTTACAAAGTTACCATTTCCCCCCGTTTCTATTATGTTTATTCGCGTATATTCGGTAGCTTTCTATTCGTGTTTATCGAGACATTAGTCGCTGAAAGAAACGGAAAGAAAAATCTATTTCGAAACAGAGAACGCTACCTTCGCGGAGACGCACAGCCGTGACGCACGTTAATGCCACGACTGTGGTTAGTAAGCCAAGTTTTTAATTGTCCCAGGTTTCTGTTAACCTACAAAACCAGCTGCTTGACGCTTTGAATAGAAAGAAACGAAAGGACAGGGACAAACGGATTGTCCCATTGAAACGGCATAATTGCCTAAAAAAAAAAGAAGAAAAAAAAGGAGAAAAAAAAAGAAAAGAGAGAAAAAAGAAGAAAAGAAGGCTGGAACTGCCAGTTATGCGTTTCAACGTACCGTAAAAATTCACTCTGATTCCATCTCTGTGAATGTCCGGTTCATCATGGAGATTCGATTTTCTTGAAAAATAACGTATGAATATTCATGGGATGGGATGGAATGGGGGGAGGGGGTAGGTCGGGGGAGGGGAGGGATTGGCACTGTTTAAAATCACACGGTAGAAAACAACGAGCGGCGAATCGACTCTCCAACTTACCCACCGGATGAAATATTCATTCGATCCGGATAAATTGTAATCAAGTAACGAGTGAAACGCGACCAGTCATTAGGATTGACACGCGGACAAGTACGGGCCACGGCATGAAATTGACTTGGCACCGTGGAAAATGGAATCGGCGCTCGCTCGCCACCGGTTAATACAATGCAAATGAAAGGGACATGCTTATTTATCGACTTTCGTCCGTATACGTGTGGAGAAGCCTGTTCGAGGAACGGTCGATCGCCATCGCGTCCCGGAATCCGCGAAGGCAATGGCTCACGATAAGCTAACAATGATCAACGGATACGGCGCGGAAGTAAAATATCGCGCGTGCTGATCGTCCTTCCCCATTTCGACCATTTGTAACCTTTACCGTAGATCAATTCACTCGGCTGAATATCATTCTCGGGAGGTAGGGAGGAGAGCGAAACGCGGGCGATCGGAAATAAATAGCCTTTAAAGGCAGGTATACCCTCAGTCACTGGAGTATCCAGCCAGTGTCAAAGCTTAAATGTCAAGCGTTTCACCACCCCCGCCGCTGTTTTCACCGACTCGAGGGTGGGGCGCATCTTTTGTAAATTTACTTTGTGCCTTTGCGACCGACTTCCCCCCCCCCCCCCCCGCGAGTGTACGTGTGTGCGCACACGTGTACACACAGTTTTCGATATTCCCTCGATATTCTTTTCGAAACTGCGAGTACACAGCCGAGTAAATAACGTTGTTTCGAAAGAAACGTGATTCGTGGAAATTCGCTCTCGTTGAACGTACCGACTTGCCCTTTTTCCATCCGATTTTTCAGCAAATAAGAAAGCCATGCGATCGAGATTGGTTAAACGTCACGATCAACTTTTAACGCATGCATGACACAACGTGAATAATACATCATCGATTGACCTGCTTTAAATTGTAAAAGTCGACTTCACAATTTTGGCTTATTAAACGTGGACGAAAGTCACTCGTTGGTTATCGAAACCGCGCAGAAAATTCACTTGTTGATTTAATATCGTCCGATATAAAGATGTATATTTGGAACCGAAGCGTTTCCGAAAATGACGAGTTTATTTGAAGCTTCGGACAAATATATCTCTCGATGAAGTGTGTTCGATTTTTGTTTGAAACAAGCTTTGATAATAACTGGAGCAATTCTGTGACACGCTGTATGAATAATGATCCGATCTATCGGAGAACATACAGCAGACAGATAATAACGCAAAGTAGCGCGGCACTGCGAATGAAATAGAGGCATGACGCGGTCGTGACGCGGATCGTGTCGCGATGTCGATTAGGCGCGTTATGAAGTAGAAAAAATTTGGCGGCGAGGACGAAAGAAGCGGGATCGTTCCGGTGAAAAGAAAAGAAAAGAAAAGAAAAGAAAAGAAAAGAAAAGAAAAGAAAAAATAAGCAAGTAGCGTCCAGGGTCGAATCGGCGAGAAGCGGTAAAGAGCTGTCAGCGTCAGGATTCACGTAGGAAATACCCCGGGCATTGAACGAGAATGACAAATTCGTCAATACCGTTCTTGCATCGACAATCGAGTTCTCCAAATTCTTTATTTTTAAGTATCCCGCTTTTCATCCGGAGCGAGACGCTCTTGAAAGCTTGTCACCGAGGGGATCTTGAAATTTAAGCGGAATCGTCCTCGATCCTATCGCGCATAGTGCACCGTCATTTCTCTATACAGAGTAGAGATACCGTTCCGACGTCCCCACCCTACAGCCCCTGCCGCGATTATTTCGAGACTATCAAACCGCGTGAATGGAGACAAACGAACGTAAAAAAGGGAGAATGTAACCGTCGCATATTGACCCGGAATGGCTGTTCGTAAATTGCAGAAAGTATCAACGCATATCGCTAATGGATGCGCGCGAACGGTCTAACCGTGAAATTCGCTGGTTTTACCGCCTCGAAATAGTCGTAACGTCGGCTGAAATTGATGGTGCATTATTTAATGACGTTTAATGGCAAAGTAGCATTCGAACAAAGTGACAAAAGTGTGGCTATTCCGCGAAAATACGCCGCGTGCAATTGTAAAGAATGAGAAATATTTATATCATTTGTAATTATCCTCTTATTATCGTCTAGCCATATGCATAAAAAAACGCGCTATGCCGAACGCGAATCAATTTTAAAAATAACCGAGATTAGTCAATTTCGTTTCGAATATTCGAAAATGTAACATTCTCTGGCGTAATATTTCAAATTTTTTTTATTTAAAAAAGGAAATACGAACGACGCAACGTTGAATAAATTTTTCATTAACGCAGTACCGTGTCATCATCGACTGAAACACGTATAAATTTTACGCGATATTCTTAATTTTAACTTTATATCGTTTGAACTTTTAGTTTGTAGATGAAATTCATTGTGCGTCGCTCGAGTACTGTTCTCCGTAGTTTGCTTTAGCGACAGCGTCGGAAATAAATGTTGGAACCATTGGATGCATTTGTGCATCAATAATCAGAAATTTATGGTATCTAAAGGGGTCGATCGACTGACAAATTGGAATAACTGCTCTCCACACACACACACACACTGTGGTATCGATTAAATCACAAAAGCTCCGCGGATTCTATAACTTTTGTGCAAATTCAAACGGTAGAGTTCTCTTTTTCGCGAAGATAATTTATCTTACACGTCTAATAATTAATTTTTTTACGCGTTTCCATCTCATTAACGATTTTCAAGCTGAAATGGTAGATGGTATTCTCAGGAGCAGGTATTTTCTTTCACTTTGTGGAATAGCTGAACCAAAGTAAGATTTTATTTAAATTAAAAGTTAGTTTTTGAAAAGTACAACGATCGAGTAGCAACAAAATGATAATTACGGATAGATCTTTAAGGAAGGAAAGAAGCGAAATTACAAGAAATAAATTTTGCAACGCGAAAATAAAAGCCACAAAGATAGGCAAATCGACAGTTGAACGGCGAGGAAACTGTCAGAAGTAAATTAACAGAGACAACCAAGGAGGTGAGTTTCCTCGGCGAGAAACTGCGCGAATTCAACGGACCCATTATCGACTGCCTCGACAATCGGAACGTAAGGTATCGCGATCGAGTGTCGGAGAGTTCCTTTCGTGAAATCGGTGAATTACTGAGAGAGCGCGGTGGTTGCACCGATATGAAACTGTAGAACGCGCAACGCAGAACCGTCGGTATCGGCTATGGGCTAGTTGCGCCTCGCAATCGTTTCCCGTGTATTAACCCAGTTCGAAGCGACGATGCATGGGGAAGGTGAGCCCTTTCGCGGCTCGAACCGAGCGGAGATAACCCCCTTCCCCCCCGAAACGAGGAAGAAGAGAACGAGAGGGTGATCCGCGTGCAGCGATAATCTAAAAAGCGCGATAAATTGACACGTAGGAATAAGCGGCCACGGGAACGGGGCTTATGACATCGGCCGGGCGTATCGGCGGTGCTCGATAAGGTCGGTTAAAAAAGAGGGTTGTTGAGGGCGTTCGCAGGAAAGAGGAGAGAGAGAGAGAGAGAGAGAAAAGAGGTGGAACGATGGAAAAATGAGCGAGGAAGACGATGCAAACGGGTTGTCGGAAGCGTCAGGTGGGGTTTCGGCGAGAGTGTCGGGCGGGATTGGCAGAGTTGGAGGGGAGGCCTCGGGTATATGGAGTGCAGGTAGGGAGGGCGCTGGCGGCGGGCGCGGGCCGGGTGAGCGGGGAGGGGGTGAGTCCGGCGGATACGAACTCGGATAGGGAACAGTGGCTCAGTTTGCTTTCGTTGGTCCTTGTGGAAGGTACGTGCCAGTACACGCCTTGTTTCGCGCGGATCGCGATCAGTTTCAACGCACGTTGCGTTTCCTCGTTTCGACAAGTTCGAGCCCTCCCCCCCATCGTATCCGCGGTCAGTTTCCCATTTCCGGCGGTAACGCGAACCGTGAACGCGAGTTGCCGTGCGCCGAAAACACCAAGGTGTGTGTGAATGTGGTGGTCGTGATACGTATCGAGATCAGTGACGAAGAGGTGCACCCTGCCGTGAGTAAAGTGTCAAGTGCCAGCGGACCATGAATACGATGATACGACGAAGCTGGATCCTCTGCAGCCTATTTCTGCTGGGATACGTTCAAGGTTAGTGTACTCGGATCGGGTAGACACGTGTATCTCGTACCGCTAATATCTGCCGAGCGTGTCGGCAACTAAGCGCGAGTACCATTGTGTCGTTCGATTCACTCGGTGGCTCTATTCGTATAGAGTATATCGCACCGAGTATATCGAGCAAGTTCGATCTTGACCTGTCGATTCGCGACACAACTGCCATCAAGCTGTGCGATCTTTCTTCGTATCGATGGTCCAAGGGTAGAGCGACGAATTCCGACAATAGCGACTCTGTTGTGTCACGTTACGTCCAATATTGCACTCTGGTAGAGAGCGAACGCCAGCTACCCAGCAACGACCAAAAATTCTTTCTGGCTGCGTCGCGAGTTTTCGCGGAGGCGCTCGCAGCTCCGTTTTCCTTTTTTTGTCCTTTTGCCAGCATGTATATACGCGATGTATGGCCACGTGCGCTATCTCGTCGAGCGTTTGGCACTGTGTCGCACAAACGGAATAGCGCATTTTTTTCATCGAGAAGTTTTTTGATCGAGCGTTACTCCGGTTCGCCTCCATGTACGATAAACGCGTGGAAACGTGTACTTGAAAATAGTATTTAGTTGCCCACTAGCGAATCAGGTGCTACGTGGCAAAATCCGTTCAACTGGGACGGAAAATTTTAAGTTTTAAGTTCCAACTGCAACTACAGATTGGTAGGTGCGTATCCTTGGCACATTTCGTCTCGCGTTTCCCATTCGACGGTCGTGTCGTCGCTCCTACCAAGTTTCACTGCGCGTCCCTTTTCACAACTATTTTTAAACGTACCCACAATCCGCCACCGGTCTGATTAGTTCTCTCTGTTCAACGTGTCGCGGCGTCACTTTCGGTGTTCGCGTTTCGCGTTGGAAACAGCGATGCTGTCACGGCTTTCGCGGCCTAATTCTACCAGGTCAATCTAATTTGAATAGGTTTTTGGAAAGCGAAAAAGAGAAAAAAAGACGAGCACGAAATACGATGGGTTTTAATTTCATTTTATAGCAATTTCGTTTCACGTGAGCAATTTCGAGAGTTTGTCGATAGAATTTTTTAGTTTCCTGTATCGAGAATTTTTAAATATAGTTCGCTGCTTCTCGTCAATGGTCAGAATATATACATGTATATACAGTACAGTCGATATCAATACTAGTTTGTATCGCTGTTTCGCTTGTGAGAATTATAAAATATAATTAATATTCGTAACGTAGAAAATGATGCGTTGTAATTAGATTTTTCTAAACTCAGGCGAGACTAAAAAAGATATTTTGTCTCCGGAAGGCAGAACAAGCGATCGGTTAAACGTCGTCAACTTGTAGGCAAATATAGAATTTTTTAATAATCTGACAACAAGAGACGAAAAGTTTCTAAAAATGCTACGTTTCGGTAAAAATGTCAGTTTCTATCTCGATATAGCGAGGAAAGAAGGAAAAATTATAAACAATACGAGAACGATCGTGTAAAATAAAGTTTTGCGTATTTCCGTTTCCGTGCGATCGCCTAACAGTCCTTTTTCATTTTTTCTGCCCATTGGTAAAGGAAGTTGGACGATATCGGAACACGTTAATAGAACTTTGAAATTGATTTTCTATTCGGAGGAAGAAGCAGCCGTAACGAGTTCATTAATCCTGCCGAGTTAAACTGCAACGCGATATAATTAAAGAGATATCGGCGCAGAAAGCCGCGCGTGCAAGCCTCAAATTTTCCGTTATAATTACAGAGCTCGTTCCTCCTTCACGGTCAAGAAAACTCGATCGAAGGAAATTCGTCCCGGCGACTCGCGAATGAATTTCCTCTGTCCTTTGTCGGCGCGGGGACGTCCATGGGAAATGCTTCTTTTCATTATGCCAACTTTTCCCCGCGTTTCTCGAACAGAAGGGCGCGCGGAAATACGTTCGTGAAATAATCATGAAACCCGCTCGTTTCACTAGCGCCGGATGGTCGATGCAGATTCTTGTTAACTCTGACTTTAGTTATTCAGCGCTCTCTCTCTCTCTCTCTCTCTCTCCTTTCATTTCTCGTTTCTTTCCCGTGCACGTCTATAGTTAACCTTATCATTGAACGGCGCGAGGTAAGCGCCAGTGTGGAGCACCCGTGTGTATTTTTTTCTTAGGATCGTTTCCCTTTATGCGGAATTTTCCATTCACCGTGCATCACGTGCTAATCGACACGGAGACGCTTGAGGGTTCGTGCACATCGAAACATCGCTCCGGTACGATCCTCTTTAAACGAAGCGCCGCGTATTTAAATTGCCGGGTAATTGTTACGTACGTCGACGCGTGTATTTCCGTGTTAATTGTCGATTCGTTCCCTCCCCGTGGAACCGTGTAAGAATTGGCGACGTGATTTCGAGCATACCTATGAGCATACTTTTGTTCATCTACGGACGCGATTATTTCTTTCGTTATCCTTTTATGTGTTATTATGTCAGAAGGATGAATATATTCTGAACAGTGGAATAAATTAATTCGTGAAATATTTCATTAATATCAAAATATTACAAGAAATAATTTTTATACAGTATTTTTATATATACATCGAAACAAATCGTTGGATATTGTGTTAAATTCTTATATTCCGTCCATCCTGTGTATCATACGTTACGTGCGCATAGAATGAATTTGACGTGCTCTTGCGTATCATGTGTCGTTACGGTGCACAATTGTAAAACATAAAAGTTGCAACGTAACAAATGTACTGGAACGTACGGTTACGAACTCTTGCAGAAAGTAGTTGAACGGGCAAAGAATTAAACGGCCAGGCGAGTCACCCACAAATTATTCTCGACAAAAGAAAATTGTACCTCGTAACCTGGATCTCGGCAAAGAATCCGCCATAAAATGGAATTTAACAGGATGACCCGAACCAACTCGCGGACCAAGTTCCTCTCGTGCGTCCCGCGAGGTTCCTTTCTCTCGTTGAAACTCTTTGGCTCGTTATTTTTCGCGCTGCGAACGAAAATTAACTATTTCGTTAAACGACACGCGGCTCGTTACGAGCTGGCTCGTACTTGGCCTCTTCGTTTCGTCTAATCGAAGTATCGAATAAGAGAGCGTGGAATTTTGCATCTAGGAATTTCCTTTTCTTCTTCTCTCTTTTTTGCTTTTTTTTTAACTTTTTCCTCTTTGTTCCAGAGCGAAATGTTTGTTTGATTGATTTTCTACCACGGTGGAGGGGGGGATATTGGTTCGGAACCGAAAGCTCGATGATTGAGATAAAAAATGGACGGGTTTTCATAGTCGCCGCGTCAAGTTAAATATTTTCGACAGCTTCGTTCAAAAGAACACGGATAGACGTTGATTGTGGTAAATGATCGCGGAGTTAACACTCCACAGCCGCGTGAAAAATCGCTGAATTAAAGCATATTCGCGACCCTTTATAGGTACACGTATACAAGCGTACGTACACTGTGTACGTGCTCCGTCCACCTGTTTCTCTCTCCCCTTTTATGTCGCGCGGAGCGTTGCGCTGCGTGTCGTACAAAGGACCACGGTGTCTTCCTTACACGTTAATGCGCTGATGAAATACAAGTTTCCTGTTTGACGCTGTTTCAGATGAAATTATTTTCATTCTCTCGTGGCGGGCGTTGTTCCATTGTTTCGTATCTTTGTTTAGAGATTTCATGTTTCGCGTCTTCCGCCGTTGGAAATTTTTTTTTTTTTTGGAAATTATATTTGTAACTTGTTAACTTGCCATTAGAATACAAAGTTGGAAGATTGAAACTTGAATTTAATTTCGTGCATTATTTTTCATGTAAATACTATAGATAGATATTATGCACATAATTTTTGTATTGTTACATATTGTACCATTGTATGATAGTACAACAGTGTAATATTATATCACATTACGCGTACAATGCCGTTCAAACGTAATTACACGCAAAGTGCAAAATAGCGATTTGTGGCAATTCGATTAATTAATCGCGTGAATTCGTATTAATTAAATAGATCGTCCGACGTTGCGAGATTGCTAGTCTTTTGAAAAATAGAAATGGATCCCCAGTGGACGTGCATTCGGAACGATGTACGAGTCAATTACGTAATTGATGCGAGCAGTACTCAAGTACCTGTACTTAACCCATTAGCTTTACGAGCATCCTCAATTTAACTTTTACCTGACAAATATGCCTCGCATATCGATCAATGGCACTGGTAAACAACCTTATTTCTGTCTAGTCATCTAAATGGAAAAAAGGCTCTTGCGTTTGCGGTGGTCATTGTCCACGATAGTGCCGTTGTCGTTTACATACATTGCGTCCGTAGTTGCGTCCGTAGTTCTTGTCGTGGAATTATTAAACGCTTCTTCATTAGCGTTTCGCCTCGATTGGTAATCAACAAAGTGCACGTGCACTCACTAAGGTGCATCCGATTGGAGGAGGTACATCCTCGTGTATATACGTCGATATCGTTGGCTGTTTTGCGATACAACGGGGAAGCGGGTAATTCGGTTGCTTATTGCCGATTGCTACTTACTGTCCCGGCGCGAGACAGTTACTTAAAGAGAGACAGCAATTTTCCGAGAGTGGTGTCTTCGAGCGATTTTCAAAGGCAACTGAATGGAAATTTTAGTTTCGAGCCGCGGAGAGGAAAGAGGCCCGAAGATAACGGAAAAGAAAGATAGATAGAAGGAACGTTCGCGGAACGGCGCGCTCCCCGGCGCGTGTTTTAATGATAAAATTGTCGAACGTAAAAGTTTGCGAAATTATTAACCGTTTAATCGAATATACGTTTGTCAGAGCACTCCCGCACGAGGGGAACATGAGATTATTCGGCGGAAAAAAAGAGAAAAAGTTAACAGCGACTGTTACGCGAGGTGATTAAGGATAATTAAACCCGTTTTTCTGATTATTACGAGTTTAATCCTGGCGAGCTCTTTGGACCATTTTCGACTCGATTCTATCCTTTAACGACGAGTTATTTTTGCCCGAAAAGACTGTTAAATTTAATTATCGTCGGCATTTCTCGTTCGAATTTTACGAGTAAATTCTTCTTCCGAAAATTCTTCTTCCAATAATAAAGAGAGAATTTCGCTTCGTCGGTCTAAATATTGCAGACTCTTGTCTCGAGTTAATTTTTTCGCCGATCCGAAATGTCTGGTCTGCTGCGCGTCGTTGCGAAACATCGTTCGCAAAAAATAGAAAGTAATTTTCAGTTAACGAAGATTCATGCAGTTGCCGCTGTCAGCGTTTCTCGGATTTCTATTTGCAACGTGGATAAGTGAAAGTTTTACGATTGCGCCGCGTATTAGGGAGAATCCGGCGGCGCGTTAAGCTGTTTTTTTCACGATGTTTCCCTACGACCGCATTAACGCCGGCAATGGCGCAGCAAAAGTCGCACGGGACAAAATGTTTGAAAATTTTCGCCAACGGTGAAATTACGTTGTTTCCGCGGTGCGTTTAAAATGGCGGCGATTTTATTTTATTAATTTGCATCCTCGTTGAGAAATTCTGCGAAAAAAAAAAAGAGATCGTTCTTGATAGATTTGAAGAAAAGAAGAAAAATTTAAACTCGAATTAATTAATGCTAACTGAGGCAGTGTACGATATTTTTTCAACCAAGTAGATGTTTGTAACATCACTCGAGCTGGCTGCGATATTTCTGCAGCTATTATACAGAGAGAGAGAGAGAGAGAGAGAGAGAGAGAGAGAGAGAGAAATTGCTACGAAATCTCGACGAAATTAGATTAAGGTCGCGCCCAATTGGACAACCCTCGTGTCCGGTGAATACAATTGAGAAACAAAAAGGTGCAAGAACGCGGTAACCTTTGGACATTTTAATTAACTTTTCTTTTTTTTCCGGACACGCGGTAATACGTGTTGTTTTCTGCGGGAAATATGCTTCTATATTTTCTGCCAGTCGTTAGGCATCTGGAGCGTGACTAACAGCCTCCAAGGACAAACGGTATTCGAAAAAAATCCGACGATTACGAGCTGCTTTCGGACGAAACGTGCAATTAGGGCTGGACTCTTGCTTCTCGATGGTCGAAACCGATACATCAACCGATATAGTGCACGGTAGATTCTTAAGAAGCAAAAAAAAAAAAAAAAAAAAAGAAAAAAGAAACGAAGAAAACACCCTCCTTTCGCTCTGTTTCGGCGCAGGGTGGAGAGGAAAGAGCTGGCATAATTAAAAGGACGAAAATGCGAACGTTCCTAAAGAGGAAATTCAGGTCGCGCGGGAGTCTTGCAACGGTTCGTTCAAAAATTTGCCTCGCTGTAAACAAATGACGACGCCGCTGAGGCAGAGCGAGGCAGCTTACTTTAATAGAATGTAATGTTCGAAGCGATCGCGATTGCCTCTCCGAGAAGCACAACTTGGCAACGCTACGCTGCCCCCCGCGTTTAATAGCCAGTGTAATTCGCCGTAATATACTTTCTTAAGAATCGGATATTATCCTCGCTTCCTGTTCCTTTTATTCTTCCGTTTCGCCGAATTTTAGTCGTTTTCGATTCTGGTTGCTTCGTCGTTCATATTTAATCGTTCGCTGGCTCAATTCGCTCGATACGGCGCATTGTACGTACCCTTAGTTTTGTCACGCTGCCATAATGGAAAAGGTTTCAAGTTCGACGGCGCAGCGGGTCGAGAATTTTCTTGCTGGTAATTAAAGCGGATCGACGTCAAAGGGAATTTAAAATTGTTTTCACGAAGGAGGACACTGAGTGAGAATTATTTTTCGCGAAAGTTTCACGAAACGTATTGCAACGCGTATTACGGGCAAGAGAGGTTATGTAAGCAAATACGCGGAGGACCACGTTCTGACGTAATTTTTGTTTCATTTCGTATACAGTGGCTGACAAAATTATTATCGAACATTTGCACGAGTATTTTTTGAACAAGTTACGTACGTATCTGCGTTCGTGCGCATACATATTCAAAAACTATGCAAAGAGATACGCACCATTTGGAGATACGCAATGTAGAAAAGTACAAAGGGGAAGAAATAATTGAAAATTAAAGTACAATTGAAACACGTGGAAATTTTCCGTGGCGAGTGTGTTCGAACGATCGATATTTATCATTTGATATTTGTAGAATTAGAATAGATTTTACAGCCGTGCGAAATCGCGACCATTCCAAAGAAATCGTCACCCACGTTATTATCGTATCGTGTTGGAACAGTTAACCGTTGTAATGAAGATACATCGTAGGGGCTAGCAGTTTACCGGTGGGAACTTTGGCCGACAAAGTTGTTAGGTTCAAGTCACTGTTAGTCGGTGTTTTGGAGTACGTGTCGCCATTGTTTTACTAGGTGTGCGTAAACGCGTAATTAACACGTCTTACTAATAGGACCCGGGTTAAACACATCCTCGGAATGTGGAATTTGTCGCGCTTGAAAAAATGATCGGCGAGGTAATTATTCTCTGTAATGCTGAATTATCACGTTTTTGACGTAATGATCAAAGACTGCTGTTTTTTTTTTTTTCTTTACAACGACGGTGACGCGAAAAAAAAAGAAACGAAACGCGAGGAAAGAATGTTAATCAGCGAGATAATTTGTTTCAAATTTCCACGGAGAAATATCGTTACATCTGTTCTTACGTCACGGACGATATTATGCAGTTTATATAACACAGAATGGCAAAACCGTGCCAACTGGCATGTGTGGGTAACGTACAGCCAGAGGATTATATTCAGCGGCCAAACATTTTGCATGAACTAACTTGGTTATTTTTGAGTTTCCCTCGAGAATTCTCGGAAGAGTAGTAGATATCGATCGGTGGAAGCTGTTGAAAATAGTTTGCAAGCAATTACAACGTGTCTAACGAGCGTTAAATTTTGAGGTGGATTCTTTTCTTCGTAATATTCCACAAGTGTGTCATTTATTGATAAACGTAGTTCTCATTTATCTGTGCAATGTAGCGACGCAACGTGTAAAAGAAACATTTTTTTTTACTTTCTACTTTAAAATTGTCGAATCGATTTTGTACAAAGCGCGCGAATTTCGTACAAAGTGGTGGGGTTTCACCGTGAAAAGAATCTTCAGTGTCTTAATTGGAGTCTCGCGCGTAGTTCAAAAGATAAATATTCGCGTATTACCAGCGAACAGCGAGCAGCAACCGCGTATTTCATCCTTCCATTCTCGAAGGTTAAATTTCATTGCCTCGTTGGCGGATTCTCGCGGCTTCCGTTGAATTCTCGCTGCCTCGAGGGCCCGTGCATTATGCGCGCGTCGTTATTCCGCGGAATAAAAAATAGAGCGCGCTTGGCGGCGGTGGTAGGAGCGTGCAGGTGGGCGGGTAGATTGCATCGCGTTTGTAGGTTGCAATTGCAGCCGTCTTAGATGCGAGAGTTGGCAGTTTCGCGTTAACCCTGTCATCCGGAGGCGCGGAGTGCATTCAACGGCGGCGCAAGCCGTACGCGATTCCCCCGTTTCCTGAATCCTTCGTGTAAATCTGGCTTGTAACGCGGCGCGCGGGCCACTTTGTTCCCCCGGAAGTTTATTAGTTTTGTTATTTCCATCTGAAAGGGCGCGGTTCGCTAACGAAGCCACCGCCGCAGCCTGCTTCTCTCTCTCTCTCTCTCTCGCACGCGATTATCATTATCATGGAAATTGCAAAGAATCATTGTGGAGAGCGTTATTTGGAATTAGGATCATGTTGCGAGGAATTACGCCTCGCGGGGTCGGGAATGATCGTCGCGGGAGGGCACGTTTGTTTAACGAATCGTTTTACCACTGGCGGACTTTAATATCTTGCGTAGAATGACGGCTCGCGAACGTGGAAAATTTTCATAAAAAGATCGTTTCCACGAGGTGGAAAGTTTCGCTGCGGCCGATTTTTTTGACTCGGGAACGTAGAAACGTATCAGGCCGTGGTAGAACGTTCACTCTCGTGTTTAAAACACGCGGCAGACGTAACGATTACGGACATTGTGCCTTTTAATTTCTCTTGAAATTTAACAGTGACGAGAAACAAAAATACTTTCGATAAAGATGTCTTTATCTTTTCGCGCTCAAATCCAAAAATTCTCGTCGAGATTGGTAGACGAGCCCAAAGGTCGGTTCAATTGCCGTCACGCGTAATGAAATTAATTACTATTAATCGCGCAATTTGCCGCTTACTTTATCGCGTTGACTCGTCGCTCGGTCTGGTTTAATTAACATCACGGCGTAAAAGAGTTGGGTTGCTTGCTGCCGAGACTGGGTCAAAAATGGCCCTCCTTAGTTCGCTTCCTTCCCATTCGCATCGGAGTAAACGACGCGCCTAATTAACCTTGTTTTCATTGTTTTTATCGTTCAGCCGGCGGACCGCGGATTTAAAACCGGCCAGCGGACACAAATCCGGGCAACAGTTATTCAAACTGAAACTCTCGCGCTCCCACTTCACAGAATAGAAATTGTATTTTAAACGAGGCGGCGCGAATCGACGGCAGGTCGGGACGCATTATTAAATGTTCAATTTGTTGCGCGAATAAAACACTGTCAACCGGTGAAGTTTAAAACTTTTAATATTCAACAACGCGGCAAGGTGTTTGCAATTTGTTGAAAATTCTCTTTTCCCCTTTTCCTTTTTTCTCAGTTCGTGCGCGCTCTTACGCTCTCAAATAGAAATAAATTCCTATTTTGATTGACGCATTGAAATTGTCAAACTAGAAAGTCTGACGAAATACCAAATTCGTAAGAACGATATCTACGATTAGTCCAATATAAATCTCTACGCTACGTAAATTGGAAATTTGAGCGTACGTCGACAGATTCTTGATCGTTTGTATACAATATTGTTCATTGAAAACGAAATGATGCAAGGCAATGAAAGGAAAAGTAAAGATCGAGTACCAAGTGCAGCGAGGTTCGGTTTGAAAATAGAATTCCCCGCGGTTTGCTAATGTTTGCTTCTGAAATATTCAAAGGAACGGAACTTAATTGACACGGTGGTTCTGACCGAATTATTATTCGTAATGGACAGCGCGCGATGACGGTCATGGTAATCGGCAAATGCTCTTCACATCGTCGACTATTGTAATAATTGCGGGCAAGGTGTAATTAGATTACACGGAATTGCAAACGATCGCTCGAGCGACAACGTTTCTCTTTACATTATAATTTCACTGGTAACGGAGTGTGTACGTTGATCCGCGTCGCAGCCGAGGTTTCGCGTGCGTTGGCTCCTCTTATTAGAGATGATCAGCTTTAACGGTGGCGCAGGAATTTTAATTATATCGTGGCCGTTATGCCGCAACATTGAAACTGTCCTGTGTCACTGGATCGCATCTACGACCACTCTCTCGATTCTACTGCAATTTTCCGCTGGAAAAACTCTTTCTCGTCCCTCTGGTAATGAGGTTCGCGTTACTTGGAGACACAGTAGAAATATCGACGATAAAGCTACTGGTGTCCTGAATCATTTTTACGATGTTTCCTTTAACATACATCTACATTTTCTTTCTGCTATCGTGGCTTGGTCAAACTGTATGATTTCTGACGAAAATCTCTCGTTTCACTTACTTGGTATTCTAATTTTATAGCTGCGCCACAAACTGATCCATTTGATGCGTCGAAACAAAATGACTCTTCTACGTGAAAGGTTTGAAAAGCGGTAGCTCGTTATCGTTTTAGGGACAAGGTAATTGAACCTCTCGGTTATACTCTGTTTGCTAGAAAACATTGGATATTCTAGCAAGATTCTGCCGACAAGGCCAAAATGACGCAATGGGTTGGGTGGAAGCGAATTTGCCTGGATTCATCGCCACAGAAGATTGGCCATCAGGAAGTCCGGGTCTTAATCCCCTCGATTATTGCCTGCGGAATATTTTAGAAGTAAAGGCTGCCTGCAAACCCTCCTGTGACGTCGAAACATCGAGGCCAGTTTTGCTGACGCCAACACCGTTAATGTCAAACGTGCAACGATGGCCGAATGATTGTCACTCTTTTGGAAAGTGAATGCACGTAAAAGAAGGTCGCTCTAACCTAAACCTAACCTAAACCTAACCTTAAATGACGTAGCATTTGTAATTGGACGTTAAATGATCGATATATTTTATAAATAATTTTTATTAGAAAACTACCAACAAGCAGTTGTCTCTTCCAATTTTTCACAGGTTAAATATTGGAGCAGCGTTAAATATTGTAGAAATTTATGCGTAGCAGATGAATTGAAATTATAATCTGCTTCAATTCATCCAGTACACGTAAATTTGTAGGATATTTTACGCTACGCTGCGATACGCGGGAGAAATTGAAAGAGGCACGTACTCGTTAACAGTTTTCTAATGAAAATTATTCGCGGAATCTCGACGATCGTTTAACGTCTAATTACAAACGCCGCGTTATTTAAAGCCGCGTTACGAGCGCAATATTTCATATTCAAGAGAATGCGGAACCGTGTCTCGTAGTAAACTACGATCTGGCCGGGATAACCTCTGGGAGTAACATTTCACAACTGTCTGCTCCAAACTACTCCTAATACCTATCTTTAAAACGCAAAAAGCGCGCGCGAGCGATTCATCGCCGCGGTTACATCCGACCGACCCTTCCCGTTGGATCCCGTCAACCCGAAACGCGTCCCCCTCCCCCAGAAAAAACTCCTCGCCGAATCTCACGGTAACAATCTGTCAACCGGTGGCCCCTTCTCCGCTTCAGTCAGATACACGTTACCAGGCCGAATGAAGCTATCAGGCAGATAATTAATCACGTAACACGGGGGACCGTACGTAGAAACTCAACTGAAATTAATAGAGCGTTGCAGGAAAATAGTGTCGGTCGGGGCCCCCCTCCCCCTCCTCGATCGATTTACTTACATCGTTATTCAAAGTGTCGGGAAAGTACGGTCAAAGCACGGCGGTAGCCTCGAAAGAGGCGGTGGAGAGCGAGCGACGAAAGAAAAGAAAAAAAAAGAAAGAAAAAAGAAAAAAGAAAAGAAAAAGAACGATAAAGAGGAGGATTGGGGAGAGGGGAGAGAGCAGAACACGACAAGGTTAACGTTTCGAAGTCAACGGGCACGCGCATACTTAATCACCTGTCGTTAACGAAAATTTCGCCGAAACCGTGTAGCCGTCCGCTACGTGTTGATTAAGAGATCTTGATTAAGAGGCCTCGTGCCTGTTTCACCAGGCTCGAAAGGACACTTCCACTCCCGCGAGGCCACCCAGCAATGACACGCATTGATGAACGGATACGACGCTCGCGTCCGGTCAACGCCTATATCCGCGCGTCAAACGTATCGCGTGAATGTATCGGGCGTTATCAAACGAGAGAGAGTGCCGCCGCCGCCGCCGCCATTGACGTGGCTAAAGGGCCATCGTTGAATTCAGGCGGTTCGTTCGCGATAACCACCAACTCTTTCGGGGCTAAGCGACCGATGTGAACAGCCTGTAAGCCGCGAGAGCTTGACCTCCCCCTCGCGTCACGATCTCTCTCGTCCCCCCCCCCCCTCTGTTTGCGGTGGCTTTCGATCCAATTTAAAAGGGCAGCTAATCAAGCGCCGCGTTCACGTGGTTCACGTCACCGAAAATTAACGTAATTTCGTCTGGGAAAGAGTTTCGGATCCAGCCGAGTCTGACAAAGGAAATACTTACAGGTCATATCGCCTGATTGCTGATTAATCAGATGCAAATGGCAGCACTCTCAACGACGTTCTTTTTCCTTGGGATTTCCTTCGAGTCCGAGCCCAGACGCGACCAGTCGCGTGTTTTAATATCGATTGCACGGCGGAATGACGGTGGAAATTACGCGGAATTGTTATCAAGCTTTGCTGCTACACGTGATATTAATTTGCGCGATAGTCGATCCTCGATCCTCGTTATGCTTGCTTTCTCTTTTCTACGTTTATAAATGGTGTTTCACTTTGCCAGTGTCGTTCTCGTTCTTACTCCCTGTTTTTAAAAGCAACGTTTCTGCTCCTTTTCTCTTACTTCTTTCATTCGTCTTCGATGTTGAGCGAGTTTCGGTACGAGTCTTACCGATTATCTATTTTTTAATAAACTTGAGAATGCCAATTTCACGAATGAAAAATCGAACGTATCTCGCCAAACGATGCATCGTCTTGGAGAGGATCGATTTCGAAGTTTGTCAGTTAAATTTACTTCGATTAATTCCTGGCTCCGCTCGATTTCCCAGTAGGCCAAAATTTCCGCAGTATAATCAGTTCTGAACTTATTTTCTGAAAACGTAGCCGCGTTCCAAAATGGTTCTGAGTTTGTAGGGGACACAACCCAGGCAGCATCACAAATATGCTCATGACGTGGACCTAGGATGCAGTATCGGCAAGACCAGGTAATTGTCAAAAATCTTTCATGGGCCTAACCATACATACCGCAAAAAAATAGGCGCTTTTCGATCTCTTGATGGGAAAGGACATAGTAGTAGGTTATAAAAGGCACCAGTTATCCCAAGTTTGCTATTAGTTATCCCACGTCTTGCGAGTCCTCCCGCGTGTGCAGCCAACTTCGCTCTCGCGACAAGCGGATTGTAAAAAGAGAATTATCGTTTGAACATTGTCTTTGTATATTCACGCATCTTTGTACACATATTTTATTAGTGTAAAAACACAAAAGAGTTAATTCCAGAATCGGACAACCTCCGCAACAGATACGAGGTTACTAAGAAACAATAGGCGAAGGATTTTTCCGTATTCGATTTCAATTTGCGCAGAAAGTTGCGCGTTTGCCAAACGAAAGAGGAAAATAAAAGAAAAACATATATAGGTAGAACTGACGCAGATGGAACGATCGTGAAAATTCAGAGGGTCAGAGAGAGTCGCTTCGTTTCTCGCCGCCATTCTTCCCCTCTTTCGTGGATTTTCCTTCCGGCGGAGAAATTCGCGAAATTTCACGATGCTCCGCAGAAAAGCGGGAGAAAGGGGTACGAGGGGGAAACGCGATTACACCACGGCCGCGATTTTACGCAGCGACGCTTTTGTAAAAATAAGCGTGGCAGAAGCGCGCGCGGCGACGATACGCGATTAAATTAGAATGGACGATGCTCGGTCTTCTTGTCGCGCTTGGAAATTAGCGTAAGCTGATTTTCGGTCAAGGAAATTTGAAACACGCTTGCACGAGCAAAGCGCGCCGTGCATCAGCTTTGCCGCGCGTCCTCTTTCCACGGCGGCCTATCCTGCCGAGCATTTTGAACCGCGTTTAACAAAGGCGTTTAATAAAGCGAATTTTCTGATTAACCGACGTCGCGCGAATCGTATCGCCATTTTTTCGAAATAACGATCCTACGAAATGGGTTTCGTAGCGGATGACTTTAAGCCTGTTACGGTCCACAAATTCCCCGTGGCCGAATTTCATTCTCGTTTCAATTAAAAAAGCTTTGAACTTATCGGGGGAAACTGCAGTTCTTTCGTACTTTGAAAAATCGTATGGACGATAGGGAAAAACGGGATTGAAAATTATGGAGGGAGGGCAACAGCTTGTAAATAAATTATTTTCGCTTGGAAAATATGCGATAAATTCTGGGCGTACGCAATCGAATTCTATCAAAATACTAATTCGTGTAAAATGTTAATATCGACTCCTCCCGTTGTGTTGGTTTTCCGTTCATTTCATACAACGCGATTCATATGAAATTTTTTTAAAGATTTCCATGTCTTGCGAAACAATGTCGTCTAATCCACGGGATTTTTTAATGGCATTTACAGCCACGTTGTTTTACAAATTTCCCATCGTGCTGGCGGGATATCCTGCTACAAAAGCCAGCATTGTGCACAGGTTGGACAATAGTTGCGGTTCTATTCCATTTTCATTTTTCGATCAAAAGCAAATAAGTTTTCGAATTATTATTGTTATTTTCTTTTTTCTTTCACACGTAACGTTCCGCTGGACTATTGTCGTAAAAGCAATCGAATAGTTTCTATCGAGAACAGTGGCTAACACTTTAATGGAGTTGTTAGAGTTCAGGCGAATTAAGGGGAGAGAAATAAAATATCCATTTCTAGTATTCTACAGCTGCTATTCTATAGCGATCAGCCTAAACACCTGTTTCCTTAAATATTTATGAGGTCGATAGAAATCAGGTGGTGAATGGTAATGACATTCATTAGTCGTGTCTATAGTTGGTCTGCATTGTTGTTCGACTATTCTGAATGATATTATCTCGGAATCTCTGGCAGAGAGATGCAGATAATAATTTATGTTATTAGCTACAATTTATTTCATTTTATTAACTTTCGTTTGACGAGTCATCACTTGCTATTTATTTGAATTTACAATTTATTAGTACTATTGAGAAACAAAAAAAGAAAACAAAGTTTGAGAATATTGAAAATATTTAAAGTTACATTTTGGTATAATTATCGCAATTTAATGGTATCATTTTAGTTTTTAAATTAATAAAGTTTACAATCGCGACTTATTCGATTTATCGAATCAAATGCATTCGATTTAATTTTGTCCGCATTTTTGAATTGAAGATTTTTTCGTTCTCGATGAATGCATCGCGAAGGTATAATGGCAAAAATACGAGAGAAGAAAAAGTGTTTTTTAAAACACTGAAATATTTTTATATCTGCCAGTTTTCATTTAGTATCGTACGAAATTTGTTGGATGCTTGTTAAAAGTACTAGGCAGAGAGGTTTTATTTGTTTCATTTGTCACTAATTCGCTGTTATTTGGAATTTCCTAATTCGAGGGAATTTATATTCATGCGGGTCTTTTAAATATTTCATCTGCTTTATAATTTCCACTAGAAAGCAGATCTCCATTCGTTTTAGCATTTAAAGCGGTGGACAAAGAAAAATTTAAAATTGATATTTTATAGATTGAAACGAATAAAATAAAATTTGCGTTAAACACACGTGTATCCCAGAATTATATCGCGCGTTCATTTATTTTGTCAATTAAAATTCAATTCCATAGAATTATTACAGATGTTATTCCCTTTTTAAATTTTCTTTTGGCCGCTGCTGCATTTATGGATATTTTTTTTTTTTTTTCATCAAGAGTTCCTGTTTTAGAGTGGATAATATTTTCAGAGTTTTTTTTTTTTTTTTTTTTTAGTTTTATAAAATAATCTATAAAATAACAAAGAAACGCAAAGTACTTTTACACCGAACCAGCATCATCGTTTTTCATTTTAAAACGGCCAGCAATCCAGCAAGAAATGAATTACGAATTACGAAACAATCAGCAGCTACAGCACAACTGTTGAAAACGCAGACGAATTTATCAGCAACGCGCGAGACAATTTTTCGTACGACTTAACAAAGAAATCAGCCACGTTTCCACGAAAATATTCCAGCGCGGCGATTCAAATCGGATTAGCCAAGTTGATTCAAACGAACTTGTAATTCTTCGAAAGTTCTCCCTTCCCCTCTCTCCTCTTTGTCGATTCGTTCGTTACTCTCGCTCGCGACTATAAATTTAATGGCTGAAATCTTTTTTTCTCTTGGGTGAATGCGAAATTCCGTCGAAGAGGACGGAAGCGCATAAAGAGGAGCGGTCTCCGGCGGGGAAAGCGGCGCCGTGTTAAAAAATTCAGAACAGAAGCGACACGGAGCCTCGACTTGTAATTACTGCAAGATGGAAGCTCCGGTCGAACGAGCCAGGAGTTAACAAATTATTGTACCGAACCGGGCGGGAAGATGAGTTGGCGTTATCAAACGTGCCCGGAATACGCGGCTGAGAAAACGGCGAATTGGCTTCGTTAGATTCCGGTCGCCGCGCACCTTTGCATTTAGTCCCAGCTGAATTTGAACGCGTCGAACAAACGTCGGCTCTTCGTTGTCACGAAACGATGATTTTCGCGCTGACGCCGCGGAACAAACGCTGGCCCAATGACCGTGACCTTCCGAGTTACGATCCTCTTGCTAAATGCCGCGTTAAATTAGGAGATCCAGTAGATCCTGTCCAGGCAGTGCCTCTACTTCTTCAAAGTCTTGCGCGAAGATGGCTATGAATTCTTGAGTCTCTGTCTTTTCTTCTGAATTAAAGTTCACTCTTTTACTTTCATTTTCGTGTGTATTGGCAAATCTGATATTCTTTGACATTTATGCGATGATTATATAGCTATGTGCGTACAACATTCAATTTATATTTATTTATATCTTAATTGTAACATTATAAATTTTTAATATTTCAAAAGTAGATTCGTTCCATTTGAAATTCTTTTCGTGGTGATATTGCAGAGAGATATTTAAAATCTGTCGTTTAGAATTTCATTCCGTCACAGATAAACAATCTGAATTAGTAATCTGGAATTTCTCTGCGTCCGATAGGATTTGTCGTTTATTCGAGGACGTTGATCAAATAAATTTGAAACTGCCCACATACGAAAATTTCTAAAAGTACTAAAATGGTCTTGCAACCATCTCGAAACAATCTTGTAAGAATACTTTGTACAGAAGCGCATTATATACAACACTCCAGAAAAATATACCACTCCGAACCCCGCGCAAGCTACCAAAGCAAATCGAGTTTCTTAAACCTTTGGGGAATATCATCTTCGATCTTCGAAGACCACGTAGAAACCTTTGTTCTTAAACCACACGAGCTATCTCTCATGCAGTAACCAAGCAACGAAGCAAATGTATCACGTCTTTGATATCAAATCCGAAAATGTAGTAACCTAGTTTCGAAGTCGGTACACGCTGAACTCGCAGAATCAAGTTCAAATAATATTCGCGACAAAATTTCTTTCAAAAAGACACGATACTTTTTGATTTTATTAGCACTGTGATCAAACACGAGTCGTAATTATATTGGTAAAATTCGAAATAACTCGATAATATCAATCAATTGTATTGTCATTGTGATTTAATGATGAGGTAATCGGTATGAAATGAATAATGAATTCTTACACTTTGGTGTTAGCGAATACTAGAGAATTTTGATTAATAATAGAGAATTTCTGTAACAATCAACTATTGCAATTTCCAAATCAGCCTGCAAATTTTTACAAACACTACGTATGTACAAAAATTATACTTCCAAAGAATTCCTTTTCCAAAGCATTAAAATACTTTCGTCGTTTGCGTTCAAAAACCGACTGAGAAAACACAGAGTGTAATCAAAAAATTGCACGACTGGGATTCTGACTAGGAAATGAATCGATAGAAAACAAATTACAGGCGCGATCGCTCAGTACCAGACAACGCCACTCCTACTCGAGGTCTACGCCACGCCCCCTCACGACTCACGTGACCCAAATCAACCAATCGCTAATTTTCGTTGCATCAGCGCTGCTGTCTTATCGGAGAGCGAACAAGTATGTACTTTTTGTATTTCTCCACGTGCACATGCCGCGCAGCTGTGCGACGGTAGATGGTGCAAAAGAAACGGTGCAAGAAGCACGAGAGGCGCTTCGCACGGCCCAAAACTGGGAAACTCCGCGAGTTTGATCGCGAGCAATCGACCGTTCATGAATGACTCTCGGTATTAAATTCGAGGCTGTTGTACCATTCGTACGAGAGCCCATAAAATTCCACGTTGTACGATGGCCGGGGACCGTTCGATCGTTGCGATGCGTCGATACCGCGCCGGAAGGGAAGAAACGATCGCGAAATGGCCCGAGCGTGCCTCGTGAAATAGATCGTCGATACGTTCTGGAAATAGTTTCGGCGACAAGTTGCCGGTATTGTTGCCGTTACGAATGGCTCGTAAACTATTCACGCGTCGATTACAGACGCCACTGGCGGCCCCCTTCTTCCAGCGCTGTGTGGCCTGCAATTAGGGGATGAGACGTTCTCTCAACCGTCGCGATGATCACAAAGCGAGCATCGTTCCAAGGAAATAGACCGGCCAACGCGACCGAGGTTTACCACGTCGTTGTCTCTGCTCGTGAAACGTGTATTCTTGTAATCTTCGCCGTTTGTTTTTTTCACATTTGACGAACGTTTTCGAAGGTTGAACGTTTGAAACAGTAATTGTCGTTAAAATTCCATAGAAAGGATGCTGCAAAGTAATCGAGGTCACCAACTGTAGATTGGACGCCCGTTTTCTCTCTTTTCTATTCAAGGACACGTCTAAAGGTCTCTTTCGCCGGAATAAAACGTCTTTTTTCCGAGCGGTTATTCTTTCTCTCTCTCTCTCTCTCTCTCTCTCTCTCTCGCTCTTTCTCACTTTTCCCTGGCTGCTTCCGTTTCATATTCGGGCTGAAACGAGAACGGCCAGAAGATTAACGAGTAAATATTGTAAAAAGACGTTTTCACGGATGTTGAACGAGAACGGAGGGAAAATTATGCGAACGCGCGCTGTTGAATGTCGGTTAATAAAGATCCGTATTTGTCGAAGGTAGCCAGAAGAAGAAGGGTATTATGTTGCGAGGGATTATATTCCGCTTACATGGAATAATTCTCGTCGAGTGTTGCGCACGGATACGCTCGAGGAGAATGGATCGCGTTTTCGGCAAGCCCGGTTTTACACCGCCTGTGTGTATCGTTAAAGCGCAAGGGAAAATTCGCTTCTTTCGTTTCTCGGGTGCAGCGTTGCGCGAAGAGCCCGGTAACGATGCCAAACGAGAAACAAACAGTCGCAATTGACCGTTTGCTTTTGCGCGAAAGCCGCGTTTAATCAGCGTCAAGATGATGCTCTGTTTAAAAATTTTACAACAACCGGCGGAACGCGAATCACTTTCAATTCTCTGACTGACTCCCATCTCTCTCTCTCTCTCTCTCTCTCTGTCGCTCCCTATCGACTCGTAAAGTATCACCACTTCAAGTATTGCAGTCGTATTATTATCATTGGCACAGCGTTGTGCGCGACAGCTCTTTCAAAAAGATTTCAATTTCTTTACGAAACCAGTGTTTTTACTTGGAGAAGGAAAATTAGAGCAGGATCAAGCGCGAGATAGTTGCAACTTACTGTGCCATCTTTAGCGATAGTGTGGCGAAATACGAAAAATATCATATCGAATGATACTCGATTATATTCCAGCAGATGGTGAAACTTTTTCTAAAAGATGTTCCGAAATTTAAAAATCCTCTTTCGGTATCGCGAGCCATGAAATGTCGAAACGATTGAACGTCTGCACTTTCCTCCTCGTTCCACGCTGCAATATGCAGCATAAATGTAACATCAAATAGCAGGATTCAAGGCGATTATCGCGCAAATTGCGATCTTGTATTTTCACGGGAGCGGGGGCGAAGGGGGGGGGGCGAGCGTTTAACGAGCGAATAGCAATATTAAATTTGTAATAAACGTAGAAGGAGGAACGGCGCGCGGCTTCGAGTTCTAAACGAAAGCGGTTGGCTCTGCAGCAAGTGAAATATGAACGGCAGCATAATATTTCAGTGGAGCGCGCGACTCGATCTAGAATCGAATGAAACAAAGGTCGGCGCGCGGCAAAAGATTACACGCGCCTGCTGCTGCTGCACTGCTACAATGTAATTGCAATTTCGCGAGAAGACAGATGCTCGTTTTACTAAAAATAATCTGTTCCCATCGCGTCGGTCGAATTCTTTCGCCATGGGCGGTGCGCGATTCGCCAACGTTTCTCTGATCGACCGCGTAAGTTGCAAGGTGGAAACAGGGATGCGTCAGGGGATGACTGATCGTAATTTTCTTTAATTTCAATTAGTCGCGTTGCTCTCAAACTGATTGCACACTGTAAACTGCACGCAAGAATATTGTCTGAAATTTGGATTTGCCCTAACGGACTTACTAATTTTTTAACACGAAATTTACTATTTCAAGAACTCAAATATCCCGATGCCAATGAAATGAGGTGTTAATGTTGAGACAAGATATTTCATGTGTCGTATTCAGTTTCATCATTCAGTATTTCAATAGAGTAGCAACTCGACGCTGGTTGACGATAGAAACGAAATTTAACGAAACGCGATCGCAAGACAGTTGAAAGGTGCTTCCAAAACGCAAAAATGGAAATCGCGTTCCGAAGAAATTCTTTCTTCGTGGCCGGACCGTGTCACACGGTCGAGAGGCAGTTGATTTAAATGAAACGAAAGTAATTCCTCTCCGGTATACATTCACGGACAACGGCGAGCTCCTCATCGACGTTCGAGTTCCAACTGAATTTCTTTCGTTACACTAATCGGCTTAAGCCACGTTCCATCCGGTACCAGGGCGGAATGGCAGACGTCGTTCCTATTGTTAACCGATCCTGCGAAAGTTACGTTTCAATTTTCTGAAAAATATAATTTCCGGAGTTGCACAACTGTGCGCGCCCGTCAATTTACTTTTGCCAGAAGAATCAGAGAGCGGTGGACAGAGAGAGAGAGAGAGAGAGAGAGAGAGAGAGAGAGAGAGAGAGAAAAGATAACTTGCTCGCTTGCTTGAAGGTAACTAAAAGTTAGGAAAAATGTTGCGCCCAGACGGAGGATTAAACTTGGAAGAGATAGAAGATAAGTCGTCCGACTGGCTGAGAGCACAGTAGTATATCTAAATGATACGTATCGACGACGTGCCACGCGACGTTCTCGCCCACCTTTCACCCTCTAACCCTCTTTATTTCTCCTCGCTTTTTTCTCTCATTTTCCCTCTTTCTCTCTCTCTCTCTCTCTCTCTGTCTCTTTCTCTTCTTCTCTCCGCCCTTGCCATTTCGAAATTGAACGAGACTCTTGAACTTTTGCATCGCGTGTTTATTCAGAGCCGGTCTACTCTCGCTTTGTGCACCGCGCCACCGACGTCAGAAACTGGCAAGTTGAGCAATGCATCACGGATAAAATATCGCGGATACGCGAGCGTGCTTTTGTGTGTACACACGCAGGCCGCCGGGGAATTCGTTTTGACAGCGCGCACCAGGAATCTGTAATACTTGTTCGGGGAATTAGAGAAAAAGCGAGAGAAAGGGAGAGAGAGGGAAAGAGAGAGAGATAGAGAGAGCCGGTCGTCGAAGTTCGGATAGGAATTCGGATCATTTGTAAGGAGCGCCGCGCTCCCACGGTGCATATTAAAACTAAACTTTGCTCTCTTATACGCTGTCGATCTTCCTTTTTTAAGGAAGACACGCCGTGATTTCGCCGATATTATTGGCACTGGTCGCGATAAGTTCCGACGAGCGTAGGAAATTTTGCGAATCTTGCTGTTTCATCGTCGTCTTCTTGACGTTTAATACTTTCGCCTCGAAGATTTCCCCCGATTTCCTTCCCGATTTCTGCTGAAAAGAGGGTGATACTTTTCATTTCGTTTCAAATTTTTGTTTTTTTCTCGATTTTTTTACGATTAATACACACTACGTTTCTGTAAAGTGTACATCATACATCATATTTTATATATGATACGTATAATAATATAACATGTATATTATATAACATATTTATAATATATAATACATATATAAATATAACATATTACTATATAACATTATATTTATATATAATATAACACTTATATTATATAACTTATTATTATGTATTGATTCCTCGACTACGAGTTTCGAGCACTCGACTAGCACAAGCCGCAAATGGCTGCGCGCCTAGCGTCGAGGTCCTGCCGATCTCCGACGTTAAACAAAACAGGTGCGGCAACACCGCTAGGATGGATGGACCGTCCAGCCTTAGAGCTGGTAGTTACAACAACAAACGTCTGGGGTAAAGAGTCGCTGCCATCAAACAAACCCCACTGATGAGTCTAGGCAGTGACTCCGAGACGAAACGCAATCGCCTTTCTTCTCACCTTCTCTCATTTCCTCATTCTCTCTCCTTCCCAGCTGCATCCAGAATCTTTAAATACTTTACAGTTCTCTAAATATTATATAACATTATGTAATATTATATTTATGATATATAACACATATATAAATATAACATGTACACATATATCATTCAATACATTTTCCAATAAAATTACACCGTGTGGATCGTAACAGGATTTTTTACATTCGTAAAAAAATGAAAAGCAACGAAAGAAACAATTATTCAGAAACACGGTAGGGAATTGTCGGCGACAATTAAAAAGGAAAGCTTCTCTTTCCATTTTCATTTTCAAATTTGCCGTTTCACGCGGCAGTATTATGTATGCCCTGCCGGCATAAATACCGGCTAATTTACTTCTTGATATATGCAGTTTTAAGAGGGGAACGATTGAAATAGTGGCTTTCGCCTCAAATAGTTCGCCGGTGTGGTTCCGGTACTTAGTTACCGGGGCTTTGGAATTAGAAGTATAGTCTTTTAACGCTGTTAACACGCAACACGCGTGACTTATCCCCGGGCCGGAGGTTGGCCGGCAGAGTGCTCGCATAATTACAGTCTCCGCGCGTATTTAACGGAGACAGGGGAATTTATACACGTTCAACTATTCCGGGGGGAAAAATGACGACGTTCGTGAAAATGTTCCAGTTTGCCATCACCTGTCGACGCGAGAAACTTTTGCGTGTCACGGCTCAAAGATATTTTCTACGGAAAAAATTTCGCGTTAATTTTTTCTATAAAAAGATAATCACGCGGGATTTTATGTTCCAGCGAAACAAATTGGGTTTCATTAGATCTCCGCTCTAAATAAATCCGAGTTTCTTCTTCTCGTTGAACGAGAGAGAGAGAGAGAGAGAGAGAGACATTCGAAATGAACGAAATGTATTCGTACGGTTGGCAGAGTTATTTCGTTTTTATTTCGCGATATCTGCTTCGAAACACCAACGACAGAAATCACTCTATAAAACACGATTGTGATCTTAGGAATAAATTTCGTAAACAGGCGGTTGTTGACTGGAAAAAATACAGAATGTCGGTTACGAGTGAAATCAGTTTAATCAGAGAATTCGTACAACCGGCAACCAGTTGCAACTCGGGATAAATGTTTATAGGACTTTTCTTCGTTGCTTTCGCATGTTGATATTCACTAGTATGACGTTCAACTTCAAAGAGAACTCTTTCGAGTTCTCTCCTCCAACTCAGTGCTTGAAACTATAACGAAAAATTGAAGCAACAACGAGTAAAAATCAACCCGATTTCGTTGGTCGACTCGACGGTATACGTTTCCACATCGTTGTCGCCGCGAGTTTGATCGTTGCAGGATGCGAGACATCGCGTTGCAACAAACAACGAGAAGCTGTTGACGAACGTTGAGCAAACAGAGACCGTCGCAGCTCCAGTCTACGCGTTACTAACGAGCGTAATTAGATTTACGCGGAAGTATATTAGAAGGACGACTTTGAAAGGAGGGGCGGCAAGATACACGATAATGGCGCCATATGCATAAACGCTCCGCAGTAAACTGTAGTTGCGCGCGTGTTCGTGTTCACAGAAAGATGCGATATCATAGTCAGCTGCGCCGCATAAACTTGCTCGACGTTCGTACACACAGCGCACGACCCGGCCGCGGGTAGTTTTGGGGGTTGCGCGCGGTGCCAGGGATTGCCAGGGATGAACAGGGCGAGACATCGCGAAACCTCGCGATTCCACCGTGTAATTTTATCCCTTTTTTTTCCTCCCCCTTTCCTCCCCGACGTTACGTTACGATCCGCTTGCCTCCCCCTTGTTGCTTCCGACGCGCATTTGTCGAGCCGCAGCGAATCGTCCTCGAATCGTCCTCGAATCGATATCGAAGCTGCTGCCGGAACGGCGGAGACGGTCGCCGCGAGATGCCGAGCCACGCGATTAGATCTTTCATTCTGCCCGCTCGAAATGGGATTCCGGGACGGTGAATGCAACTTCTTCCAGGTTTTTCCTTCGTTTGCGCGGTAGTTCCTTCTCCCGGGGAAAAATATGGTTTTGGCCCGGTGCGTACGGTACCTCGTCGAACAAGTTTCAAGATTGATGACCGGATGCTTTGATAAAATACAGCTCGCGGATTGGACGAAATGAACAGATTAGTAGAGCGGATCACGGATGGAAAATGCGTTTGCGATAACATTTATGCGGAAACTTTCTATGAACGTACCACGTAATATTATTGCGATAATACTGTGCGATACGATGAATTAACGAGTTACAAGATAAACTTTTTATTAATTTTCTGTACAAAATTTTAATTTTTTATTTTAATTTACAATTTCGAATTTACGCGTCACGTACAAAAATCACGTTTAAATCATTTCCTTCTTCTCGAATCGACGTATCCAGGCTGATGTTACTTTTTACTTCGTTTTTCCCCTCTTATTTTTTTTTTTTTTTTTCACGTTACGCGGACTTGCTGCTTTGACGCTGCGATTTCTCGCTTCGTTTTCGTTTAATAATAATTAACCCCTTTGCCGGGATGGAATTAAATGCCGTTCTCGAAGCCGTAGTTTGCGTTCCTTTAATTAAAAAATATCGAAGCTCCGGCAACCGTGTTTCGCGCGAAATGTTTCGAACCAAAGGCTTATCTGTTCGCGCTTTGCGAATCGTAATTAACGCAAGACGTGCCGAAAGATCGAGGAACGCAAACGGCGGCCAAATTAGGTTATAGTTCCTCGCCGAATCAAAGATCCCCGTTTTTACCTTTACGCGTCCTCGCGTTACGCAATATCGATGGTATCGGAGACGCGAGTACGGACGAGCCGCGAGAGTCGCGAGTTTTGCAATTTAATTAAAATTTAATTATCAGAACAACTTACTTTTGCTGATGCGAATACTTTCTCGCGGGGGAAATTACGCAACTGTTATTCTCTGCGTTTCGGTTTTCCTATTTTTATTCCCAAATGTCGCAGATCGCACGTGAATTCTCACGATTGCATTTAGTTGCAGCTAATTTGAAGTTATTTGAGAGTTTTTCCATCAAAATAGAACGAAGCGCGACAATTCTAACAAAGTGTGATACTCGCACAATTTTGCCGATTTTCTAATTTAAATTATAATTGTCAGAATCGATGCTCGTGCAGCTTTGTTTCTTGCACGACAAATATATCACTTTGTAGTTGAATCGTGCAAGGAGTCTGACTCGGAAGGGTTTCGCGGCCGACCTACTTGCTCGTGTCCCGTGCCATTCCGTCTCCCTTGTCGAGCATCCTCGCGGCTCGATAATCTCGCGAATGTCCGATAACTTATCGTTAGATGGCTGAAGTGTTTCGGCCTTGTCTTAGATTAGCGAGCGTCTGTTTCGGCGACCTGGCTCTGTGTGTCGCCCCGGCGTTTCATCCCCCAAGTGGGTTGTTCGCCGCTGCAATTGTAGCTTAACCTAATGTCAACCGACTTGATATTACGTTGCCGCGTCGCGACGCCGTATAATCGAGTCTTTGTGGCAGTAATGTAAAAGAAATTGCTCCCGGAAACTCGCTTGTATATCGATTTAAAGAAATATATATATATATATATATATATATATATATATATATACATATATATGGGGGGAGGGGGAGAAGCGAAGGAAATTACTCCGACGAGTTTATTTTCCACAAGATGTAGGTTAATCGAATAACCTACCGCCATTTGCAAACGCTTATTTATTATTACCGCGTTTTTGTTAATTGATTGCTTACAGCCAGCGTCGCATTCGACACGATGCAAATTGAATTTCACGGAATAAATGTAGAACCCCGCGATGACGCGAATTCGATTCAAAGCGGATCTCTAAGAGATATAAATACACCGTGTGCTTGTTTATTACGTGCGAATTTAATTCGCGTAACGTAATATTTCATTTGCTATTTGCACGTCCGTTTGCGGGGGAACTCGCGGCAATTTGCGCGACTCGAGGTATCGGGCTATGAAATAAAATAAACGCGTAGATAAATAATCGGAATCGCGCGTTACGCCCAAACGATCGGACGTAGTACTTGGACGTGGGAGTAAAATTACGAAAATATCTCGAAGAACGGAGAAGAACGATTAATAATCAAAGCGTGTTTCATTCGACTGTGCGCGATATTTAGTGCAGGTCGGAGTTTGCGTTTCGCAGTTGCGACGTGCGGGAATTAAATCGGTTTAAAGTTAACGAGACTGTCCTCTTTAAATCTTGGTGGAAACGCGTTTCGCGCGCGCTGCGAGTTTTCCTTTGAAAAAGGAATAAAGTAAAATCAGTGGAAATCGATATGTGGGGCGTGTAAATAGTTGTGCACAGGATTTTTTCGTGCGATGCGTCCTACAAATATTTGCGTACTGGTCCCGGGTGCGTTTCACTCCGAGAGCAATCGATAGAAAATTAATCCGAAATTCAGTTTTATGCGGAGGCAGTCTTTCGTGAAAATTAGTTTTCGCTTCGGGATTCGCATTTTTTCCTTTTTTTTTTCCCCTTTTCCGTCGACATTCATAGACACTCGCTTTATTTGCACGAGTATGATTTGTTTTTTGCATTAAATACAAATAATATAATAATATTTTATGTAAGCGACAAATTGACTTTTTACATTCAACAACATATATTTGTCAGAGAGAGAAACTATTCTTTCTTTCAAATTAAAACATTTATACGTTTTTAGAATTCAATGGATTGGTTTCATAACACAACGTAAGATAACAAATCGCATAATTCTTTTCAAACAAGTCGTTCGTAAAAAGATTAAGATGTTGTTATTCAAACAAGGGACGTGTCTTTAAAAATTTCTTTAACACTGATGTGCGTACGGATATGAAAAGTATTCGTAGCAACAAGGACGATGACTGTGATATGTGATATGAAGTAAATAATATACATAACGTTTGAAAATAACTCTACAAGCAGATTAACGTGCGAGCAACAAGTGTTCAGACGGAAATCTGATGGTATCGGTGAGACCAGTTGAGGTAAAACACAAGGAATAGGAATGAAAATGAAAACGAAATGACCGGAAACTATTAATCGCTGTAGATTAATAGTGGTTACCAAAAATGTTGGAAGAACTCTTGACTCTCGGAGGTTGTAAAATATAATCGCGTGATTCGATCATATTCTCTTCTCTTCTCCTCCTTTTTCTTTTCCTTTTTTTTTTTGTTTTTTTTTGAGAATTTTCTCCTTTTCATCTTTTCCCTTTGGCCGGATCGGGGAGATAGTGTCAAAGTCACAGAGGGTTGAAACACAGAGGATTAACCGAGCCAGCAGCCGGCTGGCCGCCAGACGATCGGCTATTTTCGATGTAACTTTTCCCCTTTAAAAGCGTCCAGCGGCGCTTGTCAGAACTTTCCGATATAGCTTTGGTCCCGATGCTTGGCCCCGCTGGTTTATTGTGCCCCTGGTGCTTGTCTCCTTCCGTTTGTTCATTCCCGGATAAATGCAACGCCGGCCGCCGGCCACCGAGCAAATAAGTCAAGTGTACCGGCGACGGTTTTATGTACCTCCTCCTCGAGGAATCGGAAATTGCGGCCGGCAAAAGTATGGTCGCCGTGCGATCATTTTTGGCCGGTGCAGCACACCACCGCCGCCGAACCAAGTTTTATAAATTCGCGATACGAATCGAGGCCGTTCGGCCTTCCGGAGGAGTCGTTCGAGTTCCACAATCTTATTCCAAGTTCGAATATTGGAACAAGCCTCGTTGCTAGTGTTTTTCAGAAAATGTCATCAGTAGGAATGGATCTTCACCTTGCTTTGTATTTTGAGTTATTCCGTCTCTGTGTAGTCGTATTTTCCTATGGTTAGATTTCCCTCCAAAAAAGGAATGCCAAAGTGGAAAATTGAAAGACCGCAACAGAATCGAGAATTTTTGTGGCGTTTAAAATTGATTAAAGTGATTTTTAGATGATTGTCGGTGATACAAGTCGCTGGAGTTTCTTTTAAATTCGCGCAAACGATAAATTCACGGAAAGATACGTATAACGTACGTGTACCGAAAGGAAGAGGAGAACGTACGACTTGCTCCTATCTTCAAACTGATAATATCTCCGACAGAGTCATGCTGACCATAAAGTTCTTCCGCGACACAAAGTAATTTAGTGTAAAACATTTCTTGTGTCGCGTGATGGAATGAAATTGTGCCGTTCCGAACGTATCTCGCAGAGTAACGTGCAATATTATCTTTTCCTCAAAGTATGATAAAACTACTCGATCTAATGGCAGCGGCAAATTTTATTACGCGAATGTTTCGCGGTACCAAATGGAGAAATCTATTTAAAAGCAAACATCCACGCTATCGATGAAATGTTTAACAAGTGAATAAGTTCGACATTGCGAATCCAGTTGATTAATTTTTTTTTTTTTTTAAAGAGCAATAGAATAAACTTTCGAAATTTTCTAATTTCGGTGTATTTTTTAAAATTTTAATAATTTCTCGTAAAATGTACGGAGCGTCGTTTCCGACGTCGTGGCAGAATCAGTCACCGTGTGATTCTACGTATGAAAATAAAATTTTCCATGTGACGCTTTTCGAAAAAAATGTTCTTTCTTTTCATTTTCGAAAAAGTAGACTTTGAATATGTTTCGCTAAAAATTGCATTGCAGTACACGCGTGCTTGATAAATTTTCAAATTCGATTTCCTCGAAAACGAGGCATCGTACAGAAGAATTTTGTTCTGTATTTCTCGCTTATTTTCGCACGTGGAATTAACCTGTTGTTAATTGTTCTTTCCTTTGTCGCGTTTATAATTTACCTGAATTTAAGTACACTCGATGAATTTTTAAAACTCGATTTTCTCGAAAAACCAAAAAATGTATGGAAAAATTTTATTCTTCTTTTTCGACTCGTTTCTACACGTAGAATTACTGATTTCGGGTATAAATAAACACCTGCGTCACAGAGTTTTTCTTATTTTTTATACTTTTGTTTCTTCGATACAAAATTTATATCTTGGTGAAATAAAACTTGAGCAAATTGGTTTTCACTCTCTTGTAAAGCGTCGTTTTTACTGCAAATTTCTTTTTTTAAAGTTTAATAATCTATAAATAGATTTTCATCAGAGAATTGGCCAAATTCTAATCGAAAAATTGTGGGTACTCGGCACTGCGCGACCAATGCGTTGATAAATGTAATATCTCAATGATTATTTCGTCCCGCGTGCTTTCTATTGCGTACAGTTTCGTCAATTCGACTCGTAGCTCGCGTTCGACCGCCCGTCGCAGCTCGCAATTTTCCGTTCATTGTCCCGAACGATTTTTCTTGCGTTGCGTTCGCCCCCATGGCCGGCAAAGCCGTGCGCCGCGTACGCCGCGTACGCCGCGTACGCCGCGTACATTTTGCAAGGGTGTGCATTACTCGACGCGTGTAATGGGCCAAAATAACGAGAGTGGTTATTCCTTCTAAATTTCAATTCCATTCGGCCGGTAGGAACTGCAACAAAAGATGCCCGTATCAAATTTTACGGGGTTCCATCCATTTGGCCGGACGGTTCGACGCGCTCGTCGTTTCGAATCCATTGTCCGTAGTCGCACGCATCTTTTCGTGCCTGGCTTTCGGGGCCGGCGCAAATTCGGTGGCAGCCAAAACGGATAATGGACCGGAAATATCGATCGTTTCGGTGGATTTGCAATTCCTGAAGAGCTATCGGACTCTCTCCGTTTCTGTCCTCGTTGCTCTGGCACTCGATGAGATCTCAAACGGTCGGTAGTCTATCTTGTAATTGACCCGCCAGTTTCGTCCCTTCCGTTACTAATTTTATTGCTAATTCTAGAGAGTGTGTCGTAATTTAAGGAACCGATCTAATTTCACTGAGACTTTTAAAGACAAAGATATTACAATCGTGGCACTCGTGTCCGATTAAACAGAATCAAAACAGGTATTTGGAATTGTCGAAGGAAGCGGTAGAGTTCAACTAAAGGTAAATTTCTTTTTAGATGCGGAATATTACCTTTGTCTGCTATTGAGACGTGCCTCTGTCTTACGTTACAAAGATATTTATTTTGATCACGTTTGGTTACATTTTAAAATATACGCGCATATCCGATTAATATAGAAAAGAAGGCAATTACTTTTTGACCAATTCGACGCGCTGTTTGTATTTGTCGTATCGATGAGCGTATATCGCAAAGATAAATATTTATCGGGATGCCGGTATTGAAAAGCAACGTTGGGGGCGTTCGTTTAATTGCCGCGGACGCGACTAATGAAAAAAGGGTGCCGGCGATTTGTACCGATTAAAGCGCGTTGCCGCGCGAAAATAGGAGAGGAGCTATAACCGCGCTTAGCAATAATCGTGGCAGCGATTAATCGTCGAATCAATTTCATCGACAGCCGGGATTTCTCGGAAAGGAAATTGCCATCGAGTAGCTTTATCAAGATACACAAAGAACGCGAAATCCATTTCGTTAATTTCCTCTCCAAGTTTTCCTGTGGGTTTTCCACCGGGTATAAACCGTCGTCGGCTAGCGTGCAACCGATTTAATTAAAAGTTGCCTGTTTTTTCCAATCGCCCGAGCATCTTCCAACGTCAGATCGATAAACGAGATAGGTCCTGTGGATCTGTGCGGGGTGATGTTACCGATTCGTCGTGGAATATCGTTGTCTCTTCAACTTTTCACGCTCTTTGTTTATTTTATTGACGAAGAAAATAGAGTGAATAGCACTCTAAATAATAATATTAAAAACGAACGACAAAGTTTATAATATTCAAATTAGTAAAAGTACAACGTTGTGAATCTGCAGAACTGTAGTTTGAAAAATTATAAATTGGTCATCTCGACCACTCTGACAGTTCTGGCGTTGAAGAAAAGTGAGAGAAGAACTGATATTGGACCTAAACGGATTTATTTATGTTGGATTTTCAAAAAGTAGTCGGACCTTTTACTCTTTGTGCCAAACTGCCAAATTGTCCATTTTCGCGGACAAAACGTTTCGCCTAATTCGAGCTAAACAGAAAATCGCCGGAAATCGCCGCGATCGTCCCCATAAATTTCAATACGTTTCACGCTCGCTTGCCCCGATTTGCACAGGCTGTTTCACTTCTATAACGCGGAGTAAATTGCCGCTTTGAAAACGAGATGACCAATATGCATTCTCGAGGCGGAGGCAATCGCGACACCGTCCTCTCGGGAGCGCGTTGCGGGTAAGAAAGAGAAGGAAGGCCGCGATTGTCGGAAGGTAGCTGACCATTGCGGAACTTGCGCGTCCCTCCCGCTAACGATCCTTTCTTTCCGGTCGCATCGAGCTCGCGGAGACTATTGTGTTGCAGCGATAGGTCGAATAAAGGCTGCCTCATAAAGCGGACCGTCGGTTCCGCACGTTCCGCAGGATTTTCCCGGGGCTGAAAAACGGCGTGCAATATGCGCGATGCTCACGTGCAAGCTCGCTCGAACGAGCGTGTGCCCGCGGGATCGTACAACCCATGTATGTATTACGGTCCAGAAAATGTAAATTTTTCCGTTACCGCGAACGGTCTCGGCAGTTACGGATTAATGGCGCAGAAATTATCCGACGAAACAAATGACGATACCTTCCATTTTATAATCCCCGCGATATTTCACTTGACTTGCACGCGCAGATAGAAGGAGGGATCTTTCTACTTATCGATGAATTTGTTGCACTTTCAAACTTGCACGTCTTTTCCTTTGTGGTAGAAATGGAAAGTAAAAGAGAGAAGTGTTTCGGCGCTTGATATGTATTTTTCGCGATAAAGTTTTCTCGAACTGACAAACTTTTTTTAGGAGTAAATTTATTTGCATTTTTTAGGGTGTCAATTTAAATACGTACGTGATGAGACAAATCTTGGTTAATTCTTGACTCATAAAGTTATGACACATCAGCTGTTACTAAAGTTATATTAAAGAAACTGTTGTAAATTTAGCTACGTAAAAAATAAGTCAAGTAGGAAAAGTAAATTTTTTGGGTTTCGTTTTCGAGAAAATCCAAAGTTTGAATATTTACCAAATTCTGCACTAAATACTTGAATGTGACTAATTCTAGACTTGACAGAAAAAATTGAAATAATTAATAGGAGAGAATCTTATAAGAAATGTGGAATACAATTTTTCCATTCGCAGCTTCATTTTTGAGAAGTTGTACTGAACGTTAGAAGCTGTCTACACTTGATAAATCTTCAAAGTCGATTTCCTCGAAAACAAAGTGTCACATGGAAAAATTTCATTCGTCGATTGTACTGCAATTTCGGAAATATCCCGTTCACTAATCGAGACAGAGGACGATTTTTCGCAAAAATCCGCGTCGCGTTGAAATCGGATGCAAGCTCGCAGTGCGTCGTCAAGGGAAGATCACTAGCCCTCGCGAGTAACGCAAGCTGGTATTGGTGTGCATCGATAGTTTCTTCCGTCGCGACAATGTTTCAAAATAACTATCCTTTGCTTCGCTTTCCTCCAACTTTCGAATCTATTCCGTTCGTCGAACAAAAAGGAGAAGGGAAGAAGAAAGTGGAAAAAGGTGGCGCGAAATGTCGCGAAAGGAAACGAGATATATATATATATATACTCCCTGCGATGGGATCGGGTGAATTCGGGAATTTACTTCCTTTCTGAACGAAGAAACAAAAAAAAAAGAGAGAGACGTAAAAGAGTGAGCAAAACAGAGGGAAAGGGGGGGAGTTGAGAAGAACGGGAAATCTCGTTTTCAGAGTTCATCGTGCACGTGCACGCGAAATATTGCGATGATTTATGCGAGTTCCAAGCAGATTTATCGCTCGGCGTCGAACTCGTTTGCTCCCGTTCCATTTTACGTGGGACGTGTTGAAAGTCAAAGGGTTCCACGGGGTCCGGGGTATCCTCCAGTGGCGAGAGAGAGAGAGAGAGAGAGAGAGAGAGTCGCTTAGTAAAAAAATTAATTGCATTATCGACGTGAATTTTCGCGCTGTTTGGCGGGCTGTGGCTTCTGGTTCCGGCGTTAATTAATTTTTTTCGCGCTACATGCCGCGCAACAGAGGACAGAGTGTTGGCGCATTCTTTTGAACACAAAGCGCTGCCTGGCTCTCTCTCTCTCTCTCTCTCTCCAGAGTTAACGCAGCCTTATTTACAAAAGCTTTGAGAAGCGTTTCAGCCTTCTTATTTTCATCGTCGTTAAAGGACCGATTAACAACGAATAGATGGATATTGAGCGAGGATTTTTTTTTGAAAAGCTGAATCTTCGCGGTGTCGCGAGTTCGCGCGGAAGGCGAAATACGAGGCAGCGGAGCAAGTTTCGTGAATTGTACTATTTTTTAAACTGTGGGAATTTTTACTAGCGACAAAAGTGTCGCTGTATGTTCGTTATATAAGGAATATATTTAATAATCCGGAATATGAATATGTAAAATTTTCACTAGCGGCCAGGTTTTCATTGTTCAATTGTCCATTCAAGCGACGATATGGTCTAAGCCAGATTTTGAGAATTTGAATTTAATCTACATTAGGCTACGCGTGATTTATAATCTCGTCTGACTGTAGATTATAATTTCACTTCCTCGGGTATCTTTCAGGTATCTTATATTTTGAAAAATATATCAAATTCTGTCATCGAATAGAATCATTTTATTTTCAATTCGTTTATTTTACTGAAATTGCGCAGCCAAGATGACGAGACAAGCTCTCGAAATTACGGAATAACACAATGATGGAAAATATGCGCGAGGCAACCGTGATCATCGACCGAAACGCTCTGTCAAAATAATTTCTCTCGCTTAAAGGATGACGTTATCGGTCATCACTTTCAAACAGTTAAACGTTAGCAAAGATTTCTTTCAACGAACACAGCGAATAAAAAGTTCTTTTCTTCTTTTTTTTTCTTTTTTTTTTTTTTAGAAAATATCAAGCGAAACGTTCAGCCGAGTATTTTTTAGCCGAGATATTCGTTCCACGCGACGCACCAATTTTCGCGCGCGGAGAGACAAAACGGGCGGAGCGATGAAACGCGGCAAAGTTTGCGGGATCTTTCCGGGAAAGTATCGCTCGCTGGGAGAGCGGCAACCGTGAAATCGTCGTTATCGAGTTCGAGACGAATTTCCGACGATTTTTCATTGATCGGCAAAAATCCACAGGCAACTACTGCGCAGGCCCCGATGAAAGGTGACCGCAGATTGATGCATCGCGCGATTCCACCGGAGCAGTTTCGAATGTTGCCCAACTTTTGTGCCTGTATTTTTTTTTTCTCTTTTCGTCGCTTTTTTTTTTTTTTTTTTTTTTGAAACACCTATCGATGGAAGCGTTACATTCGGTTATCTATCCACGTTACGGGAGCGGCCGTAATTTTCGATTTCGCAAAAGGGAGGAAAAAATCCGGAGACCACGCGTTGAAATCGTCTGGATCGCGTGGTTCCGGTTCTGCTTTAGAGAAAAAAGGGGATAATTCGCGAAGGAAAACGTTTCGAGAGAGAGAGTTGAAAACACAGTGGCTCGGAGGTTGCCTCCGGGTGAAACTGGAGAAAATGAAACTAAACTCGAACGTCGAACGTGAGTTTTGCGTGGCCCCCCCCCCGCTATACAATATACTGTTGCGGATGTTGCATTACGTGGCAAATATACAGTCCACTCTTCGCTGGATGTCCGATCCCATCGGAATCGTTTCGTTTCGCTATATTTCACGAACGCGGTCGCTGTTCGCTTACAACGTTCCACAGATCCGAAATCGTTCATCGAGCCACGACAACGGGTATTAAAATGTTGTTCCCGCTTGGTCGTCATATCAGAGACAGAGGAAAATTTCCTCCGTGATATATTCGCGATGTAGTGGAACTTGTAAGACGATAAACTTGAAAGCTCGAGGGACGACGAGAGGGAGGACGCGAGCGCGAGCGCGAGCGTAAACCAGATGTTTGATAATCTTGTTCCAAATATCCCCGGGACGAAAAGTCACCGGTTTCCAGGCATTGTTTTTCTCGGCGGAAAATATGCTCCGGGAATGGTCGTTAAATCGCGCCGCCACGGAAATAATCCCTCCATGAATTTTCATGTCGTATCCGGCGTCGGTGGGGAAAGATAATATTCGCCTCACTTTGAAGCCACGGACGCGGCGAAAAGAGAGAAATATTACACCTCCCCTGTTTACAAGGATTTCCCTGCCGGCCTCTAATTAATTCCGGGGGATTCAGCAGGGTTAAAAATTCCACCCGGGGAATATCGAGAATCTCGGTGAAAAGAGCTCGGTGTTCGCTCGTTGTTATCGCGCCTCCGCGACTCGGATCGAGCTCGCCCCGACTTCGCTCCGTGGAAGCGACGTCGTGTGCCCGCTGTTTTCTTAAACATCGACGCGCGGTTATTTGTCAAACAGAAGAAAGAAGAGAAAAAGAAAACTCGTCGTGACCCGGAATAAATTTATATTTACCGAGATATTGAATCGGATCGGATTGGGAAACGATCGAGCGACGAACCAGAGCGCGCGAGGGTGAGACGGAAGCCGGACAAAAACTCGGCGCGTTGGATTTATATAGAAGTTAATTAAGCTGGTCGCGTGAGAGGAATCCAAAGAACGTCGGCTCGTTCCGTCGATCGTCAACGTTTCGATTGTCTCTGTGCGAACCCCGTTCCCTGTTACACCGCGTGTTGACGCGAGCAAACTTCTCGTCAGAGGAGAACGACAGACGCCGGTTGCTCGTTCAAAGGGCTGGAATTTGATGTACGAACGCGAATTTTATCACTGAGAGTGATTTTAGCGGGGGTAACCCAGAAAATCTCCTCTTACGCCTCTTGAGATGCAACGCTGATGCAACGAAAATTAGCGATTGGTTGATTTGGGTCACGTGATTCGCGAGGGGGCGTGGCGTTGTCTGGTACTTATTATATTTTTATGGCAAAAAATCGTTACTTTATATTAAACTTTATATTATAAACCGCATGGTTTAATTTTGTCATTTTTTCCTACATTATTATGCGACGAATAACGTATTCCAACTGATCTCACGCTCTTTGTTTGATCAAAAATTGATGAATCGATCGTGAGAATTAATAAGAGAATAAATTATTTTTTGAAGTAACATCTTTAAAAAGTGGCGAGTGTCAATCGAAACATTGTTACGCATTGGCAAATTTACCATTTCCATTGAATTCCAATAGGAAATACACATACTGGCAAATATCAAATATTTTATTTTATGCATTATTAAATGCATCATTTAGTTTCCACAATACTGTTCCATTTTACGTAAAACAAATTTATGTTTTATTGAAACAAAGCACTATATAATTTGCTTTTTTTTTGTATTCTACGTGAGAATAATCGAGGAAATATTATTTACGTTAAAATTCTACGTGTATTCTATAAATGTATTTACTATGGATTCGTTGACCGTATTTCACAGCTATGTTTAGCTGTAAAAGATTTCCAAATTTAACACGAAATACCTGTTTTCCATTGTTCGCGTTGGTGTCTCAATTCCTTTTTCTTTCCGCGCGTTGGAGGTCGTTGATAAAAATATTTTTTCAACTTTCGATTTTCGGCGAAAACACGAGAACGAGGAGAGGGACGGAAAAATGAGAGTGACGATACACAGCGAATGGATTTTCTCTATTTTCGAGTCGGGTTGAAGGTTTACAGGCATCTGGCTGTACCATGCTCGGCAATAAATCTCTCTTTCGAATGTTGTTTCGCTCTGTCTCTCAATTGTAAAGTGTTCGGCTCGCGTGACAGCCCGACGTGGATAGATCTTTAATTGCTCCTCTTATTCTCCTTTCAAAGCCCCATTGTGTTTTCGCCCCTCGGAATATTAACGAAACGCGCTTCTTAATTAAACATTGGCGATAAATCGTCGCGATCTGTTTCGAGCGCGAGTTTTTTTTTAATCGAAGAGTAAAAGGATTGGCCCAGATTCGTTGGAAGAATTTTTAATTTAAAAGTTTTTTTCTGTCAGTGGCACGAAAGATTGATTGCGCGACAATAAAATCATGAGTGTAGATGTTCTTGGGCTGATAACGCGAAAGTTTTCATTACGAATATCGAGTGCAGTGAGAGTAATGGTCAAACTGTTGAATTTTTAGTAATATATTTTTGGACAATTTTTTCTCAAGATTGATTACAAGATCGATCGTCTTTGATCCATAATACAACTTATTACAATTTGTCAAGATTTTAAACATTATTTCTAAAATAAATATCGATACGTATAAAAGAACGAAGTGATGGCATTCAATTGCGAAATTTAAAAGAAGATGATGCGCTTTGTTAGAATTCTGATCCCAATAATTTTTGGAAATTAATAATAATTTAGAGATTTAGAAGTTTCCTTTTTCTTTTTTTTATTGTATATTCGTCCAAGAAATGTTTCATTTGTAAATATAATTAATTGCACCTAGAAATATTTGCATTTACTTAATCAATAATTTTAACAATAATTGAGCGAGAATGTAAACCAACTGTCAATCAGTTGGTTGTGAATATGTTAATCACAAGTTTCGCTTGTAAATATAATTAATTGCACTTGGAAATATTACTGTTGCAAATAAAATATTGATATTTACTTCGTCAAAGTAAATATAATTATTAAATTTAAATTTAAATCACTACTACAACATTATTGAATTCAAATTTACATAATCAATTTTAACAACAACTTGCGAGCGAGATATATTGTAAATCAACTCGACGATCAATATCTTGTTGTCTCGGTGGTGTAGATTGATATTTCAGTGTTGTTGGTCGTAAGAGCGAACGCTTGCTAAAGCGATAAAAACTCGGAAATTTGGTTAATTTTCTAAGCCGCGTATTCCGAGAGCGCCGCGTAACAACCGCTCGGCGTTGCTGCGAAAATCACACCCGCTCGAATCTCGTTTACATCAAAGCAGCCGCACGATGTTAACCGAGTTGCCCAGCCGTACGTACGATTTTCTGGGTAACAGTGTTTTCCGGGATCGTGTTATTGACACGGCGCTGTGAAACTTATCCACGGTGTGGCGCGTGTTTTATTCCCCGTCTCGGTGACTGAGATCGCTGAATATCACCGGTACGCGAACGTTGCAATAAAGCTCGCGCGGTTCTTCCCTTTATGCGAATGAAATTGGTTATGGAGTGGCGAATGACAGCGCTCGAGGACGCGATATATCGGTCCTCGAGTGGATGACGTCGGTTATGAAACGTCTAGCTGTCGATCGTGCTAATTAAAGTAGCAAGATTCATCAGGCATGCGAAACGTTCGAAAGTCTGTCGTTTCTTTCTACACACAACGACGTGGATTCATATTTTCCGCGAGGATGAATAAAACAACTGGATCCAAATGGTCCGACGGTCGTCCCGATCTGAGAACCGACTCTTTCCGATTAATAAATAATTTTATTCGCTTCGAACTGGAACAGAGGTATATCATTTTTCCATTCTCATCTCTGTTAAAATTTTTCATCAAAAGCTAGTAACAATGCTAGTGATAATTTTTGTGTGTTCGTGAGAAATTTGTAAATGCAAAAATGAACAGAATGCACAGTGTAATATGAAAAGATGTGCAAAGTAGCCAAAGTGCAACTGTATATAATAATTGACAGAGGAATCAATCTTCTGTCTAGATTACTCTGGCTAAATTTCACTACTGATGAGGGTATCAAATCGTTCTTGGAACCTTTTTCTTGTCGAAAAGGATGAGAACTTTGAAGTTGACTGAAAGATGGCAGCAGATAATCGAACAAAGTGGTCAATATACATTTATTGTTCAATAAAGTTGTCACACACACACAAAACTGTACGACATAAAATTTTATCGATACGCAAACATTTGAATCGATAGAAAACAAATTGCAGGCGCGATCGCTCAGTAGATCTACCAGACAACGCCACTCCTACTCGAGGTCTACGCCACGCCCCCTCGCGAATCACGTGACCCAAATCAACTAATCGCTAATTTTCGTTGCATCAGCGTTGCACCTGAAGAGGCCCGATTTTCTGGGTTACGCTAAAATCACTTTCAATGATAAAAAACGCAGTTACTTTTTAGCCAACTTGGTAATATTCCATTACACGCTCTTATTTATTCAGTTCGTTGTTTCTGAAAATAAAAAGGAAAGGAAAAGTGCTATTAACGTATTTTTTGCTCGCTGTGTCGGTGCGTGTAATAGCGAAACGTTGCAGCTTATTGCAGCGACTAGACTGTTGCATTCTCGATTATGAAATTGCTTGTCTAATTGTAAGTTGTTTAAGGGAACCTTTAACGAGAATGAAAACGGGATTCCGTATTAAAGCTTCACGCGACGATAGTTAATTTGCAGAAGAAACAGGGCAGTCCTTAGTGTTTGTTTCTGTTGTAATTGAATTATGAGTCAGAAAGCGAAACGCTATACGTCGTGACGTAACTACAACTCCATCTTTCTAAAGAATAATGTTGCAAACTTTGAAAATGTTTGTAAAAATACTTTACCTGTACGATCAAATAAGAATTTGTACATGCACTTGAATGTTTAAAAGATACACGAATGCACGTAGAACTATTAGTAGACATTTTGTTTGAAAGAATATTAACTGTATAGAGAAGAATTTAATATTTAAAATTAAAATTACTTTTATCATATTTCTGATCTATCGGTAGATAGATATATATACACATGTACATCTACCTACAGTGTGATTAAAATTAAAAAATTTATGATATATAGACAAAAACTTAGAAAAGGATTGGTGTACTTCTAAACACCTTTCGTATATAATATATGTCGCGCGTGTTACACGAATTTCACTAATCCCGCAACGAGCACTTTTGCAACATATATTTTCAGACCGGCGTTAGATTTCACTCACATCGTAACTGTCTTTCATTACGGAGGTAACGGAATTTCAAAGAGTTGCGCGCGTCAACACGCGCGTCAGATTTCATATTCACGTTCGTGAAAGGTGTTTAAAAACGTTCCGGTACTTTCGCGAGCCTAGGTATTATATGCATTCACGCCGGCAGCGGCGCAACTAGCGCGCGCGTCCGCGAATGAGTTTAATTCTCTTTGACTTCGTCGCGGCACAAAAAGTCAAACCCGACCCCGATCAAAAAGCGATATCGTATTGACAAATGTCGGAGCCTCGAAAAAAAAGGATGGAATTCGGGCCGCGAAAAGTTTGAATATTCCCTGCCTGTGACTCGGCGTACCGTATCACAATGTGCAATGGGAGGTGATGAAGAGAAAAAAAAAAAAAAAAAAAAAAAGAAGAAGAGGAAACAATAAAGTGTCGAAAAAATAAAAAAGTAAAAAGGAGAATACAAATATACGACGGGAGAAAAAATTGTAGCCAATGCACCCCGTCGAACGGAGAAAAATCGAGCGACGCGGCAATCTTCCCGCAGAGCAGAAACGACGGCTTCCTCGTCGCGATTATTACGCCAAGTTTATCTCGCGATTGCCTTCGAACCGCCTTTATTAAAAATCCGTGTAAACGTTCCCCAATTGTGCGCGAACGAACGAAAAAGCTAGCGCCAGGTCAGTGATATTCTCCAGCTGGTCGTTCAATTTTTCTTTCCTCTCTCCTTCGGCTCTTTATTCCTTCCTTCCTTCCTTCCTTCTCCGTCCGCTGTTAGACATTTTTGCAAGCAAAGAGGCTCGTCCACTGGATATTTGCATACTTCCCCGTCGAGTAATTGAAGAATTTTTGGCGTCCCTCCCCCCCCCGGTCGCTGCCGCGCTGATGTTATGTTAAACAGTCGTGTGACCTTTGCCACCGGCGAGATAACAGAAATTTATGCAGATAAGTGAATGAATTTTGCATGTGTGTCACGTGACTGTGTGTATACATCATGTAACAGTTTTTGCATAAGCTGTTCGTCTGACACCGGGGACGAAGGGATATATCAGGGATTTGCAAAATTTCATGCCGCTTTCTCAGTTTGAAAGAAACGGCTAATCCGGCGATAGCGGTGGTGGTTCGTTATCTCGTCGTTCTTTCACCCGAAATTTTTATAACCACGAAATTGAAAGTTAATAACGACGAGTCAATCATTCGGTCTATTCTTTAAGAATCCGACGTTGTTTGTTTTTAGCAGAAATTGAGCGAAGTAATAAAGTTGTCGTATTTTTGGTAAAACTTTGATCTGCGAATCAATTCGTCTAATTAAATCATCCATTTCCGTGAAAATTCTTTAACGTGGTGCGAAGGAAAAAATGTGACGATTAGTCACACGGCATATTTCTTGGGAAATATATATTTTACGTCCAGGTTTTTTTTTGGATTAATATAATCGAAAAACATATTGGCGGAAGAGAGGATTTAAAGCAGTTTATTGCTAGAGAGAAAGCGGAAGTTGAACGTAAATTGAAAGTTGAAGCGACGAGGATTAAAGATTGCAAAGGATTGAATGTCGAATCATCCGTTCTTAATTTATGAAAAACTTTTTTATTCAATTGAAACGAAATCAAAGAGGAGTTCTTGTGCGTTGAAATTTTCAAATCAATTTATCATCTTTTATTATTGCCTTATCTCTTTTATAATGTGTCAATTAAATCCTTAAAAGACAGAAATAAATCCTTTTCTGCATAATGACAGGTATCTGTATTATTCAAAGTTGTATCATTTGTGAATGTCCTTTCAAGTTGATCATCTTCTCGAATATTCATTTCTAACATTCAAATTTCATAAACTGATAATATTTGAAATAACATGCTAAAAGTTGTTACATATATCACGCGGAAAAAAACATTTTAAGAAATTTTGGGAACTTTAAGAAATAAAAGTTTAAAAGTATTAATTAAAAATTTTTTATTTCGGATGGTAGAGAAATTTTATGCAGAGAAGAATTATTAATAAATTTTTGTTATCTTGTTTCAGGTAAGCTGATTTCAATCCAAATGTGCGAGGAAATGTTCGTTCAGGAAGTTCTATCGCAGAGCCGACAGGTTTGAATTAAAATTAGGTATTAATTTCAAGTAATATATTCTTCCCCGAAGTAAGGTAATTTACTCTTAGAATTTTACAATTCTATTTCAAACACTGGTCGTATTATTACGAGGCAAAGTTGGTTTCGCTTTCTTCTTTGTATTTAAATTTTATTCGCGTATTCGTAGTTCCCCGGTAATGCATTACGCGCCGCAATAAAAATTTTAAAGAAGAAATAGGCGTCCATTTGCTAGATCGAATCGGTCGAATTTGACGGATCGCATTAACGACTCAGCAAGTGCTTTTAATCGTAAGATTAAACGAGATTAACGCGTTTGAGGAGACATTAATGCCGCAAGAAATTTCTCGGGATAAGGATCCGTTATCTTTTTCAACTCTTCCACACGAAAGCGCTGTCATATTCAAATTACATTTTCAATTACATTTCATTTCACGTTCGCTTCGTTTTCTTTTTCAGCCCCCCCCCCCCTTCGAGCTTTGCTCCTTTCAATGTAATTCTTTCGCCACCGAATCGAATTCATTTCGTTCTCTCGCTTTTCACGATTATACCTTGCCGGTTCATTTGCGAAATACAAGAAAAAAAGCTCGACATTATGATAAAGAGACGTCTCGATGAGAGAATTACTCTAACGATTCTAGAACCGTCAATGTCATTAGCTGCGAAATTTCGAAAGCCTGTTAGCCACTCCGGGCTACATCTACTTGAAAAATAAATCCAACAATGTAGCTTTAGTCGGGACGAACAAAGTTGAGAAACTTGCAGGTCGTGTTCGCGATTCCACCTGAAGAGAAACCTGGTAATTTCTGCTAATGTAATTCGTCCGCGATATTGAATGTTATTCGTTCCTTTAACGCGCCCCGTAGTTACACAGTTGGATCTGTGCTTCGTAAGTGGAAAAGAATCCTGATTATCTGACGTAATTGGAAGTAAAGGAGGTCCGGGGGTAATCGAAAAGTCGACTAATTGGGTGAGATAAAACGGAAGACGAAACACCCGGCCGGCGATCCGTTTCCAGCATTTACTCTGAATTACACTTGATGATAAATTAATTGGAAGAAACGCGGAGAGAAGATCGGGTTGTAAAGTTGTAAAATAAAAGGAACCGCTCGAGACCGGGTATGTACAGCATTTGAATGCTTGGACCAAGAGGTTTATAATACTCGATTCGAGTAAGTTCGCGTTTCCGGAAAGAATCGTCGTTTAAAATTTCTAATCGCGCAAGACGAATCGACGCACGACAATCGTTCGATTCGACAGAAGCCATGCCTCGACGAGTTACCCGACGCTGGTCGTTTTGTGTTTTCATTCGAGTTTCGTTGACGCGCGCAAGAGAGAGAGAGAGAGAGAGAGAGAGAGAGAGAGAGAGAGAAAGGAAAGGGGCGAAATTTAATTTGCCCCGGCGGATAATTTCGCTGGCCGTGAAAAATAAATCACACGCACCTGCGCCATTTTTTAAGCTCCGGATAATTAGTTTAGCCGGTTCGAAGATTAACACGGTTTAATTGAATATAAAATTACGCGGAGAAGGAAGCAGCGCGGCTCCGCGGGGCTGTTTTCCACGAGGAGGAGGAGGAAACGAATCTGGAAGTCGGACATTTTCTGGTTAAAGTTTCTCCCCTAATTATCCCGGAGAGGAGGATTTACTGAAAAAGTTCACGTGCCACGGAATACGTGTATCCCTTAATTTCTTTAATTTCGGTTCATTGTTTCTATTTTTGGTCGTACGCGCGTTCGATGAAATACACGGTTTACCGGCGCAACGTTCGCAAAAACTTGCATAATTTGTTAACTCGTTACCCGCTGCTCGCGTGCGAGAGAACTTCTTCGCGTCCGCGTTGCAATTCCCTCGAACGTTCCTTTTTTTTTTTTTTTTTTTTTTTTCGTGTGAACGAGCTTTGTATCAGAAAAATGCGGAATGATGCTTTGCGAGAGGAAGCGCGGAATAAATTACAGTTTTTCTTTTTTTTCTCCTTCCTTTAATTGTACGATGCAGATTATACCGGCCACGAAAAAGCTGTGATAAATTATACACATTTTTTTCTCTTTTCGAAATTCAACTTGCTAGCGGTTGACATTATCGTAATAAAACCGCCCTTTTTTTTTATCGAATAAATAGCGCTGTTCTTTCGAGCGTTTGAAAGAAATTTATTATCACTGAAAGTGATTTTAGGTGCAACGCTGATGCAACGAAAATTAGCGATTCGTTGAGTTGGGTCACGTGATTCGCGAGGAGGCGTAGCGTAGACCTCGAGTAGGAGTGGCGTTGTCTGGTACTGAGCGATCGATTCAAATGTTTGCGTATCGATAAAATTATTATATTTTTATGGCAAAAAAGTCAGAACAGTTGCTTCTGGGCCTTTCAGTGGGACAAATCCTATTGGGTAGAAGTCGTGCAATTTTTTTATTACTTGTTACATTGAGAACGATTTCGATTCAAAATGTTGTTACCGATTTTTCGACTTTCGCTGAAAATGTTTTAATTAATAATTTAGAGAAAGAAGTTTCTAATATTCGTGACATTGTTCGATAAAATTGAATGAAAATTCAGACGCGATTTCAAAAGACGGAGAATCCCAAAGGATGAAATCGAGGAGAATCGACAAACATGTTATTGTCAGTAAAAATATGGTAGTTTTAAATGTGTGCGCGCGGTTGTTTGTACTCGAACGGAGAACGCGAATTTCATCTCGTCCTGTATGTACGTGGCTGGTCACAAAGCGTCTTGCACGGTTTCAATATACGAGTCAGTGCAACAGTACGGCGTTTAGTGGGAAGCGTTTGAAAACCATGAAGTACATTTCCTCCCGTGTAATTTCATACTCGTGTCTGTTGCCATGAAATCATTTGCAAAGCGCGTAACACTGTCTACCTGTAAAGTAAATTTTATCGAAGCTCTCGACAACTGTTGCAACCATTATTTGTCACTTGCGCCGTAAAAAATTTCTCAATACCCGTTTCGCGTTGAAATTAACTCGAGTGAAATAAATTTATATTTTTCCAATTGGGTTTAGTTATTATTAATTATTAAATTTACCAATTTGAAAATGTAGATCTTCAATGAAATTATGGGTCTTGATCTTTCTTTACGACACACGTTACGTTATACAAATTAGATATTTCGCAACGTCAATTACACATTCGAATGAATTTTTTCCAATTCATTGACAGATCGATTTGTCTTCCAGTTAACTCAGTGTTAATTCAAACATTGTTGGAATCTCATTTTTCATTCTCGAGTATATTTATCATCAAGGGCTGGCATTGTCAGAAATTTAGTTGGAAATTACAAGTGATGATATTACATGTGGTTTCGAGCGCGGAATAAGTTCGAAGCGGTCAACAGAGAAAACCTTCCTTTCTAAAGGCTCGAGGCCGAAATCTTCCTTTGTTTCGCGAAAATAGAAACCGGATTAAACAAACTGCTTCGTAAATATCTCCTTTGACTACTGTATTATAACTCGCCATTTCGATTCTCAGCGTGTAACATCGCGATGCGTTTTGAATTTAAAAAATTCAAGCGAAACTGCATTTGCGTTCGTTTGAATTCCAATTCCCTCTGTCTAATCCGTTTCGCGTAAGAAATTGCAGCAGATTAATCTGCACGAAAATTGTCACACAATTATATTTTCTCGACGTATCAAAATTTCACCGGGAGCAATCATCGTTCTTCGTTCGAAGAGAGGCGAACGTTCGCTGCCGATAATCAGCAAATATTTAATCGCTCGATCGGAGGGAAGATAGTCGCGAAAGGGTACGCAGAGAGGGAATTAGCGTATTGCATACCGCTGCAAAATGAATTTCATAATAAATTCAGCGTAATTGCGCGGTTGAATTTTTACGAGGGAGTTTCACCTCGTTTCCGCGACACCGGCAACTGTTCGAATAATTAGTGGGTCTGCAAATGAATGTTTGTTATTATGACGTGCCGCTATATTGTGCCCCATAGATCATTCATTATTGTCCCGCGCGTTCTATCGGCGACACGTTTGCGGAATATAAAATTGCGCGCAATCGAGAGAGCAATTAACAGTACTTTGGATAATTGACACGTTGAAAAATTGAGGTATTTACGGGGCGATTTGTTTAATCCGGCTTTTGTTTTCGCGAAGCGCGGAAGCAAGTAAATTTCTGAACGCACCTGTCTCCGTGTAAAACGATTGTTTGCGAACTTTGTAATGAATGTAATACGATCGTCGATTACGCTGAAGTATTTCGTTAATCATCGCGAAATATTTCCACGTTGGAATACGCAATACGGTTTTGCACGTGTATTGATTTCAAGCTAATGTAAAAATACAGGCGTGAAGGAATTTTTAAATCGTGCTTCGAGTAATTAGCTCGTGGATGATTAATTTTACGCGTAAAATATTTTCCGATAAATTCTAAAAAGCTGTGGATTATTATATTATTATCCGAGTTATACCGCAAGTGACATTACATAAGTTGCTGTGAATTGTAATTTCTACATAATTTTTAACACATTTGTGACAATTAGGTAAGATCATTCGTCAACTCTCAAACCGTCGACCTGCGTCACTTTTGATCCACGGAGAGTTCTGAGTTTTTTGAACTAACCGTAAACGAGAAGAAACAGACAAGTTATCTAAATTGCAAAAATTAGTTTTCAACTATTTTAAATCTTTATTTAAAGTTTCAAAAAATAAAAAAAAAAACGAACCAAATTATCAGCTGTTGTTCTTCTCCTTTGAGAAACGTAGCATTTTCTTCGTCGTAACCGAATTTTTCCGCAACCGGATAAACGAAAAATAAAGCAGAAAGTTTCTCATGATCGAACGAGGGTGAGTTTCGTTGAAATTCCACGTGTTTCTTCGGGAATCTTTGAATTAAGCCAAACTCCGCGGTTACGCGTTCGTGCTGGCGAACGTTTGAACGGTCTGGCAAGTATGCGGGGATTTTGATGCACTTCCGGTTGCGTGACTTCACGGTATGGATTCCATGGTTCGCCGATCGTTCCTCGAAGACACGAATTAACGCGAATAGGAAGAAAGTTGCGTTGAAAGAACTCCCTCTCTCGAAAGGAAATGGTCGGGCGATTCGGAGCAAAACGAGAAACTCGAAACTTGGTATGTTCAAATTCAATTTCACTGTTTTTCTAGAATGTATTTTCGCAACAAATAACTGTAGTATAGATAGATTTATCCGTAGATAGATAGTCTTACTGTGATCTTTAATTGTTGGAAAATTACCTGTAAAAATTTGTAATGTTCTCTCCAACTATTTCATCGACAATTTTTAATACACTCGAAAAGTTTATATTTTTTATATTGTGGAACTGCAAAGTATTTAAAGACCCAGTGAAGTGAAAGAAAGGCGATTGCTTAAGACTCATCTCCCCCAGTGGGGCTGATGGCAACCGACTCCTTAACCCCAGACGCTTGTTGTAAATACCAAGCTAAGGCTGGACGCCCATCCATCCCTAGCGGGGTTCCGCATTTTGCTTTGCTTAAACATCGGAGATCGGTAGGATCTCGACGCTAGGCGCGCAGCCACTCGCGGCTTGTGCTAGTCGAGTGTTCGAAACTCGTAGTCGAGGAATCGTAGGGCCGCTACATATATAATAAAATATATTTTTATACAATAAGTATAGACTGTGGATATTTATGCAAGCTCGCATTTTCGCGAATATAATTAAAGTGGATCTCGAGTAGAAAATTATTCGACTCGTCACATTTTGGATATTTCGTACATTCTTCAAATCCTTTAATTTCCTATTCGATATTCCACTATTCACTCGCATGTACAGAAATTATAATATTTACACTGAAAATATAACAGATGTGTAATTTTTTCTACCTAAACATAAAGAAGCAATTGGAATAGAATAAAATTTCTTTTTAGAAAAGAAAGACAAACGTTCGGACGTATATTTGTAAATTTCGAAATTCCGATCCCTTTTTTCAACGATCTGTTGCTACGGTGTAATCGAAAGAATTGCAGGATTAACGACGGATCAGGAGGAGGGGGCGAAAAAAAAAACTCATTTACAGTAACTCTCGTGGCGTTTTTAATTTTCATGCGGCTCGATAGGGCCTCCGTTCGAATTTTTGTCGTTCGTTTTATTATCGCTCGCTGGTGGTTACTCCGGTTGTTTCCGATTAAACTGGCCGCATATCACTCGTTGAAAGTGTAAACAACGGCGGCTGGACGCTCGATCGCGTAATATAAAATGTATTTAACGCGTGAAAGCTTGAAATATCTGATTCCTGCCCCTATTTTATTATTCTTCCTGACGCTGTTCCCTCTCTCTCTCTCTGTTATTTTCGCTGGGAACCGGTGCCGGGCGTTCAGCGAGAATTGATGCGCGATAAAATATTCCCGACGGTCGTGTAATGTCGGCCAAACGTGGCGACCATGACTCTTTCGGCCGAAAATATGCCGAAATTGCGGCGCGAAATTTCGTTTGTCGATAATTAGAAACGCGATCTAATCCACCGGAGTGAATCCACATCAAAACGATCGACGAACATTTGAGAAATTGCCGTCGTTTTTGTTTCGCTTGTATTTCCTTTCTAATTCTACGAACACTCTCGTGACACTTTGTGAATATCTTGACGTTTCAATTTTTTTCTTTTTCTCTTCTTTTCTAAATATTGACCGTTTTAAATTATCGGCAGAATTAAATTTGAGAAAGAAGATAGACAATATACAGGCAATGTTCTGTTGAATAAATCATTATTTCTGTGTCACCGGGATATTAAATGGTGAACCGTTTATTTGCTTTGTCAAAAATACAGCGAAAGTCACGAAGAAAAACGCGTGAAATACGGTGTACATGAAGAGCGCTTTATCAAGCGCGTAAATTCAACAAATTCTCGACAGAGCGGAACTTTGCTTTGAAAAGATTTATATCCCGTTTGTCGTAACTTTCAATTGTTTCGTAGTAACTCTGCGTATCGGCAAATTAATATGTATTCAAAAATGAACAGGAAACGTTATCCAATCAGAAACTGAGAAATTAATACGCATTAATGCAAAGAATACAATGGACGAATTAACATCTTTCTCTCTTCGAAGTCGCTGCAAAACAGTTGTTCGATAAACATAAAAAAAAAAAAAAAAGAAAAATGGAAAACCCGGTCGAAATACGAAGATGTAAACGCGTCATACACTTTGTTCCGATTCCTCGACAAGAAATCATTTTGAAACAGGTGACGTTGCTTTCTACGATATTTTTAGAGTCTCTACGAAATAGCCGAGAATTCTGAAAACGAAAGCCCAAACGTATCGTTCACTTTGTCCTAATTCCCCCAGCAAGGAGTAATTCTTTATCTCTCGTCGTAGCGAGCCCTGCTCGGTATCTCGTCCGCTTTCAATTTCGCTCGCCAAATCTTCGTAATGGCATCGGGCACAATTTTCAATAGCCTCCGCTCGCTCCCGATCCTGTAAACTCGCTGCTCTATCGCGATTCCAGCTCATCGATCGGCCGCGCTGCACAGCCAGCCCCGCTAGCGATACGTAATTTTTATCGAAATTCGATTGGTCCCGCGAAATTGGTTCGACCAGGCGGCCAGAAGCGCCCGCAAAAGCCGCTGCTTTCCGCCAAAGCAAGCGCCTTTACGATGATCAACTGGCTAAAAGATCGGCATGGCCGACTAACGACTAAGTCTGTGCGTCGATTCGCGCGAATTTGTGCTTTTGCTTTGGCGCTTGCTGGGTACTACCGACCACTACAGTCGTCCAACGACCGACGTTTTAACACGTTGAATGCCACGCCAGGTTGACAGGGATTGCCCGTGGCGCCACGATTTCTTTGTTTGAAATTTTGCTTTGATACCACGCATCGTAATACGCGCGGATAATAAATGTATATTTCGCGTGTAAATAAAACTTTTTTTTAGATGCTTCACACTATTGCATCAACGATGGTAATAATAAAAATTTGCAAGTATCGACATTTGCTAAAATTATATATATTTCTATGAATCTTGGCGCCACCGCCAAGTCGAGCGCCGGTCACCGGTGACCCCCGTGGCGTCATTCAACGCGTTAAAATTCTCCGTTTATTCTCAACTTTGACAGAAACGAACGCGGGACCATCGTAACGAAAGGGCTAAGCCCGCGGTATAATTTTGCGAAAAATGAGAGGTTACTGCGGCCAGGCGCGCGGATGTTTTGCGCGCCGAAAGAACCTCGGTTCACATCCTCGTGCCCCAGTCTGCAGGTTTAATTAACGGAACGGGAATTTTACGACATTAGCGCCGCGGCCGTTTTTCCCCCGTTTCGAATCGTTTCAGACGCGGCGAGGTGTTGCCCGAGTTCGGAGTTGCCGCGCTTTAATAATTGCTTCTTGCTTCGGGTTAATTTCGTCGGGTGAAATTTTGAATTTCGCGGACTTTTTCGGTTTAACGTCAGATCCCGACAGACAATTCCAAGACTGTGTTTGTTGCATTTGTCGCAAATTGCAGATTGCATCCAAGTATTTCGAATTTCGCGTTGATTAATTGCAAGAATTTGATGCTTGACTGAAAAATGTTTCATTTTTGAGAAACAGAGAGCAAACTTGTTTCAAAAGTGTTTGTCACGCTTTGAAAGATTATGAAAGATAAATTATATTATTTTAGTGATAATAAAAAACACTGAGTTGAAGGAACTATTTGAATCGATACATTTTTTTTGGAGGGGGAATTTTATTAGGTCGTTGCACAGTTGATCTACGAAACAAGAGACTACGCGCTATTGCGCGTAATTATGTAATTATGTAAATCAGTTAATTCGATATGATTTGCCCCAGAATCGATGTCCTTTGTCTAACGTGGAAACCAACGGACTCGCGTAATTGCAAAATGGCAGTTAACGCTCGATCCTTGAATCTCGCTTGATACTTGAAACAGGTGAATTTCAAACGTTTAAGCTACAGTCTTCCATTTAATGGCAAACATCCATTAGGCTCAGACTTAGGTTGAATTAATGCGAACAGGAGTTCGCAAGATTGCGAATTAATGGTCGCCTTTATGAACTGAACTTTCCCTCGCGAAAATTAAGGGGAGGTGTAATATTTGCAAACATCGCCTTCTGGCCGGGTAAATCGACGAATCGAGGGAGAAAGCTGGAACGGAGTTTACAGCGAATCGTTGCGCGCCGTTCTTTTTGCACCTCTGCTGGAAGCAATTTAAAAGATTCTCTCCCCCCCTCCCCCCTCCCCCCTCTCCTCTCCTCTCCTCCTCGCCATCCTCCGTTTAATACAATTGCCCGGGCTGTCGAGCAGCTTTGCAATTAAGAATGGCGTCTAAAGCGCGCGATCTTGCAATTAAGAACAGCAATTAAAATATTCCCGGGCAAGGGGAAAGAATTTCGGTCAAACTCGCGCGGCTGTCTAGCAATCAAACTGCATTTAAATCGTTGTTAATTATGGAAAAAGAAAGCCAGCCGCGCCTCCTCTTTCGTCTGTTCTTTCAATCCTGCGACACGCCGCGGTCGTTTGCACGATAAAGCCGCCGATAACGTTCAACAACCCATTGTTGTCTCTTTCAAAAGAAATTACGACCAATCAACGGCGAATTTTTTTTCTCTGCCGCGTCTTCCGAACTTTTATCGACCGCGCAATGGGAAACGTTTGATCAAACGTTGCTTGTTACGAATCACTTTAATCGCGACCAACGGAAAGTTATTTCGGTATTCCGATGTTACAATAATACCGTAGTTTCATACGTGATTAATACGAAACGCTGATAGTTATCCGCGATAGATATCGCGGAACCGTGAAATTGATTTGTCTGTGTGGACGATCGCGTAAGCGTCAAAGGTTTGGATTGGCGGTATAGATTAAAGTAATCAGGAGCTTCTGTAATTGTGGATGTAAAATGGATAACATACGTAGTAGTAGAACGTAGTATTAAAATTTTTGAAAATTTGACTGTGAAAAGACTGTAAAATTGCCGCGCCTTTCGATTTATTCGAGTGTGACACGGCTCGCGACATTTTTCGTACAATTTACGTACAATTTTACACTTAAAGATTAGCTGGAACGTAGAGGATTGCGTGCGTCTCGCTTCACGAGAAAATTACGTCGCGAAGGTTATAAAGGAAGCAATTTTTAATCTGGGTTGGTAAACTGGCGACTGATTTTTGCAAATCTCGACGCTAAAACTACCAACGATCACAGCAATCAAATTACGCGAGAAAATAAAATTTATGTATTGTACAAAGAAGAAGAAGAAGAAGAAGAAGAAGAAGAACGATCTTCAAATTATTCAAATTCTCACAAATGAACTTGTAACGTAAAATTTTTATGAAAAAGGTAGAAATTCGATACAATGATTGCAACAAAACACGATAAATGAAACGAAATATAACATTCTACAATTTTTTTAAATATCAAAGAAATCAAAGTATAATAATGATAATAATAATAATATGTAGCGACAAACTATTGGTACGACGAGGAAGAGACACAAATGCGACAAGCATAATCGGACCGGAGGAATCGATTATTTCATCCAAGATCTCGACACAATACGCTGGATACGTCCCTCGGAAAGTAGGAGGGCGAGATCATAGAAAAGCATCTCTCGGCCACAAATTGGCCATTTCCCCCGCGAACGCAGGCTGCAGGCTATCGGCAAGCATCGGCGATCCTTCGAACGTGTATCGTCGGGTATCTAACAATCACCGTTGCGGCTCGTAACGGAGAAAAGAAGGCTCCGTGGACCGGCAGACTTTAACAAATGCGATTTTCGAAATGGCCGGGGCAGAGAACGGAACAGCCATCGACGTTCGGGCACGATCGATCGCTACCGCCGGCGTGTAGGCTCTTCCGACGCGGTTCAAGTTTCGCCGCTTCAGAATGAATTTGTCACCTGCAACGAGCACTTTCGAGGCGCCGCTGCCGCGCCGAAGGAAATTCTATTCGGTTGAAATCTATAGCCGATCGGCAGCCACCGCCGCATCCCTTTCCTTCTCTCTCTCTTTCTCTCTTTTTTCTACCCATCGCCCAGTGGCCTCACGGAAACAAACCGTGAGAAGGCAAAGTTGATTCCTCGCGGTTTCTGAATGAAAGGCAAAACTCGTACCTCAAAGTTTCACTTTTCCAAGGAAGCGACCGGGAAGCTGCAGAAACGGAAACAGCGAGTCGGTTGTTCCGATCGAACGCGTCGAATTTTAGAAACGGCCAAAGCGAAGATGAATTGTCCCCGAAAAATTGGACGCAAGGTTATAGTTGAATTTTTGTCTATATATTTGTTTCGCTTTCGTATCTTTATAAAGGAAATGTATCGGCAATGTAATTTATTGGAACAATATTATTTTAATTGTCGATGCATCTGCTTCGTGTTTGCGCAAGTGTTTATTCACTTTGAGAAATAAGTTTCCTTGATTCTGGCTCCCCTTCGCGACCATTCTTAAACTTATCAGTCCATCCGTATATCTTACATTGAGAAAGGACTATTGAATAACAGTGGGTAAACAACAAAAATAAAATTAGTATTATTTTTATAACAAATCAAAAGAAAATAAAACAAACAAAATAAAATCAGTATTAAAATAAAATAAAACAAACAAAAATAAAATTAGTATTAAAATAAAATAAAACAACGAAAATAAAATCAGTATTATTCGTATAACAAATCAAAATAAAATAAAACAAGCGAAAATAAAATTAGTATCAAAATGAAATAAAACAAACAAAAATGAAATTAGTATTATTCTTGTAACAAATCGATAGAAAAGGGAACTGATTGAAACCTATAATACTAAATGAAGATTAACTGACACCGATACAGAAGCATTTAATGCCACGACCGATGTACTAAAGAATTAGATCACCGCATCGCGAGCAATTATTAAATCACTCTCGTACAAATTGAAGAGAAAATTCTTTCGTTCGCTGAACATCGTGCGCGATACGAATTTCAAATTGAATGGAAATAAGAACAAAACGCGAGGGATTGCACGATAATAAGAGCAACCGAGAGTAAAAAAAAAAAAAAAAACTGAAAGTAAAACGTCACAGTTTCGCTCGCCGGTATTAATATATTTTCTTTTTCGTATTATAACGCGGATCGTTAAGAGAAAGAGAGAAAAAGGAAAAAAAAAAAGAAAATCGTACGTCACATAAATACATTATGGAACACGGAGCGCAAGCGTCACGACGCTCTTTTTCAGAGCGAGGGAAACGCGAATTTCGCGAGCAACCCTCTCAGGGAATTGCTGCTCCCTTCGTAACTACCAGTAGAATTGGATTGCTCGGCGTTGTGCGCGTACTAAAAAGACGAATCGAATATTGTGATTCGGGGATCACAAGAAATTGCAGGGAACATTCGTCGCTTCGTTGGTAGCGTTAACGTAATTTGTGTCTTTTGAAAAAAACGCTCGCAGCCCGTGTGCCATCGTTGAATCGCCGGCCTCGAAAACGGGACCGTCCGGTGTTTTTCCAACCACCGAGCAATTTCGCGTCGCAAATCTTCGCGCGTGTATTTTTTCTCCTTCTCCTCCTCGTCAATGCCGTCGCGTTTCATCGCGACGTTTTAATTTTGACAAAGACGCGATTTGAAATTTAGAGCACGCGTCAAAGATTTATTCGCGGCGTGAGATTCATTCTCTCGTAATAGTGAAAATTTAACTAACTAGAAGACTCGAAATGGAAGAATAAAATTTTCTCGTTAAAGAGGAAATGTTTGTTTTCGAGGGAATCGAGTTTGTTGATTTGAATTTAGTTGATTCCCAGACTGGCGCGAATAATTGTCACGGGGATATTTTATGCGCGCAAATAAGTGAAAAGTGCGGAATGAAATTTTTTCGTTCGGAGCGTCATTTTTTCAAGAAATGTGTTTTTCGTTAAAAATTGCGTACCCGATAAATTTTCAAACTCGATTCTCTCGAAAACGAGGTATTTTGCAAAAAAATTTTACTCTACCCGTTAATTATTCTTTTCTGTCGCACCTGAAATCACCTAAATTCAAGTGTGCTCGATAAATTTTCAAACTCGATTTTCTCTAAACGAACGTTTCAACGACAAAAATTTTAGAATCATTTCCATATTCGATCGTACCATTAATACTGAGACACCCTGTGTGTAAAAATCAAAGATCAAAGTAGTTGCAATTTTTATTCCTCGAAAGCTTGCTTTTTTTAAACAAACAAAGAGCGTTGTCAACTTTCAAGCAGCAATGTAATACAAAGGATCGAGTGTGTTGAATTTACTGCAAAGGAAGGTTCAATCGTTCTGTTTATTTCCTGTATTTGTTATTACGAATGAGTTATTTTGATACCGCTTGTATGACGATACTGCAAAGCTTCGATCTCTCAATTTGTTTCGTTAATTCATATCCAAATTAACATCCCGCGTTAGAAGAAACTACCACGCGGCCGTTTCATTTGCTCGAGCACGATTAAACGTTGCACGTCGTATCGATGCAGAGGAATTTCTTCTTTTCTTTTCTGCGAAAGAGAAAAGTATACGGAATCGCGAAAGAGACTTTGCACGTTTTCACGAAGACAACTCTCCTGCAGCTGAACGAAAGGACGTACGAAGAATTTTCTATCAAATACACCCGCTAAATTTCAAAAGAAATCCGACAGAAGCCGAACAATGCGAACGTTACGTTCTACCGTACGATTATGTGACGAACGGTCGACTTCACATGATAAAATTCTCCTCGCGGAACACTTTGTACCGCCGAACGAAAGTTGCGAATCGAGCCACGAGAAGTTGCAGAAAATGCACGGTCGCAGTCATTCGCTGGAAATCAGTGTTCGATTAAAGTGGTCAGCTAGAAATGTACAGATCGATGTATCGATCGATACTGTCTCAGTGGCGGTTTCAAGTGAAACGAGACGCCGGAATTACGTCGCTCGATTTGTTTCGCTTCCTTGATTTTTGATAAAGTAACGCGAAAGTTGATCGATCAGAAGATGTATTTAGTTTGATGGTAAAATGTTTTCAATTCTTGCGGTAGTTTGTAAATTTGCGGGATCGATTCGCGCATTGACTCTTGACCGTTTGTTCTGAAATTTCATACGATTCGTCACTTTTGTAAACGTAGAGTTTCTTCTTGTTGTATTCGTCAAAATTTCTGAATATTTATGCAGTGAAGTGAGCGAAAGCCAGCTTTTCAATTTCGCTGTTGCAGTAAATTCGTGAAAATTTTCTAAATACGTAAAACATTCATAATACGCAAAAAAAGAGAAAAGAAACAGAAAATGAAATATTCGGAGCAAAGTTCAGCAGGTGAAGCAAATTTCAATTTTAAATCTCGATCCTTTGCTCGCGTCCGCGGGAGTGTGTGTTCGTCCAACAGCCAAAATTTACTTATTAGTATTTTTCAACACGTAAAACAGAGACCTTCTGTCCAGAGTCTTGCGTCAAATTTCTCCGCTTCTTTCATGTCCAAACGACAAATCTGTCCAAGAGACTTCGGCTTAGAATTCCGAAAGACTGAAAATTGCTGGAAACACAGACGCGCGTTGTTAACCGAAGAGCAGAAAATGCTGGAACGATCGGTTCGTCGCACAACAGGGGCTTCCAGTGAGCTAGATATAAAACGGCGAACTGGGAACAAGAGGCGGGACAGAGATAACAAAAGTTTCTGATACAGTGGACGAGCATCGAGGCAAAGTCATTAAGAGCCGGACGTATCTCGCCGGTCCGTTCGAAATTTCTAATTGTCTAATGTCAGTCGGCGGAAATTAAAATCGATAACGGTGTAACGAAGTCGAAAGACAGACGGCGGATCGGGGGGGAGGGAGGGGTGGCGTAGAAGCGGGGCGACAGCTCCGGCTTCGAAACGAATTTCGTCGGGCGACGACGTTCGACGCGTCGCCACGGCGAAATATTATTGAAAACACGTGACGGGCAATTTTTGCTGCATCGAATTTCGATAAATATCAAAGTCGCACCGGCAGTTTGATGATTGAAGCGACCGGAAGCCGCGCGCCAGTTTCTGCTATCGCGACCCGGTCGCGATACGACGCGAAACGAAACGAAACGAAACGACAGAAGTTGCACGATCGTCGCTCTCGACGTCGCCGCCGCGTCGTCGCTTGAACGGAAACTCTGGTTAAATGGGTCACTAGTCGATGGATAATTTACTCGTACCCACTAGCTGTCGCGAGCTGCACGCGTATTTGCCTGGATGAAGAGTCGCTCCAACGATTCTCGATTAATACCGAATCTCCCGCGAAATTCTGACGTAACTTTGGAGTTTCGAGGATTGCGACTTTGCTGCTACGGTTATCCCGGATCGTGGGAGAGACCAGAGTGCAAAATTTGTGTCGTGGCAATTGAGAGAGTTCAAACGCGCGAGAAATAAGCTCGATTCTTAATCAGCGCCGAGCGAATTTCACGAAATTCCAACGACACTTTGGAAAAATTGTGGAAAATTTTCGCAATCCGTAACTGGATCGTCGAATTGTGGTGTTTAAATTTAAACGGCGAAAGATCAGGGTACAAAATTTTCGTCACAGAAATCGAGATGGAAGACGTGTACGAGAACTCTTTTTTACGTTTCGCTTCGTGCGCCGTTGTTTCGCCGAGAGTTATTGTGAAATATCTCTCTCTCTCGGCATTAACGCGGAAAGTCTGGAGGGTGGAAAGCAAATGAAAGATGAAAGATGGAACGGCGAGACATCGTGTATATAATTCCATTAGGCCGTAATGAAACAAGTTCTTTGTACGCGTCCGTTGAATTTTCGTTTGTCGTTAATGAGAAGGTTGCGTCCGCAAAGGATAATATGTTTCAATAAGTGAAATATAGCCGGCGAGTGGAGAGACGTCTGGATTCGTCAAACAGGTGCTCACAGAGGGAATTTTCCTTGCGAATGGTTGAAAACTATTCCTTGTCCAAGGACAAAAGGCGCGAGCGAAAGAGGTCGAGTGTTAATTAGAATTTCAAAGAGGGAGATTGACAAATAAAGGCATCAGCTTTCATTTGCATTTCTTTGCACAGAATTTATTATTACTCTTCATCGCGAATATATATTACGTATATATGTATATATTGTACGTTTCTGTGACACAATTATTGCTTGGAGATACTTTTTTTTTTTTTTGTTTGAAAAGCGACGATGCCACGAAATTAATTCGTACTTGATCTGTTAAATCGGCGCTCCTTCGAATTTCACTCGTTGGTGTCTTTTTCTTTTCGCGAGAAACTAGGGGAAACTGGGGGAAAATTTTCCTCGTTGTCGGACTTATATAATACGCCCGACGATGTGAAAACAAGGATGACGGATGCGTCGTGGAATAACTTTAAAGTGCTTGGGGCTGTTCGGGATAGTTTATGACGCATTTTCATTCGCCCGACGTTTGAAGGTTATGGAGATTTCTAATATTAATTTAATTATTCCTGACCTTTTGTCAGAATTCCATTATACATCCAGAGGATGTAAATTTTATCTCGAAAGAGTCGCAAATTATATACGCTAGAAAATGCGTCGTCTTTAACTATATTCTCTAGATCATAGATGCACAAATATTCTTGGACGATAGATACGTTATTTAATTTCAATTTGTAGCGTGCGCTGCGCGAGTGAAGCAATCTGGCCAAAACTACAAACTAATTAATTCACGATTGTGCTCGCGAGGAGAGGACAGCCGGGACTGTTCTATAAATTCTCATTCCGCTAGATCCAGATAATTACCGTCGATAGTCCCCATCACGCGACACGCGTAATATAAATCGCGGTAAAGTAAGTTAATCCAAGTCTTTGCGGCCCGCTCACTCACGACGCAACAAATTGAGAATTAACTTTCGGAACTTGGCCCCGCGCGTGAACCTAAAATTAATTAGCCGCGGCAATGCCTCCTGTAACGCAACGGGGGGGGGGCATCTGAAATTAATTAACACGTGCGACGTGCCTTGCAGCACCTGTGTGTGAATTGTAAATTTGAAAACCGTGTGTGTGTGTATATATGTATCGTAACCTGAAGGCAACAGAATGAAAAGGCTCGTCGAACGTCGGTCTGTCAATTTTCCTTTTCAGTCCATCTGCTTTATCGCCGTTTAAACAATTTACCATTCCCAGGCACGAAGATATGCCGTTTCGCAGGGCAGGAAAGTAGGCGGGCCACGGCCTGTTACTCGGCGGGACGGCTGACAGTTCGATTACGAGCTGCTCACCAGGTAGCACGGGCGGCGGGAGCGTTTAAAAGTTAAAGGCAAACTAGTTTCGTAAACGGGGCAAAATGACTCGTGCAAAGTGACGTCGTGTAAGATCAACAGAATTATTTGCTTGATTCGACTATGGCCGTGGAACTATAATTAATATATCAGTTTTATATATATATATATATTATTTGTACCGCAAACAACGCATCGGCTTGCTGTAAAAAGTAAATAAATGTAAAATATATCGTCGAGGGATTTTTATTCTCGAAACGAATTCGAATATTCTCTCGGTTCGTTCCAATTTCTTTTGCGAATTCTGACGGGTTCAGGAGTGTTCTGTGACTTTATAACGCTCGCACGAAAGGAAGTTAAATATTTGGCCGCTTCAATTTAGAAACTATAGTGGTAATGGCTGATTTATTTCAGATTCTGAGAGAAATTGATCGTGTTAATTACCAGTTAGAGGAATATATATTTTTCAAATGCTTTTATAAGAAAAATGTAAATGTTGGAGATTAGCTTTGTGCGGGACAAGTATTTTCGAGTCAACGTTTTTAATACTAAACTATTGATTCAGTAAAAATAAAGTGCGAAACGAACTTTATGACGCGTCTGACAATAGACAGTCCTATTCTACTTATACTTTAACATCTTCCTATTAATTCCACTTTGATCTCCAACTATAATAATAACAATCTTTATTATCATTGATCTACGAGTGAAATACTACACGCAATATACAGATTGAAAATTTACCAAGCGAATTAAATAACCCTGACTGAAATTTCATTTCTTCAGCTGCGAATAAATTTCATTTATTCACGAGCATCGGCCACGGTCCAGTCATTGCACGGTCATTTCCAACGCCCGCGTCGTACGAAAAATACTCGCGATATATTTGTAGGGGAATATAGAAATTAAATATTATACTCGCGATCGTTATCGCGATTCAATTCGCGTAGACCGTTTGTAACGAGTTAATGAAGCGTTTTGTACGGTTCATAATTTCGAACGAATTTCGAGGCTCGCGCTCTGCCTCGCGCGAATCGACGAGCGGAAACGTGACGTTTTTTGATTTCGTTTACTTGGGTGATTTGCACTGAATACATTTTATCAACGGCCCGCTCAAGGGATGGGAGCACAGAGAGAAAGCGGGGGGGCAGGGGGGCAGGGGGGCTCGACTCTGTCCACCGTTTGAATGGGATAAAACATTTGTTTGACAACGATTTTACAATGTTATCTCAACCATGGCCTCGCAAATTTGTTGCACGCTCGTTTCCGATTGAATCGCGATTTAATGTTCGACTCGTCGATGGAAAAATGGCCGGGGAACAGTGGGCGCATTGTGTCATCTTCTGCATTATGCTCTCTCTCGTTCGAGAACCTCCCCTCCATCCCCCCGCGCTTCATTGTCTCCTCGGACAACGATTAATGCAACTTTACTATCGGAGACCCACGTTCTCCCCTCCGTTCGATGGAAATACTTTCGCAGTGAATTGCAGCGAAGAAAAAAAGAACCTTCCGTTTTGTCCCGGTTTTTTTTTTTCTTTTTTTTTTTCTTTGCCTCTGGGACTATAATTTTTCGTACTTACCCGGAGACAAATAATTCAACCCGGTTGAGAGAACGTAGGAATTGTTCTCGTTGCCCGATAAATTTTGATAATGTTCCTCGCGCGAATGATGCTGATATCGAGATGAAAGAGCTAGGGATTTCGCTGGGGCGTTCTTTTAATTCGTACGTCGATATTGGTAATTATATATATAATTGTACATTTCACATTTCGTGTTACCTAACAATTTTAATTTGAACTTTCAACTGGTGTCGTCAATTTTAAGTTACTTAATTTTGGAATTTTTAGCTTCATCTGAGCGAAATTATTGTAGAATTTTAGTCATCACCTATGTCCAATGATACTACTCGAGATATAAATATTACTTATTTGAAACGCCTGATACTTTTTTTCCTTCGGTCGAATTAAAAATCCTAGAAGGAAGAACAATTACCACTGCGCGGTGATAGCTTCGTTTGTTCGCAATTGACTTCAACTTTGTAATTTCCCCGGTAACGCCGGTAAATCTGTTCTCGAAAGTGGAGTTCAAAAGAAATGGAAGCAAAAGCAGCTTGACCTGTCGATAAAAATTCAACGTTGGAGATTGCTCCAGCTCGCATTTATAAATAGCGGCGTGTCTTTGTGCGAAACAGCGAACACGTTGGCTTTTTTCACGATTGATCGGTCGTTTAAACAGCGACGGGTACGTTCGAACCGGTATCGGGGAAGTTTTCAAGATATTTGCAGATGAAAGCAAACAGAGGGAATATCTCGCTCGTCCATTAAGCAAATGATCGATGCCTTTGTCGCGGATGAACGCCATTGGCACAATATCTGTTCCGGTGTGTGTCGCGCAGCACCTGATCGATCCTTTCCCTCCTCGTCTCGATGCGCAATTCCGTCGAAGACGCGACTCGTTTCTTTCGCTTCTCTCTGCTTGTTTTTTTAACCATGACGACAGACCGACAGACTCGATCGTTCTTACGTGATAAATACGACAAACGAAACGAAAGAGGAAGGAAGGCGAATTTATCTGTATGAAAGATTAACACTTACGTTTTTCTTCGTGCCAAATTCCCAAGACGCAGATTTCTACGTTTATATGAAATTAAATAACTTTTAAAAGCTGACTTGGTAAACTTGAAATGTTTTAAAACCTTGTAAGAATTTTTCTTTAATTCCCTCAAAGATGTTTGGACCTGGAGAGAAACAAGTTGGGGTAAATTCGACACAGTTTACCCAATAAATAATTACATCGTTGTAAAATATTTACGTGTATGAGGAACAAATTTTTACGTTAACTTTATATCGCATGTATCAACAATTTTGGGATTTGTTTCAACAGCGAATCGAGAATTCTTCGTTCGTTTCATGACGTGCGTCGAATGGAATTTCCTAGTTAATAATTGTCAGACAGAAGGGACGTTTCGATACAAAATTTACTGGAATTTAATAGCGCGTGTTTCATCGTGTGCGTTGCCTTGCGATGGAATTTAGCACGTTTAAACATATAAATAATTCGGTCCAATAGTCATTTGATCCTGAATTACTCCGTTCTATTTTCCACCAGTTAGTTCCGTTTCACAACATAGTTTCGTTTATATTCCCGTCCGTTTTATTACATCGTTAGCTGTATTGTTGCAATTACGATATTGTTTCCAACCCGCCGAATACGTAACATATTCTAACGTATTAACAGATTTGTTCGTAACTGAAATATTTCCGTGGTGACTTGTTTCCAAGCGTAAGCACACAGTTTTCGTGTAATATCACGAACAACGATCTGTTATTCGGTATAGTACGAAAGAAGAGAAATCGAGGACAATTCTGGACTGTTTTTAATTTCACGATGGTATATTTTAACCCGAAATTAAGCAGGAACACAAGGGAACTTTATTGAATGAAAAAATCGATTATTGATTGAATTTCTTAAAACTCAATAAAGTTCCCTTAGACGTCTGCTTAACTTTAGAGATTTTCTACCAGAGAACGTTTCCGATATTGAGAAATCGACGTCAGAGCCAAGTTTTACTAAAAGATCGATCCGAGCGTTGTTAAAAATAGAAAATTGATAAGCCTGTTTATCAAACTGTTCCAGAACGAATTCTAGGGTTATTTGCCCCATTAATATCTATTCCCGATCGGTTGAAGTGCGCGTGTCACCGTGAGAACACAATTTCCCAAGCTTTTTACTCGGCCGCGATAAATTTGCATAACGGCATTCGGGATAATAATTAATCCGTCACTGTCGTATAGTAAATTTAAATAGACAGGAAGTGGGTCGTTTAATTTAAATGCTCGCACAGGGAACGAACGTGCCGACGTCCGAGTTACATTGTAATTAACATCGAGTTCACTTTTCGCGAACAGATTCGATCGCGAGGAACACGAACGCTCAACCGCGTATCGTTTCCCCGAGTCGAACCGCATGAATGAAAAACCCTAATGGGAGACTTTGCTTCCCATTATTCATAGTCGAGTTAATTCTTGACTACAATTTTCGAGTAGATTTCAATTTTTCTTCAACCAAGAAGAGACCTCGTCTGTGGTAATTTTTGATCTTGATCTAATTTCAAAATTTAATTGCCTCGATATCTGTCCTTTGCAGTGGAGAGACTAATCGGTATTGATCAACATAATTTTCTTTTTTTTCGTATTTCTCGTGGTTAATATTTTATTTACCGAGCAAGTATTTAACCGGACAGTTGGCGGTTTATCGACGCGTAAATTGGAAACAGCCAATCAATTTTCGAAAATATTTTCCGGACATTAGTACATGAATTTGGTAGTAGTTGCGATCGATTAACTCTTAATTATTCCAAGTACTCGGTTAAAAGCAGTCGTCGTTAATTAAAAATTCATTTATTAAATAATTTCGATAGTCGACTGTCAACGTTTGACGGCCGTGTAATCGAATTTACATCGACGATGGAAACTGGATGCTACACATTATTCGTTTCAAAACTGAGGAAATTAAGTGATACTTTGCGTACAGCAAAGAATCTATCAAGTATTGGTAAGTATCGAAAATGCAATTTTCGTGGAATTTGAAAATTTCAAGTCATCTACGTGTATTAGAAATTAAATAATATTAGAAATAAAAAATATCCCAAGGTTTTTGATTTATACATTTTTCTAGTATTGTTCTGGTCACTTGAGAGAAAAACGAAAGATCAAACACCTGTAGATAACTGCAAAACGACATTTGAAACCTTTGGTGCACAACGTAGGTGTTTGTTAGCCTCACCACTCGTTCACGTTTCAATCACTATATAATATATTGTGTTGTACGTTGTGATCAAACCACTCGGTTAATTTCATCGACGCGTATAGCGCAACACTCTTGATACACCCTTGAAAGCGTGTATCATCGCGTTAATATATGCGCTGCAGTTATGCGTTCTACTGTTTATTAAACAGTCTTCACACCGGATGTATATTGGGCTGGAATATTTCACAGTGCCGGCGCAAATGTCTTGAAAATTCATGCGGTCGAAATTAGTTCCCAAGTTGTAATATCGAGTCACGTTGAATTATTTGTTGATTTTGCAAATACGTACGGACCATTCGAAGCGAACGTACTTTGACGGGCAATATTTCAGAAGGCATTCATCGTTTGTTAATTAGCAATGAATTAAGCTTGACCGCAGAATGTTCGTTCACAATTGAATTAACCATTAGTATCGATCTCGACGTGATAACGATTCAGCGAGCAATCGTCGAGGTGTTACGTCCCTCGCTTCATCAACGCACACGCACTTGTTTACCACGATGGACAAGACGGAAATTCGTGATAAAATGCAGTGCTACGTACAGTGATTCAAAAAACCTGCACGAATTGTACCCCAGTACGATTCTTCTCACTGAAAGGCCCAGAAGCAACTAGTTCTGACTAGGGAATGAAGTCGACTTTTTTGCCAACGCCACTCCTACTCGAGGTCTGCTCCACGCCCCCTCGCGAATCACGTGACCCAAATCAACCAATCGCTAATTTTCGTTGCATCAGCGTTGCACCTGAAGAGGCCCCATTTTCTGGCTTACCCTCGCTGAAATAATAAACTTTCAGTGATTCAAAAAATTGATCGTTCCTTTTAAATTTTCATTAAACAAATTGAAATTGCCCAAGGACAACTTTCCACTCTTTTCTTTCGCTCTCCGTTTCAACAGCAATAATTTGTAAAAAATATGATTTGTTTTTTTTTTTCTTTTTCGTTTAGAATCTGATCAACGTTTCGTATCACTGCTGTGAACTGACAGCAAATTACGAAGGTAGAGGAACAAGATTTTCATAGTTGGTCAATCATTTCGTCGTAAACGTACGACTTGTGTCGATTGTCGGTTAGTGAAAATTGACCAATGTTCCCGATCGCGCGGATAAGTAACGTTGCGTCTATTTGCGTTTTTTTCGCCAACTTCCTCGCCGTTATTTAAAGTTCGGTCTACGATCCGCGGCTATTTTTAATCAAACTGACGCTTTGACGCGCGGCTAGCGAAACACAGATTAAAGCGGAAAAATTCGAATCCTTAGGCGCGGCCGGTGTTTGAGCGGAAGGCGCGGCGAACTTCCTCCCTCGCCACGAGCAAACACACGCACCGGGATGGGAGCTTCGACCGGGGCGGGCGCCCAGTGGCCGGCCAGTAACTTTCTCGCGATACCACTTTGCCTCTTTCTCCGCTTCCCTTCTCTTCGCCGAGTTCTATGGAAACATCGAGCTTTTTGCTGTCGATCGCGTCGACGAACCGATGAACAAGCCGCACGAACGAAGAACCGCCGAGCTCTTTGTAATTTAGTTGACGGTGTTTGCTCGAAAACAGTGCAACTTGTCCATTGTTCCAGATACTCGCCGGCAATTTCTTCCTCGGTTGTTAGTTCCCGCCTCCCTTTTTTTCTTTTCTTCTTTTTTTCTATTTATATGACACGCTATATAGGCGGATAAAGTTTTTTTGGTAAACTCAGCCTCAGCGAGGCAGAGGCACGTGAAACGCTTCTTCAAAGTTCGAACACGACGCGAGACTTTATTCTGCGCCGAGAGAAGACATTTCGTATATAAAATTCATACGCTGTAATTCTCACAGATGCACGAATTTCGTGTTTAATCGCAAAGGACAAAGAATATTCTCGTTGCGAATAACTAGAAAATCTGTTTGCGATTTGTTTTCCAACCAGCTGCACTGGCTTAAATTAAAAAAAAAAAAAAAAAATGCGCCGTGAAGTATAACACTTGGGAAAGACCGAGTACGTCGTTTGTTCCATCCTTCTGCGACGTTCTAAAATATACATGTAAATCATTTCGAAAGAAACTGCGGGAACTCCATTAAAAGTTTCATTTGAGAAGGTAACGTTTTCACATGCGCGTTTCGCATCCAATAAAAGTTTGAGATCGACACGTGAACCATTATGAATCGCCGTTTGAGTGAAACGAGAGTTGGAGCGTTGAAAATATCGAGCGTCGTTCCTTCCCAAACGATCGTCCTTGCCCGGCCGTAACAGTTTACTGCCTCGCGGTGAAGCACGATGCGCCGACACGTTTAAAAATTCATTCGTATTCTGCTATCCGGAGGAGTGAAGCGAGGGACAAAAATTGAACAGAGAAAAAATGCGAGTTTCGCGTGCGGATCGTGCGGAGATGCGGTTTCCAAGATCTGCGGAATAAATGGAGGAACGGTGTATGCGAAGGCAGCGAATGCATGATGTAGCGGTGGAACCGGCAGTTCGTAACGCGACAGGGAAGTTGATGATTCTTCGTAACAGAGTGTTATACATCAGAAATATACGATGCAGCTTCTTCGAGCGATTTTCTTTTGTTCCGAAGAAAAATTACCTCGGTAGCCACGTCGTCCACGGTTCGGAGTTTGTGAGCAAAGTTCGGTAATTCTTTGTCGAACTTTTATCACCTCCCCGGTGTTATTCGTTTCGGACGTGTTTTGTTCAATTATTGCAAGTGGACAATTTACATTCTTATAAATGTAAATTGTAAATATCGGTGTTTAGGTATCGATCTTTCACGTAGGAGTTTTCTGCAAATTCCAACTTATCTTGGGACCGTCTGCTTCGAGTAAATATCTCGCAAAGAAAATTTCATACGTCGAGTAAATTGGTAGTAGAAGTCGATAATGTTCGTGTAATCATTGCGAACGATTCGGTTTACATTTTCCTCGTTAACTCAGACTTTAATCTCGTGCTTCAGTCCAATTAAACGGAACGTTCTGAATATTCATTGTCAGTTAGTATTATTCAAAATATCTCTTATTATATATATATCCCAAAAATACATCATCACAAGGCTATAAAGTTTTCATGAACCTTTCACTTTTAACACGCAAAACGTTAAAGTGTCTTCTAATCTTATTTCCGATCCAAAGATTTATTAAAATTAATAGGTTCTTTCCATTTTTAAAAATATTCTGTTCGAATATTTCCTATGTAAAAGGTATTTGTTTCTGTGGAATCTTTATAGAAATGCCACTCTTTTCATCAACGTTGGGATAGATATTTTAAAATCTTCCGTATAATAAAAGTAAAAAGGTTGTTTCAGAACATTTAATTAAAAATTCATTTTTATACTCGAGCACTTGTTTGATATCGACGAACAAATTCCTTTTCCAACAGGAAAGTTTTCTCATATTGAAACTTTTATTTTGGAGACTATAATACGAGAACGTTTCTAGGTTCTACGATCATGTTTCAAAGTTCCTCAATTTTCTCGATCCCTAATTGATCGTTCAACTCTTATTCAGCGTCAGAATGTCAAGAACGTTTCGTCATCGAGTTTCCAATGCAAAGAAACAACTTTCAATTGCATCCACGGTAAAACGCATTATCTCTTCCTCCGCGAGGCACTCGGCGCGTGCTCTTTCGATCGAAGTACACGCTTCTTCGCAACTCTTCGTCGGGACTCGAGGCAACGTGGCCGACCAATTAACGCGTTCGCAACACCATCGAGCAGCCACTCGAATCGGTTGCCATATTAGTTCGCAAAGTATTCCCACGATGCGACGGGGAGCTCGCGAACGGTATTTTCGGCGAGCCGCTGCGTCGCTTCGGTTTAATCTTCGTGGCGCGTTATGAGGCTATTTAAGGTTGGCCAGGCGGTCTGATGTTATTTTTAATCAAACTCCTGCGGAGTGTGGCTCGTCTCGACGGTGGCCCAAGAGAGAGGAAGAGAGAGTGCAATGAACAACAAACACAGGGAACAGAGATGAAGTCTTGGAGATTAATTGGAAGAATAATTTTACTCGCATCAATAGCTACTGCATTTTTAGAATATGTTTTACCACGAGGTCAAATATCATTTTGAGAAGCAACAGTTATCACAAATTACCTTATATTGGTCAAATAACAGTTTTTCAATTAACAATTCAACTTTAAATCGATTTTTTTCACTTCGCTTTATTTTACCTTTGATTATTATAATAATAGTATTTTTACATTTAATAACTCTATATATCTGACAGAATGACGAGTTAACTCGCCATTGGAAAATTGAAAGATGTTTGAAGCTCTGTGCGACTTGTCTGTTATCTGCAGTTTGTTACAGTTGTAGTTCTCTGTGCGGATTGAGTTTTCTTTATAACTATAAAAAAAGAACTTACGTAACGTAAAATCAACCTGTAAATACAGATTAACAAGGAATTCAGCAGTTTCAGAAATATTATTACAACAAGTACATTTTGTAACTTTGAAGTGACAACGTTTACACTTGTCTGTACAAAACCTCAAGTATGGATATTGCATGAGACAGTTTGTGCCTGACGTTAAACATAGATGTACGCTGCGTTTCGAACATTTTATTTTTGAAACCCCTTTGTAACACCCCCATCTAATATCTGCAATTCTACAACTATACTGTTACCGTCTATAGCGTATCTACGAAGATTGAAAAATCTTTGAAGCTCGACTTGTTCCTCGACGAGTTAGCTCGTCGTCCCCCGGTTGTAAAGGTTCAACGAGAGTCGCTGGACGAAACTGCAAGTCTAGGTGCGCATTCTCGCCGGGAAAAAGCGGCGGGTTGGCTCGTCGTTGCCCGCAGTCCTGGAAAGTTTAATTCGCTCGCCTTGTTTTTTCTTTTTCCTTTTTTTTTTTTTTCCAAGACGGAGGTCGTTAAATCGCAGATTAGTTTCTCCGCTGTCGAATGAATTATTAAGATCCGGTTAAGAGCGGAGCTCAGTGAAAATTGCAATGCTAGTCGCGGTGAAATGTTAATTAGCCCGCTGCGCTGCGTACTGATCAGAGTGGGAGGCAAATTTTTCGACTCGATAGATACGATATGTTTCGTACAGTTCGCGGTTGAGTTTGACTGAGTTTGAGATATTAATTCAATTCCACATTTTACATCTCGCCGTATTTATATTTATAAAATTGTGCGTTTAAAATTTAAAATTGAAAAATCCAGCGAAAATAATTTACGAGTGAAACGAGAAGGGGTGGACAGCGAGGTTACTCACTTTTTTTTTTTTTACAAATTAACTTTTGTTGCAAAGTTGAATCGACGTTTTATCGAACAAGAAGGAAATTGCGTCGCGCACCGCTTTGGAAATAGCACCGACATTCCGAGTATTTTTGTTGAATTTTTCATGAAAACCTATCAATGTCAATCAATGTATTTCCGGAATTGGCGGCGACTTCGAACTGCTGCCAGCAAATCGAGCTAAAAAACCGTCGATCGAGTTAAATTTTATTACCAACGAATGTATATTTAGTCCTCGCGATCGCTGCACGCCTCTCGAGCGTTTGAAATCTTCATTCGAAGATTTTCTATTAGAAACGTATCAAGTTGCCCGTCTCTGCAACTGGAACATCGTGTAACTTGATATCAACAGATTGAAATATTCATCGTTTATTTTACGAAAGATTTCCTATTATTGGTTTCCAATTTTGCTAATGTAGTACAGCTGTTTCATTACAGCAACGATAAAATTTTTAAGTGTCTCAAAAATGCAATGGTAAAAATGTAAAGTAAATGTAGAAGTTTGCGTTCAAATGCTTTTTGCGAGTCGACGTACCTAAAGTCTAATGCGCGTGAAATTTTCACCGATCCTCGATTTCACAACTCGGTGATTAATTCGTGACGTACGAATGGAAACGTATTGGGAGTAAACTAATTTGAATATTTCATCCATTAATTTTTCCTCGCTTTATGCGAACACAAAACCTGCGCTCGGTTTGTCCGCCGGACGGCAACATTTGCATACGTCGCGATCATCGAGGTAATTTGTAATTTCCTCGATGAACCAAGTCCAACCAATTAACAATGGTCGATTAAAACGGAATAAAAAAAGAAACAAAAGAGAGAGAGAGAGAGAGAGAGAGAGGAAAGATTGGCGACATCGAGATGTCTGTACGGTACTCTTCCACGATTTATTACCGCTATTACCTGATGTATATTTTCTTAATCATGACTTCGCGTGACGCTCGCTGTACTTTCCGGTCCACGTGTTCGCTGCCATTTTTAACATTTTGCCCATTTACGTCGCATTATCTCCGATAACGATGCATACGTGGATAGAGAACGACGAGGGAAAATGGAGTTTGAAAATGTTACTATGACCAGAGAGTCTCGTTGTAAACGCTGCCCTCGAATCATTAATTCATCACTAATTCGTGTATTCTGTTAAAATTCACATACAGCGTACGCGTCGTAAACGTTGCGTCGAATTATTAATTCATCGCTGATATTCCTGTATTTTGTCAACATTTACATACAGCCACTGAAAACTGATCGAAGTAGACTTATGCAAATTTATGTTTTAATACATATAGTGGATGAAGATTCGTGCAAGTTCATATTTTTATAGACACGTTAGAGAAATCTAATGGAACTTGGTTCCAATAACTGAGTACCGATTATTGAATCTTGCGATAGAACTTTCTGTGTCTATTAAATTCTGTGGATTTTTGAATTTTTAAATTTCCCACAAATTCGCATTTATGAGATTAAAAGAATAGGACCCAGGTAAAACGAAGGGTACGAAGTCGGTAAAGTAGGTATATGATCGGTAATGATAGAAGGAGAGAGGTAGATGTGAAAAACAGCGGTTTGCGTTTCGTCTCGGAGAGTCGCTGCCTAGACTCATCCAGTGGGAATGTTGTTGATGGCAACGAGACTCCTACCCCAGACGTCTGTTATTGTAATTAAACCTGCTAAAGGCTGGGGGGTTCGAACAACCCCCATCCTAGCGGGGTTCCGCACACTCTGCTGCTTAACGTCGAAGATCGGTAGGACATTGACGCTAGGCGCGTAGCCACTTGCGGCTTGTGCTAGTCAAGTGTTCGAATCTCGTAGTCGAGGAATTGTAGGGTCGCTACATAAAATATTATTTCACTTGTGATATATTTTGCAAATTCATAATTTGCAATGTAATTTAAATTTATACTCGAAAATTGTGAATGGAATAAGGGACGAAGTAGTATTAAAAATATACATTTAACAAACACAATTAGATACAAAGCAGTGAAGCTTTGGATTCCTCAGTCTCTCTCAATAGTCCGAACTCGCTATTCTTTTTTCTCAGATCCTCACATCATGATTCCTTCTCGACAAATGAAACAAAACACAACACACCAGACACGACGCACATATACATATCATACATCTACACCACACATAAAGCCAACACACTTGCAAAAATTTCTCTAGAAGTAGAAAAATCCGCAGTTCAGTCTTGCGGTGAACTTCGTACTTGGCGAAGGATTCTAGAGTTTCGGAATCGTAATCAAAGTAGCTTTAAAGCGTAGTTCCTCTTCCTGTTGCTTCGCGGGAACCGTGCCTCACATGACAATTGATGCTCCGCAAAGCGTGCCCGACGATCACGTCTAGTGAGCACACGATTCTTCTAGAAAAGTCTTTAGCTCACTGTGGGAAACCAGCCTCGTTTTTTCGATCATGAGTCGTCGTAAATCTCTCTCAAACGTGTCTCTGCTTATTTAGCTTCTTCACTCGTCGTTCTTCGATCGACGCCAGAATAAACTATCGGTATGATCAAAGTGACTGATTCATAACTCTATAATGCGATTATCTCCCTATCACTTGAAAAATGATTCAAACGTATTTTTCTCTGTTTCGAGAGGGACGCTCTGTATATAAGAAATTTTCTCGATCTATTCCGAACGGTATATCTCCAGCGTGTTTCTATTTAAAACACGTGAAATAGAAATTTTTGTTACCTATCTATATTCGTGTTATTAGAAACTTTTTCCTCTTCCTTCTATTTTAATTTCTCCGATACGAACTTCGACAGTTCTAGTGTTAAAAACTATCGTTGCAAACGATATTTGATATCGTTGATTGAACAGTTATAGGTGCACGGCAACGAAATTTTAGTTGAGCGCGAGATCTTTTTGCTCAGAGAGAGAGAGAGAGAGTTTCTCGGGTTTCCTTTCGCGTTTTAATGGATCGAATCGAGATCTGATGTTTACGAGTTCTGTTTTACGTGTCGTATCTTTCTTTTTTTTTTCAAAATCCGTAGTGAGGATATTTTTCCGTAATATCGCCATCGTACTCGAGAGAATATTATTGGCGAAATATCCAGGAGTGGTTCAAGTGATTGGAAACTATCTCCTCGGTTTTTTTTTTTACTGCTAAGTCAATTTTGATAGGTACCGCGATGCTCTATGGATACGAAATGTAGAAAGTTTTGATCGAAAAATAACTATATACCTGGAAAGTTTCCGCTTATTTCATCCCAACGCGCAGTGAAAACCTGATTTTGATGAATAACACCTTGTATTGATTGTATTCGCGAAGTGAACAATTCGGTACGGGGTATCGATAATATTATTATTATATTATTATTATTGTTATTGTTTCATGTATTATTCACATTTTGTTAACAAATAATGATTACACCTAAAGATAAAATGCGAAGATCAAAAAGTGGTAAAGATCAGATTTTTGAGAATTACTCCACGCTACAAGAGTGGTATTCTACGGAATATTCACGAAATTTCAACAATTTTACTGACATTTTTGACAATAACGATCGTTCCTACAGACGGAACGCAAAGATTAAAAAAACGATAAAGGTCAGATTTGTAAAAATGATAAAGAATGTCCTACGGAATATTCGCAATTTTATTGCCAAGTATCGTTGTTAAACGATTAATAAATTTCACGTAGCTGCGAAGGGAACGAGACCGCTACGGTGGTACAATTAACGACCCAAAGGGGACCTCCGTTATCTTTGATTCCCGCTTGAAACTATTTTAGCCGGCGCGATCGGGTTTGCCGAGGATTTCAGGATCTTAATAAGCTCTTGTGCAAGATGCAAGATACGTTTGGGACTTTGGACAAGTGCAGCGAGTCTGGGATAGTTCCGTCGCGTTCCTCGGTGTTAATTGCAGCCTTCAATTAATTCGTACCACGATTACTCTAGAGTATATTAAATACTCCGCGTGATGTGTCTCATGGTAAATCTATCAATTAGCTGTCGTTGTTATCGTCGAATTTTCGAAATTTGTACCCTATGTTGTTGTTATTATTTTGTTGCAAACGTTCAAGTCACATTTTTTCACTTTTTCCTGGTATGCAAATCTGATTAATGGGAAGTTGTCGCGTGTGTTCCGTTTGTGGTGCAATTTTGGAGAGCGGTAGAATTTCAATGGCGATTAAAAAAATTACGTTGTCTCTCGAGGTACTAAATTTCTTACGAGGCAAGAATCTCCGTAAAATATACGACGCGTACTCGTATATCTCTCAGTACTGAAAGTCGTTTGTGCTTCAAACTGTCGTCATATCTTGCGCGTATGTTTTCCCGATATTCATTATCGCGCAGAAGAAAGATAAAGGAGAGTTGTCTGTGTTCGTTGCACGTCCCCTAACGTTTGGCGTCGTTAACCCTTTCACATTTGCAAACAAGCTGTCTCGCGAAACGATCTTTATCCCTAATTTTCGGACGAGATACGTCACGTAGTAAGAAGCATCGTACGAACGACATCGAGTTCCTGGGTGTTTCATCCATAGGTGCGTGAACTATACTTAATACGTATTCATGTACAAGTTCAGTATCAACAATAGTACTTTGTACCAATCAACGAAGTTTCGTTTCATCTTTCATTTCAGGCGATTCATTTCGTGAATTTCTTCTGTTTTTATTAACTCGTGAAACATTCAAAATTTGTCAATCAGATTTAAGAGTTCATTTGCTAGTGGAAAGTTCTTAGTAGCGCTATAATACAGAGTAACTGTAATGTGTGAGTTTTAATTACTAGCACACAATGTACGCATTTACTTCTTTTTTTTTTTGTAATTAATTATTGAAAAATTATTTGCGAATTGTTGTAAAACAAGTTGTTGGATACACTCATTACGTGGAGGTTAAACTTCTCTCGAGTGAATCAAATTCAGATAGCTCGAATTCAGATAACTTTATCAATGTTATATGAATCTGTCGTTCGCTTGTCTCGAAATGTCAACTTTCTTTTAAAAATACTACTTTTTTTTCGTTAGTCAAATCCCAACGCCAGGACTATCGATGCAATCAAATTAATCAATTCGCAGTTTTTCTGGAATGGAAATTTTGTAGGTCTGCAACGGTGTGTTTTTGGAGAATAATTTTCTGAACAACTTTTCGTAAAATATTGTACATCAAAAATTCTTCTCTATTCCTTGCGTTTGAATTTCCTCGCAAGTTTCACGTCGCTGGTTCCAGTGTCAAATCGTTTCTACTCCGATCATTTACTTAAATTTTTACATTCGAAGTTAGTCAACGTTGGCATTGAATCTCTGAGATCTTTGCGCCATTTTTGTCCAAACAGAAAGAAACAAACATCCAAGATTCTACGCTCGTAACACAGTTTCGATACACAGCTTCAGACAGCGACACAGGCGCGTTATTTCCCAGTTTTTCGCGTAACAATTGCAAAAGTTCCTCCCGCGAGTCAATAGCACCGAGTCGAGCCGGACTCATCGAACTTTTGTCGTGTGTCTCTGCAGCGTCGTTACGTCGCGTGCGACCGGGCGAAATCTAACGACGATCGACAAAAGCGCGCTCCGATTCGTTGATTACGCGGCGAACAATTTAACGTTATTGAATTTATCGACTGATTTTAATTTACTTGAAAGGCCGGACATCGCGACGTCGATGAAACGTTCGTATCGGCCGCGATTCCAATCAAATTAGAGATCATCCGTGGCAAGCATCGTGGCTCTCGTGCGCGACTCCAGAGTACATACACTCTCCGTTATCCGTTGTTTTCTATTTCTTTTTTCTTTTTTTTCTTTTTTATCTGTTTCGTTCGTTTCCTTTAAGTAAAGCGCAATCCACGCACGCGAACGGATAATTTGCTTATTGTCCGCTGCAGCTAGCAGACGAGCGAGTTTATTAAACGATGCCATTAACGACCAATGACTTTTTATACTTATCTCGCAAAGTGACTCGAAGTGTAAGCGGTTGATAGAAAATATTCTTGGAACCGCGTGGCTTCGGTTTCGCCACGCGAACAATACTTTTTAATTCTCGCGAGATTGTAAATCGCAGCCCTGTATCAAGACAAGTATAGAAACGCTCGGTTCTACGTCGATGGATCGTCGTTGAGCTTCGAGATGTTGTTTTGCTATTTGGACACTGTCTGCACAATGGAATTAATATCGTAATTGGAAACGCAATAGTTATATCTCACCCCTTGACTTGATCTCTTCTGCAATATTCGGACGAACATTTACCAGTAACTGAACTTGATAATAATAAGACATAGGCGTTAAAAAGAGCCACATCTCGCAGGAAAATAAAAATATTTTTTTATACCTATAAAAATTTACGATGCACATTCGTTTGAACCAAATTTTGACGAGTAATAATCGATTGAATGAACTTATTTGAACCTGAACTCTTGTTACGTGAATGAAAAACTACTAGTAGAATTAAACTCCAGTCGTACAAATTAAAGTTCGTATAAGTGGAGTTCTACATATAGTAATCATGCAGACAACGGAGCAAGCAGGTGATTTCTGTTTGACGTAGAGTAGATCGTGCGTCATGCATTATGTATAAAATGGTCCATGCGTCAGTAATCCATGACTTACAATAATATCATTAATCACGATACAATTATTATAATTGATCGTGGGAACAGTGTTCTGCTCCATCACGTTGTTCCATCTACGACAGTGTACGTATTACCAGCACTTTGATAAAACTTAAGAACGCCATGGAAACTTGAGTAAAATCGAGTGACGAACTGACACTCGTATTTGCAGTAGACTTTATCGTCGTTTACTATATACTACTCGTTGTACGCTCGATAATTTTAGCAACTCGAACGAATCGATCGGTTCAGAGGCTCGTAATTAAGCAATCCAATTGCAAAGTAACGACAATATTAATATTAATAATAATAATAATATTTTTTAGTCGCGTAAATGACAGGGGGTAGGAGGAAGGCGTGGGGAAAATATATTATGCAAAACGGACGGCTTTTATCGAATCGGGTCGAAGGACCGGTAAATCAATTAGCCGGACGCCGATGTTGCATAAATCGATTTAAGCGTATTCGAGTAGTAAAACTGCGCGTGTAATCAGGCACCTGATATACAATCCTTAATGACGATAATCAGAATCTAGTGGCGATAATTGCTGTTATTGTATCCGCTCGTCCCGGACTCATCCTGTGAATATGAACGGAAATTAAACTGCCGGTGTTTTCGCCGATTGCCGCGCGTCCCTTTTAACAGCTCTCTCTTCGACATTTTCTACAAATTATCTCGGCTGTCGTTCCAATCTTCCCATTACACAGCCGGCTTTGCATTTTTATTTATTTACGTATCGTTGTTCTTTCTTTGCTTCATTTCTACAGTATCTGTAACAAAATAGCGTACCGAACGATGCGAAATTTAATATACCTGGATCATATGATTGATCAATATGCAAAAATCTCGCAGTAATGCACAAAATTTAATTTAATTTCTTTTAATTTAACAATCGTTCACTATTATAGCTGTCATCAATGGAAAGCAAAAGGAATTAAATTTTATTTAAAACTTTCATTCTTAAATTCACTTTCGTTTATCTTTATTTTCTCACGTAACGCGGAACATGGAAGGTTTCAGTATATTATAGCAATGTTTAACGTTCCAAATATAGTCGTACCGTTAAACATTTATTCCTGGAATTCATAAAGAGGGCATTTCCTTAGAAACAGGCAGTGTAACGATAGAAAGATAGAGGTAATGAATCAGAAGTTTCATTCGCAAGGACGTGCAAAGTATTCGTCGTGATTTACAGATCTTGTAAGTCCCCCTCCCGTTAACGTGTATACAATAGCCGGACGAGGAAAAGCTATTACCTTCGTTCGTAAAGTTTTCAAGCGCGGCATTTGCTTTTAAAAGCTCGGGCAATTCTCTTCATCGATCTCTCCGCCAGGTGTTTCTCGTGTCGTTTAAGCCGGCAATGGCGTAATTAGAAGCCTTTATCCCGACTCCTCCTCTTTCTTTAATTTTTACATAATTCACTCGCGAATTTACCTCGAAGATAAATAAGACGTTCAAGCGAGAAATTTACTCTGTAGCGCGTTCAAGCTTTGTTCCTTCCGTCACTGTCCACCGCTCGAGCAGAGGGCACTCTCTCTCTCTCTCTCTCTCTCCTCTCCGTTTATTAAATTAAATTAAAATTCTGATACGACGTTTGAAATTTGTTTCCCAGAGTTATGTCGACTTTATGAACGGGCAACGAGAATTTCCCAGCCGTTGGGTTGATACGTCTTCGAATAAAATGGACGAGTGGGAATAATGGACCGTTCGAGATATGCAAATGCGTGCCCCGATAAGGGGGAGGTAAACGCAATCTTGTTGCAAGTGCAAGGGGACACGATGGCCCAGCGAAAGCTGGAAAGCAATTTCAGTGCAGATTACAGATAACTGGAATCATATCAGATGTTTGTTAATCGCGATATAGAAAATCCTCTCTGAGACCAGACACCACATCTCGTTCTCAATTTCAATCTCATTCTTCCTTTATTTTCTTCTCGTCTCGAGCTTTTTTTGTTTGAACGATAGTACAACAAATGGAGGCTCTTGCGTGAGTCAATCTCTGTTGAAATTTAAGTACATTCCTTTTCCTACGATTAGTCGTTCCGTGCAAGTATATCATCATCGAGAACTTGTGTACGTAGAAGGATGGACAACAGTCAGATAGTAAATAGAAGAGATGAAAAGACGATACGCGAAAAGTCTCTCAAGAAGCAATAGGAAGAAAGAAGGTTGCGAAATTCACAGACATTTTCCCTCCAATTGTGATTTTATTCTGGCAAATGCTTTCTTTTACGTGTTTCTTTTTCGAGTTCTTCTCACCCGATTTGCCGCGAGGAAGAAAAACATATTTTCGATTGGAAAGAAATCAAAGTAACCTTGAATCCCGGGCAAGAGCACTTCATCTGGAAAAATCTCCGGTGATCCCTCGAGAATAAACAGTTTTTCGATATTTCATTTCATTTAAGAGATACCGACTCGTACAACAGATGTTGACCTAGCCTGTATATATATATCGCGCAGCTTACAGGTATTATTTATCATATCACAATAACGGGGGGCACGCTGCGTTTCTCGCAGAAACGATAAATACGATACAACTCGCGTTGTACGTCGCATCGAGAAAGGATAAAAAATTTATAAGCGAAAGTTTCTCTTGCCTCGTTTTCCATTCTCCGTTCTCGAAGAGAAAACGATTCTACGTATCGCGTTACGTTTCCTTTATTACTTGTTACTTGTTACTGTTGCAGACTGCGAAAGTTTTATGCAGAAGCGCGTCTCTGAAAGTACAATCGCGAAAGGTAGAACCTTGACGAGAAACACTATACTTTGGAGTCTTGTTACGTGCGTTTAAAATTTTCTAGAAATTCGCGTTTGAAAATTAATGGACTAAAAGTAATACTACGCAAATAAAATTTCTATTTCATCTCACGCGAATCGATGGACTAATTTTTCTAAATTAAGCCTGCCAAATTGTCGATTGAAACTGTTTTAGTTGATAGAAATCAAGTGTAAAATGTCTCGTGAATAGTAAGCAGAGACTAGTATATATTTATAGTGTGTAATTTTAGTATCAATACGGAATGGATTTCACTGTTTCTCTGTGGCCTTTCCTTAAGAAGCCAGGCCGAGCGCGGCTCACGTGGCCATGGCCACGAGATTGCTCGGAGGACTTGAAAAGCTTTGTACGTTTCAGACGTTGCCCTTATCACGAGTGACCAGCCGCTAAAACGAGAACAAATCGCCCGAGCCATTAAAGTTAAACCAGGGACCCAATTAATTTTTGAATGCGGAGCGTTAAATAGCAACGCGGGGGAAGAGGATGAATTGAAAGAAAACTCTTTCCTTTCTTTGACTCAAGTATCAGGGCAAGTGGGCTAAGAGTACTCTTTGGGATAACGTAAATAAAACGTCAGACAGAATAAGAATAGATAGAAATTTATATTCTTCAGTACGGGTACAAGATATTTCTCGAATGTTTGATGTACAGGATAAAACGACCGTTCAGTCTCGGCTTCAATGAATCGGCAATTTGCACATACGTCTTCCACTCTGTTCTTTTCAATTCCGTCCTTATTTCACTCAATTCAGATAAAGCGCGCAGACAATCTCAGTTTGGCCCCCGGTCGGACGATCTCAAAATCCGGCGACTTCATTGGGTCACGTCCGCCGAAAACCTTTGCTGGCCATGTACTCTTCTTCCGCAACCTAATCTCAAGTACATATGTACTTGGTTCGCTCTAGCGTCTCTCAATTTAGAGCAAGTCATTAAATTCTTATTTTCACAGCATATTCTCGGGATTTTCCAACTAAATTTTTTACATCGTCTTTGTCTCTTTTCCTTTGAGAACAAATTGAAGTGAAACGTTGGGGTTAAATTTTTAACGAGATAGTACCTTACGTATTTTTTTTCTCAAAATTTCGCTTCTTTTCTTTGTTTAATATCTATTCAGCTGATCCACTAGAAAAAAAAAAAAAATAATTTTGAAAAAATTTAATTAATCGCTCGAGGCATTAACAAACAGTTCAGACGTTGTACAACGTGTATCTAATCAAAGACAATGGTTGGCGCAGTTGGAATCAAACAGTTGATGCTTCTTCCTTCTGCAATCAGGGCGGCGAGTAATTGAACTGCAGTTACCGTGATCACACGATCGATAAGAGCTCCGGCGATGCTTCAACTCGGGATGGTCATTTTTCACGTGGCAGCTTCTTGGCTGGCCTCGCCACAGATTCGTTGGTCCCTTTGATTCCTCTCTTGTCTGCTCCTTAATTATCCATCTATTGTTACAAAGCGGGGAAACATTAGCAATACCTCTCTTCTCAATCTTCACTCTCGTGTTTCCCACGCGTTTGTACATATCAGCGACAGCAGTCACGTTTGTTAAATCTCAAATATTCAAAATTGGCACTTGTCTAATTTAGTCTAATTTTAATTTTAATTTCACATTTATTTCAAAGACACGTGGACTAGCTTTTCCTTTAAAATATTTCTGATTAACTTGATTTAAAAGACAAAGTTTCAAGTCGTCAGTTTTGTAATTTGCCGTCGATTCTCTTCGACAGCTCTGCCTGACATTTCGGACGAAAGAGGGTTGCACGGTGTACTGAATATTTAAACAAGCACCGTGCACCTTTCGCGAGGACAGATAGTCGTTGATAACGCGGCTGACAATGAGTAACGCAATTATCGAGTGGCTTTCTGTGTAGCTGGCTAGAACTTAAAAGAGCCAGAAAATCGCGATAAAAAGTTGAACTTCAAATGGATTTCGTTCCCCAGTGCGCTGGCTTTGTGTTACTCGCAACGCGAATCGATGCTGCGACGCAGTTGCTGCAGCTTAATCACTAATCACCGTTACAATCGAGTTTCGTCTGATCTTAATAAAAGTGCAGCAATTAGGTTATCTCAACGCGTAAATTATACGTTTGTAAGTCTCGACATTGTCCAGTAATAATTAAAAATACGCACAATCCCGTGGATTGATTTTGCTATAAAAATTCATTTTTCTCGCCACACATTTATTAAATGAAAAAATACTTGCGAAAGTTCAAGACCAAAGAAAATGACGAAAATTTCTTTGAAAAATCTCTGCAAACTGATTGCGAGAAGAAATATTTTCCACGTCACTCGGTTATCATTGTCGATGTTCGTGCATTATCTCGCAAGAGATTTCGCTCGGCGAAATATCTACGACGCAAAAGGAGCGCGAATAAAATGAATTATTTAGCGCATTACTTAACTTGCCGAGAGAGGTGGAGAGAATTTAAAATGAGTTACGATTATGACGGGGCAAATAAAACGGGGACAGTAATTAAGCGCGGGGAGACGAAGGGGGGAGGGGAGGGGAGGGGAGGGGACACAAAGCGACTTTAGGGGTCGATTAATTTCGGATTCAAATAGCTCGGAGTTATTCTAATTGATTCTCAGTGGCACCCAATTACTCGTCGCATTGGTTGCCTCATCGGTAACCATTCAATATTGTCGAGCCGCGTGCCCTGTAGAAAGTGGTCCTCCGGCGTTAATTAATTAGGTGGAAGAGTAATTGGCCCGTGGATTCTTTCGTTCGAGTGCTGTTCATCGGATAATGCATATGTCACGGGCACCGAGCGCGCAGAAAACGCTCTCCGCTCCTTCCGTTCGATCGCTTTCGACGTTTTTGCTCGGGGGATAGTTTGAAGCAGGCATTCGAGACACGTGGAAATAAGAGAGTATCTGATCGTTAGGTTGAAAGGGTGCTTTCAACGGTCCCGCGTCTTTGAAATTCACGATTCGCGGAATGATAACCGCCGGCGAAGTAACTTTGAACGATTCCCCGTGATAATGCCGAGAGAGAATGCGATAAAACTGTGCGGTGGAGAAATATCGTAAAAGGAAGAACGCGTCTAATAATTTTCTAGAGTTTTAAAAGTCACTGGAGCAAGTTTAACGACAGATTTTTTTTACGAGTTTGCTGAAAAAAAAACTCCGTATATTACACTCCGTGTAATATTCAGGGTTGGAATTGTACCGAAACGTGTGTAACAAATAGTCGACAGTTTCGAACACAAACGACAAATAAAATAGAACAATAAATTGATGTAACAACAAATTTTGATCTAGCGGCCTAGGATTCCTCAACTACGAGTTTCGAACACTGACTAGCACGAGCCGCAAGTGGCTGCGCGCCTAGCGTCGAGGTCCCTACCGATCTCCAACGTTAAGCAAGTAGTGTGCGGAACACCGCTAGGAGGGGTGACCGTCCAGTCTTAGCGGGTAGTTGCAATAACAAGCGTCTGAGGCCATCAGGCCCCACTGATGATCACACAGTAGTCTTAGGCAGTGACTTCGAGACGAAACGCATAAACCCAAAACCTTTCGCCTTTCTTCTCCTTCTTTCACAACTACTTCATATCCTTTCAATGCATCCCGAACCTTAAACCCTTCATACGTATCACTTTAAAATGTAAGAGAATATTTATCCTGGTACCTCGAATCCTCTTCACTTCGTGACCCCGTTAATTTCCCGAATTCCGAGTCGAAAGCAGAAAAACAGGAAAGGGAAATCCTCAGGAAGCAGAGTCCACGAAGTTTTCCCTTCTTTCTCTCCGTTCTACGAAACGTCGATGAGTATCTGTAGCAAAGAACGTCAACACAGTCGCGTACGTGAATAAACAAGGAGGAAAGATCAGCGGGAGAGTAAATACTTGATAGAATTATTCGGGGAAACGAAAAGTCGGTTTCATTAAACCAAGGAAAATTGCATCCTGCCGACAAAACGTTAGGATCCTGTTGAATTATGAATTTGTAAGTCCAACCTTGTAAGTTTTGCATATTTCTTTGATATACACATACATATATATCACTAACACGCTCGAGCGAATTAGTTACGGAAGCCGCGCGGAATATCGACCTCGCAGCTGGTTCCTCCGTTATTAAACACATCGATTTTCGACTTGGCTCTTTAATTTGCATTTTAAACAGCTTTCTTTATTTATTAGCGAAAACAAGTCGTTAAGCCATGCAGCTGCGCGGGTCCCGCGCTGGTCGGGATTCGAGAAAGTAATTAGCCGCGATGTCCTCGACCGATATTCGCGTCGAATTTATTCTCGCCCGGCCAGAAGGGAACTGATTTCGAAAGGCGGCGAAATCTCGCGCGTTTCTGTTACTTTCCTCGGTTTATAGTTAAATTCGTGAAAGTCCAACGCGCGTTTCTGCCAAATCTGCCGCAATTTGTCCACCATGCTCGGTTTCATTGTTCGTTGAAACGAAAACTGCGGAATGTCGCGCGACTTTATCCCTCTCGTCGGATATTTCGTAAGTTATTCATTTTCCAAGTGGGTCACATGCTTCCGGCTCTCTAGCCAGCTAGTTGGTTCTTAACACCAACGTACGTCGCAAGTTAACGCGAGTAGAAGAAAGTAGAAACACTGAACGCGAGTTAACAACGGCGTGTTTTTAAATAAAATATCTCATTTAATTAAGCTCTTTATTTGTTCAATAACTTTATTTAGTTCAATTGAATGTAAAACCTTTTATCGTGTTTGAGCTGGTTTAAAAACGTTTCACTTGAGAAAGAGGTTTGATCGCGTAGTTCAATCAGATTAGATTCAGCATTTTGTATCACGGTAATGTGATTAATATTTTTCTTTTTTTTTTTTTTTTAAGAAATTGACACGTAATGACACTTTTATATTTTTCCCCTTTATAAAAAAAGAGAGAGAAATGGACAATTTTGATATAAAATCAGCAATTTAATTCAGAGTTTGAACTGAAATTCAAGCGATGCAAACGCACCACGAGCATTTAGTCCTCCATACATTGGTCATGTTGAGATGATCAGCAGCATCTGCAGGGTGCAAAACTATTTTCGAACGTGGCAGGTGCAGTTCATTACGCTTTAACAGAGCCGGAGCCTTTTCGCGAAGGGAGGACGTGCTCGCGCATCTACCTGTTCTACGTGTTCGCTGTAAATGCGATTGGCTAGGATTAACATTCATTCGGAAAAATGAGCCGACAATGGAACGCGAAAGCCCGCGGGAGATATTTCGGGGGGAAAAGTCGGCTCGCAAAAGACTCGGGAGTTTCGATAACGGCCGCATTAACATAAATTAAACAGCTGTCCGCGTTTTAATGGATGCATGGGAATTCCATAAATTAGTTACAGCGTTCCGATATCACGACGCGCTTTTATCATTCGACGCGTTTATCGTTCTTCGACGATCGTTTAAATATTCCAGCCCGGTATTTCGGAATATTTTCCTTAAAATAATTTCATATTTTCGCGGTGCCGTTTCCAGGATTTCCGTAATTTTCACGAACGTGATCAATCTGACCGTCTGCGTGGTGATAATCTGCTCGTGGTGTCTTCTGGATCGATCGTAGCTGGTTTTTACACTGGTTGTTTTTTAAATTAACATCCATGGTCTTTTGCCACTCAGTTGTAACTGGATTTCATAATTTTTTCGAAAGATTGGTTGTGACTTTTAAAGTTCATCAAATATCTTTTGATCTCGTGTTTTGTGATACAATTGTTGGTGTTGTTAACAGATGTCTGCAGATTCCGTGTTGCATAGAATATTATCCAGTTTCTCCAATTTCGAAACGTCTTGAAACTTTCGAGCCGAGGTGCGTTTGATCGCGTCCTTTGCCTACGAGACACGATAAAATTCTAGAATTTATTCCATCGATGGGATGATGTGACATCGAGACGTAAAATAAGCGGAATATTTTCACGTACGGTGCGATTTGTATTAAAAAAGGGGGATGCAACGTCTCGCACAGTGCACGAGAAAGAATCTGCTACGTCTCCCTTTGAAAGAGACACAAACACAAGAGAGTATTAGTGCCAGGGAAGAAGAAGCTCTCTGTATTGTGTCTTTTTCAAAGGAATGTATAAGAAAGCGTAATAGCGAGAAAAGGGACCCGTGCTGTATCGTGTCAACAGAAGTAACTTCGCCAAAGAGAGAATTACACATGTCCGCATTGTGCATTCAACAGACTTAACCTTGGTCTCTGTGAAAGGAAATTTCGTTCAACTTCCTTCTCCCGTCCGTCTTTTTAATCCTCGCCTTCTGCAGCCCTCCAACTCCTTAATGGATAATTTCTGACGAGGCCTTAATCCGACTTTTCAACAACATTAACTTTGAAGGAGCAAGAAATGGAAACTTGGCCCGTTTTATTATTTCGAAAGGTTAACTTTTCGAGTTTCTCCATATTTAATCGACACGTCGCTCGTCGATATTTAATTTGAAAAATGTGTTGACTCTCGGTCTGCAGTCTGCAACTGAATCGTAGATGACTGTAATCACTCACGATAGATCTGGTTCGTTATACATGATTCACTTCGTGGTGGATAGATTGGCGGTAAAATTAAATTAAGAATTCCAGTAAAATCGAACATCTCGATTTCTAGTGCCATTCCATCTCTTTTCTTCAAACCAAAGTTCCAAAATTAAATATATAAATTATAAATGCTTCAATGATACAATATCTACGGATTAGAGATTAACCTCTTAGCTGTAATGTCACTTTTAAAAGTGTTAAATAAATCTACATCGTGTCACTAAAACGACGATTAAAATATCACGATTAAAATGAACTCGTCAAACACAAGATAAACACAAGATAACATGATACATGTAGCCGCTGTAAAATTGAATTAAATCGTCCATTTCCATAATTTTACTGTTTGACGTAATTAATATTAATTAATAATAATTCATCATCAGTAGCAAAAAAATATTTAGAAATAAAATGAAAAGAACTAGTCGAGTCTAATTTCAAAAATATGTTTCATTCAACATATTTAAGAAAATTTAATTTGTAATTACTTTTCTCGCACGACAATTTGTACAATGAGCATGCTCGTCAGTCGCAGCCGAGAGGTCAACAAAGTGACATTCCCACTAGAACCTCCGATCTACGATTTCCCAGCATGTCGGTTCCTGCCGATCGTTTTATCTAATCGCCGCCCCCGATGCAATCTCGCTGAAAAATAAAAAGATGGAAGCTCTCGAGCGTGTCCGTCTCTAAATCCCGAAACCGTTGATACAGCGATGATTCGAGTTCGTTCCTCCGTTCGTGTTTCTGGTCCGCTTCGCAATCCCGACGATAACGGTGCCGATAAGCGCGAGAAGCTCGCCGGAGGACTGCGCGCGGGGAGAATGAAACGGCAGATGGCGCGTTTGCCCGGAGAATCGAACGGAGGACGAGAGGCGTTCTTTATTTCGCTCGGTGCTCGTCGCATTGTCGTGCCGGTGCCTTTGTGTCGCGAGCGGACTTTACGGCTGATGTCGCGAAATTAAACAAGGTCGCGGGCGTGGGAAGGATCGGGGCGAGAGGAGATCGGTAGGAGCGGGCGCGTTGCCACGCGGATTTAAGGGACGCGACGGCGGAACCTTGACTCGTCCGCGATTGGCACTGCCGGGGACGGTAAGAGGCTTTCTGTATTTCATGAATATTCCGCGCCCGCTCTTGAAAAACCGGCAAATGAGAACGAACGGCGGGGTGTGTCTGTTTATCGAGGAATCCGCGTCGGTGTTTGTCGTCCCTCCTCCGATCGCGATCCTCGGGCAATCCCTGAAAGCTTCCTCCTTCAGGAATTTGGAAATCCATTTCAATTTGTCGGAAATTTCACAGTCTTCAGATTTTGAGAATCTTCTCGAGAATTGTTTGACTCATTTTTGTCGTTTTAAAACGTTAACATTAACGATACTGTATGTCCTTGTCGATATATCAGTATCTAAATATATATCAATGTATATTATGCATATGTTAATTTATGTTGAGATATATTAATGAATCGATTTCAATTATTAATAATATATAAAAATGCATAGTTTGTGGAACGGAGAAATTTTCATCGAAGCAATTTGAAAACAACCGTGACATTTTGCGTGACATCGTTTGATAATCTATAGCTACGGGCTATCATCCAGAATCTGTAGGATTTTTGATGAAACTTTGAACTCGTCTGACAGCAAGTTTAGTAATTTTGTTCTAATTAATGTTGCGTGTACCACTGACCATGTTTTAAGTATTAATCTTCTTTCTAATAATATGCTATAACCTCTGTGAGTATTTCAAATTTATGAGGAAACTCTGTTATCCGAATAATAGAAAGGGAATTTAGCAGTTGAAGTAGGCGGGACGTGGTTTCACGTGTCGGCGGCGTGTTGCTACGCAACTCAAAATTACTCATCAAGCGCACAATTGCTGCGCATTTGATAAGCAGATTTGGTCAAACTTGCCGAATTTGGGAATGCAACGCTGTTGAAGAACGTTTACAGCTTTCGCGGGAACGGGGCTTTGCAATTTAAAAGTTTCCCGAAATTTGTTTTATTGAAATATCGAGCGGACCAAACGTGTTTAAGTCAAAGTTAATAATTTTAATAATTTTAAATGTTACGCGAATCGATGTTAATGCTTCTTTTTATAAATTATCGTGAAATTATTACTAATGTCGAGAAAACGATTCTCAGTTTGTATTTCAAGATTAGGGGTAGATTCGTTAATTCGTACGTGCTTGGCCAAGAATAGAAAGAGGGAATAAAAATATCAACGAAATGCATTTGCCAAAATGGTGTGCGAAGTGAACGGAGCAAACTTTGGTGCGCGAGTGACCACAAAGGACGAGTTATTCGTCTTGCACGGTCAAGTGGTTGAACGTTATCCAACCAAGCTCCAGGTTGTGTGGAAAATACGTTAGAAGGGAATTTTTCTGTTGCAAAACTGGCAGAGGAGAATTTCGCTTGTTTCGATGAGTATAAAAATTGAAACGGACAGAAAATTTCGTTTGTACATTCTACGTTCCTGCAAGCACGAAGACTGAAAGATTGAACAGTGAATAAATTCAAAGTACGTTTGCCTACAAATTTAGCAAAGATCAAATTACGAAGTATGCAAAAATATAAAATATAAATCTTCGTAGACATACCAAATATCTATTATAATGATTCATACTCTATGGGAACGCAATAAATAAATCAAAGACAGAAATGGAATTGTTATAATTTACGTAGAAAGTATTATAATTTGTTATTGTGCTACAAATATTTCAGTCCTTTCAAATGTCATCAAAAAATGTATCCGGCCTCCAATGTATCAATTACTATTTGTCATGCGAAAATGTAAAAATTCAGAAACGAAGACTCGCAGAATCTGTGCAGAATCAATGCAGAATTCGAGTATTTTCGTATAACGAGTAATCTCTTTGAGAGGACAATTTATTAGTAAATGGACTGTACACAATTCGCCGAATTTGTCTTTCTTCCTTTGCTAATTATTCGATTAACAATGATATCGATTGACTTCGCCTAACAATACGGCGCTAATTTACAATTAGTAGTGCTTGATCGCACAAAATCGAGACCTCTCTATCCGCCAATCTTGTTTTATACGAGTTTTTTCAAATTGAGATGCTAATTTTGAGAAGTCAACGCCGATCTTTTCAAAGACAATAATCGAAGCAAGCTCATTAGCCTAAGTTTGACTAAGTTTGACGATGAATAGAGGCCTGAGCGTTTAATTGAACGTCACGTTATAGGCGTGAATTAACATCTTAAACTATAAAAAGAAAAAAGATAACATAAGTCGCCTGAATCATAAATTCCTTGCGTTGCTAAAAAAAATTCGTCTTATACGAGTTTTTTCAAATTGAGATGTTAATTTTGACTTAGTTTTGAGAAGTCAACGCCGATCCTTTCAAAAATAATAATCGAAACAAGCTCATTAGTCCAAGTTTGACTAAGTTTGACGATGAATAGAGGCCTGAGCGTTTAATTGAACGTCACGTTATAGGCGTGAATTAACATCTTAAACTATAAAAAGAAAAAAGATAACATAAGATTCACTTGAATCATAAATTCCTTGCGTCGCTAAAAAAATTCGCAAACCGTGATCGTTATCGAAAGATGCGAAATCTAATTGGCAGGTTCTAATTGAGTCGTTAACAAAGAGAAAGTATCCATCCAACCAACACGTACACACACACACACACACACAAGTTTCACTACTTCATTTCAGAAAACTTTCAAACAATTTCCAATGAGAGGTTCGGAAAGTTCATTGGCATGAACTTAAACAAGCGAATTAGCCAAATTTGCAGGAACGAGGCTAACGGTTCGGCCGGTCGGTGCTGCTGTCGCGGCTCGAGCGAGCTTTACACAATCTGCAATGTAACTCGATTAACGACGGGGCTTAATTAGAGTCCGAACCGCGGCGCGGCCTGCACTTTTAGTAATTTTATTTCGAAGCCGGCCGATCGATCTTCTTTCGAACGAGAGAGCGACTCATAGAAACGCAGCGTAGCGAAGATGAAAGCAAGCGACCGAGAGGGGCTCGCGTTTTCGCCGGGATCCGCGGGGCAAACGTTTACAAATAACCAGTTGGCATCGGGAATCGATTTACGTGGTCCCGATGAATGAACTTTTCATGAACATTCGGATCGTTAATTTCCCAACGAGGTAACGGTTTCCTCTTAACCGCGCGGAATATATCGCAGATATATCCCGTGCCTCTTGGCTGAAAAAGATAAAATAAGGGGAAAGGCAAAGCACGAGGTCGTGACGTATGGAAATGTCCGTTTCCGTCGGTCGGGATAAAATCGCTCGCTTTTCAACCGGTTCGAGGAACGTCCGCAACCAGAGTTAATATTCCCGTTAATTAGGGATTAAAGTTTTGAAGTTTTTCGCGACAGTAGATTGCTCGTTAATTTCCACTATTTCGAAATTAATCTCTTTGAGAGATCTTGGATCTATCATCGCAACACTCTGTTGTGCCAAAGATTGACGATCTAAAAATTGTTTATCCTCGTTAATTTCTTCTAAAAAATTGTTTAACTTTGTTTCATTTTCCCATGTGTAATCTTAAAAGTATAAAAATAAAAAAAAAAAAGAAAAGAAGAAGAACCAAATTGAAGGAAAGGACTTAAATAAAGAGTGCTTGTTAATTTCCAATATTTCGAAAAAAATTATTTAAGCTCGTTAATTTCTTCTAAAAAATTGTTTAACCTCGTTTCATTTTCCAATGTCTAATTTTAAAAATATAAAAGCAAAAAGAAAAAGGAAAAGGAAAGAAGAAGAACCAAATTGAAGGAAAGGACTTAAATAAAGAATCTTCGAATAAGTATTTCACGTCACATCGCAATCCAATGGTAAAAAAAAAAAAGAACTGAAGTGCACACTGTAGTAAAAAATTTAGAGACACACACACACACAGAGACGCGAAACTCGCGTAAACGCGCGCTGGTTTCATCATTCTGTACGGTGGTGAAATTCGTTCGCGGCTGAAACGCGGAGATTTTCGTCGAATGTGTAATATGTTTATACGATTACGGAACGAAAGCCCCGTTCATTTCCCGTCTGGCGGCGATGCGGGTCGGAGAACGCAGAATGGAAACGGACGCTGTCGCGAATTTTACACGCGAACTTTCGGATAGACGCTAATAACACGTGGAAAATAAGTTCTCGGCGTGAAAAGCGGCTCTTTCCTCGCGGTGGCGCCGTGAAAATACGTGCGCGCGCTTGCGTTCCATTTCCGCGCACGTCGATGCGCCTCGCTCGAGACATATTTCAGATGATCGAATTCAATTTGTTTTCAAACCCAAATTGCCGCCGGCAGCCAACCTCTCACGCAGCCTCTCGCGTTCGCCTCGCTCGCTCTGTTTCTCGTTCTCGCTTTTTCTCCCGGCTGGCTCATTTTTTCGAATTGACCGGAACGCGGACTTGGTTGCTCCGGGAATTTTATAGTTCGCGACGAGGCGGATCGGAGAGGCGTTGGAGAGATTGCCACAAGTAATGGTGATTTCTTCGGCGAACGTGCGCTGGATGCGCGCGAATGTATGCACTCTATGCGCGGCACTGATGGAATTCGCGCTTTGAATCCGGATGTCGAAGGAAATGTTTACCTCGTGTACAAGAGAGAGGAAAGAAATTTTATTAGAATTACTCGTTGAACAATTCTAGGTGTTTAAACTACGTTGAACGTAGCTGATTGATCGAGAGGAAATGGTATCTGGCAGAGGGAAATATCCGCAAGTAGTAATGGACCGTTATAGTCGGACGCGAGTACATTTCGTCGCAACGCGCATCGTTCCACGTTAATTTAGATGAATTGCGAACGTGTACGTTGAAAATTGTTTAAATCAGCGGTTGCTAACCTGTGGTACGCCTATCCCGTGCGAAAATAATATCAGCAATGATGGAAAACACTAAAAAAAAACTGCACGATTTGTACCCTAGTACAATTCGTCTCACTGAAAGGCCCAGTAGCAACTGTTCTGACTAGGAAATGAAGACGACTTTTTTGCCATAAAATTTTATCGATAGAAAACAAATTACAGGCGCGATCGCTCAGTAGATCTGCCAGACCAACGCCACGCCTACTATGCCACGCCCCCTCACAAATCACGTGACCCAAATCAACAAATCGCTAATTTTCGTTGCATCAGCGTTGCACCTGAAGGGGCCCAATTTTCTGGGTTATCCCCGCTAAAATCACTTTCAGTGATAAAACGAAAACACAAAAGCAAAGTTATAGAGTTTTGAATTGATGTGTCATTTAATTTGAGTCGTTTCCAAGAAAAAGCAAGCTTTCTTAAGGGACAGAAGCCTGATCAAGGGATACGAGAGAGGGAAAAGATTGGGAACTGGGTGATTTAAAGTGTCATAAAATTGAAAAGACCACCTAATAATAAATTTCATTTTTATCTTATTCGGAAATATCGTCGTATATTTGTAAAATGCGATTGATGCAACTGAAAAGGGAGATTTTTGAACGAAACTAATGTCAGTTCGCGGACTTTGAAATAAAATGGAGTTTTAAAATTGAATTTTAACCAGGAACCGGGTTCAAGATTAAATTTGGAGTAAAAGTATCTTGACATGTACACCGTGACAGAAATGTCTACGCTTCGGATCCGTCACTCGCAGAAGACGACAAATCGGACAAAATTTCAGTCGCAAAGAATTTCCTTTTAATTAACCAGATTATAGACTTCTCCCCGCTGGGGTGCGATCAATTTATACCTGATGGAATTTATTCGAATTAAAATTTAGGACGTCTATTTCACTAGGTATCAAACCAATTCCCCTTTTCTATATTTTTCCAGCTCGGTTTCCAGAGTCGGTTTTAGTTCGCAACTTCCCCTGGAAAATTATGCTCCTCGTGTGCCACGTCGGAATAACTTGAATTAAGAGAACGAAGGTTTGATAAGGTCGCGACGATTACAGCACCCTGGAAAGTTTCAAGAACAGAAGTTGGCATGAAAAAATATAGCACTCGCGTAACGCTAACGCAGATTTAATTCCGATAAGAGACCGGAACGAACAGAAAATAGATGAATTCTCTCTCTCTCTCTCTCTCTCTTTCTCTGTCTGTCTCTTGCTCTGAATATGAAAAAAAGCGACGGGAAAATTATTCATATCCTGTTTGCATCCATTAAATTTCATTGAACGGAAAGATTAAACCGGGAAATCCATTTCGAAATTGGAAATGACATTGAATAAAGCTCCGTCATTGGTCGTAGCTACGCACGCATGTACGTACGTGTGTATGTACATATATTTCGCCGGGCTTCGCTCTGTTTCTATTGAACGTGTCCACTTAAAAGTTGATCCTATTAAAAGAAAACCGCGATTTAATCACGTAGCTCGCCGGAAACTAATTTCGTACGTCCAGCTCCCAGTGGTATGATAGCGTAAAATGGAATCTCACTTTGTCGATAACGTCGTTCCGATTTCCACGATGGCTCTCGATCGCGCGTGTTAAAATAATAGTTCACTTTCCCGCGCGTTTCGGCAAATTGAGAGAGAGAGAGAGAGAGAGAGAGAGAGAGAGAGAAGGCAAAGAATCACGTCACGTTACAGGACGGGAGTCGAGTCTTTGATTCAAAGGCGGCGACAGCTTTTCGCGAACGGTGTCGTACATTTTGATTCAGCGATTCCCTTTCCGTCTGACCTCTCTCTTTTTCTACGTGTTTTCAAATGCACTTTGTCCACAATGGCACACGCCATGTGCACATCCGCGCCGCTCTTTCTCCGCCCGCTCGCCTCTTTGTAGCGAGCGAAAAAGTTTCGCGAAAATTAACAGTTGCCACACGCTCGAAGAGAGTTGTTAATTAAATAGCGAAACTTCTGTTTAGCGACACGGCGACGTCTTCTTTCACCGTGGCTCTGACGCGCGTAAGGAGCAAAATCCAGATTTACGCTTTTTTGACGATAAAAAAGAACGCGGTCCTCCGCGACGCGATGTTAATTTACACGTTTACGCTGCTGAAATAATTAATTTCGCATTTTGCGATCTCGCTGAACTGCAAATTTTAAATAATATAATTATTTTAAATAATGTCATCTGGATAGAAAATCTTCACACTGTGGATGTTTTATATCGTAAACGAATTTGTACTGAAAGAAACAAAAGTACAAGGAACGAGGAATATAATATAACACAATTGAAAAAAGAATACAAGGTTCTCAGTGTAAGAATATCTGAAAAATTTCTGTAAAAAATTATCAAATTTCTTATTTTTGTCATTTCGATGAATATTAAATTAATTTGTATTAAAGGAGCGAAAGTTTCGCGAGGAGCAAAGAACGCACAATGAAATAAAAAATGCAAGAATTTATACCAAGTATCCAAGAATGCTATAAAATTTCTATCTTTTCTTGTCATTTGATAGGTATTAAATATATTAAAATTTCCTATAAACGCATGACAATCCGCAGTCTACTCTGACGATAAGAAGGTTTCTTTATCGCTTCAAGAAGAAAGCACAGAGCTACCTCGTGTCTATCGTACTATTATTTCGCGTTGAAACATAGGAGAATCGCGGGAATGATTGTAACAACGCGATGAAATTGTCTATACCGCGGAGACTCGAACAACAGTGTAGCTATTGTGACACGTGCGTGTCGTTTATAGCCATCTGCAGGTCGGACTGCGATAATTTTCAGGTGTTATTAATTTCGAGCGAAAGTTGGACGCGCGTTAAAATCGTCCGTGCTCGCTTCAATTAAATCGTTAATTAACGGGCGCCGCTGTATTTCTACATTTGCATGGAAATTTGCATAGGGTGTTTCGCAAGGTGCCGAGATGCGTCTCGAAGATTTCACGGCGAGCAGCTCCCCGCGGTTACGAAATTTCTTTAATGCCACCGGCGAAACCTAATTTATCGCTGCGAACGTGGAATTTTTGCACGAATTTTGTGCCTTGGATGGAATTCAGTGACAGAAGACAGTGTACGAGTGCCACTTTGCCGACAGAATAATAATTATTTTCAAAGTCGTTTGTCCATTAATGACCTTGGTTTGTAATTTATATTATATTTATAATAATGTAATATAAATTATGTAAATTACTATATATATTTGTATTATGAATGTTTCAACCTTCTGAAATTTCTTAAAACTGAGGAATTTGACAAGGGTTAGTCACCTTTGGCACAGATCAATAGTTTTCGGAAAAATATTTGACGCGTGTTTTTTTCTTATTTCGACAATCATGTTGAAGAGGTGTAAAGGAGTTCCAGAATTTATTTCGTCAGATACCTCGAAAATTACTGCAAACATAGTAATTTGTGTGAATTGACGAAATTGTGTGTTTTTTAACAACAGATTTAACCGTGTATATATCATTTTGCGAAGAAATCATTTCTTTAAACAAGCGTATTTTTTAAATAATTTTTTACAAAAACTATACATTCAACCAGAATTTATGGATAAATTGAAATCTCGCTGCAATACACAGATGCTTTACTTTCACGAGTAAAAGAATCGCGAATGAATCAAAACGATGAAACAATGTTAACATTATTAATGCGAAACTTGGAATTTCCTTTCCCAACCAAGGTATGTGAAAAGTAGAATTTGGCAATATAAATGCAGTGGAAAGAATTACAAATGAAACGTTGCGTCAACGTGAAAAACTTGCTAGCGAACGTAGTTAAACTTTTGTTGTTTCAAATAACAGCAACATACGTCAGATCGTTTATGAACGATAACTGCCGGTCTTCAGCTGGATTTTTAACGCAGAAATTGTCAAATATGAGGGAGGTCCGCATCAGCAGTGGATAATAGGCGAAACATAATATTGATAGTATTGATTGTCGACGTAAATGGAGTGTTACTACAGTATTCGCCGTATTACGCGTTGGTTCCACGTGCAATGTATGATTTCTCCGTTTATTGGTTTGGCAAATGTTATCATAGGCGGAACATTTTTAACGCGATACAATCGATAGTATTGTATCGTGGTCTACCAGTCGATTTATCTTCCAACGTTTTTGAAGGGAAATTTTGAGAAAAATTTGCTAGCCAACTAGCAACTTTGAGAATATCTTACAGGAGGAGTAAATTACTCGGAAAGGTCGGGAAGCTTTCGTTGAAAGAATCCGCCGCGCTGAACTTTAAAGAGCAGTAACACGAGTCAACGTTGATCAGCTCGGAAACTCTTCCACTTACAAGCGAGAATTCTTGGATTCGTTTTGTAAGCTTATAGGATAGCTCGATAGTCGGCAGGGATACGATCAGGGTTTCCTTGTCGCCGCGTTTCTTTTTGACCAAGAAAAAAAAAAAAAATAGAAGAAAAGGAAAGAAAAGAAACAGGAAAAGCTGACGCGAAATGATTATATCGCATTGTCGACATTTTTCAACCACCGCTTGAAATCCGGCGGAGTATCTCGCTCCAAGTAAGTAAAATAAAAGTTTTTATCGCGCTGTGTAACGAGCTTGCATTTTTCAAAAACAGTTCTAAAATGTGTTCAATTTTCTAGCAACTTGTCGTTACAGATCTGAATTAATGAATTAATGAAATATGACGCTTCTTAAAATTTGATGTGCATTGTAGTCGCGATTATAAAATCCGAAAATGCATAAAACTCTTAAATTTCAAGATGGTCTTACCAAACATCTTGATCTACTGTATGAACCATTGTTTCTGAAAGTGGTACAAATCTGTTTATCGATACATTGACATGTTTAAAAATTTGATATTGCGTTTGACTCGACTGAGAAATATTGGCAAACGATAGTAACGTTTTTAAAACTACAAACTTGTTAAATTCTATCGTGTAAAATAAAATTGTCAAAGAAACGTTGAATATTAAATATGAAATCATAGTTTATAATGAAAAAGAAGAAAAGTTTCTGTAAATCGAATTAAATTGAATCTTGTTATCCAGTTGTTAGAATCAAGTGGGGTGAAATTCGACGTTTCGAGCGACAATCGACGAAATTCGATGTACGAGTTGCAGGCGTCTCTCGTTTAGATCTACGTACGAATAAATTTTCCGGTCGAGTGTCGCTGGAATTCTATCGTATTTAGACGGATGAGCGGGCTGGTTGGCGACTTGGAGAACCGAAAACTACACGGGCATAGGGACGTTACATGGTTAAAATAACTTGTTAATTAAATTATGCACGGCGCGGTAAAGCTGGCGTAGCGGCAGGTGGTTGAAAATAAAGAAAACACCGGCGTGTCCCGCCGTTAAACTCCAGCCTCGCCATTTAATTAACAACTTAATTGAACCGTGTACTGACCGTGTTAATACGTGTCCAATTTTCTACCCGCAAAGGCGCACGAAATTGATAATACGCCGCGTTGTTATCGTCAACAACGTCCGGGTGGGCTGTTTCCAGTGAAATGAAACGAGCATCGGTTTTTCGGATTTCGTTGTCCCGATTAGAACCCAAATCTTTAACGTTTTAACAGATTCGCTTCGACTGATTACCGAAAAAAATCTGTTGCTCCAAGACGATCGTACGATCAGTTTGGTTAGTTGGCCGATAAATTGAGGAATTTTCGGAAAAATGGAATCCATGGAGATAAGATAAGAAATTGAGTAAATTGCTTTGAAAGAGTTTTTTTTTTCAGATAAATATACTAAAAATGGAAAATATAAAATACAGTCCTTCTCTGCGCAATTGTAGTACACTCTTAAAATTTTCGTCCCAATTTCATTTTCTTTTCAACAAACAAATGTCCAAAAAATATCCCCATAAAATCGTCACACACATAAATTGAAATAAAATTCCAATTGTTGGATAAAGTTGGATAAAGTTGGATTCAAAACTTGAAAAATTATTCAATGATAGGCGAGTGCAATTGTTACAATCAAATTAAGAACAGAAATTCGCTGTACAAATTTCACACGATATTACACTTCGACGAAGAGCTAGTATTTTTATTAATCGGTCAAGTGACGTTGCAAACGTGTTGACAGTCGCGAAGAGGGAAAATTAAAAATTGATCCTTGGGGCAATTGTGTCGATTCGCCTTAAAATCGGGCGAGAGGAGCGTCGTTGATCGCAAGACGTTGCAACTTCTCCTTGAAAATGCAGCTGAAGGCACGAGCAAAAATAATTAAAGTCGGACTCGACTGTTGACTGCCGGGGCCCGGACTCCACTTTTAATCATTGCATCAGTAGCTGCCACGTGCAAGATACGGACTAATGGAACTACTCTAGCGCGTTTAAAAGGACCGAGGTCATTTTCTATTTCTTTGTTCCCCGGACTTCGCTAAATGAAACACGAAGCAAACAACTCGTCTCCAAATTGACTCTATCCATCTGGATATTTCACCGATTGTACACAATTGCGCGCGACGTCGCACTCTAAACGTGGAAACGAACGATTCGTACGACACTCTGTATCATACTCTGTATCAAATGGCATCTTTGTCATGAATTTTTCGTTTCTCAAATTTGACGTCTCGCGCGTTTCTTCTCTTTGACTGAATTTCTAAAGTATGCGGACTATCATAAAATCGATCGACGGCGGATACATCGAAACGATGAAATTCGCACGCGGAGGAGCGGGTAATTTTTCAACCACGACGTCTCTTTAATTTTTCCAACTGGAACCGAGCAAACAATTCTAGTTTCGTAAACGGACGACTTTGAAGCGTGCGAAAGAAACAACGTCTCTCGATCGTTTTGATTTCACTTTGGCGAACTTTGAAAGTTGGCGGGATGCGCGGCAAAAATAGGTGTCTGCGGGTCGGATCGCCGGGCAGCTATTGTACTTTTCATCCCCTGCCGCGGCTTTAATTCCCCAGAAGCAGTAAAACGTTTACACCGGAGGCATAATCCCCGCCTCGCGTCCGATCAAAAGTCGCCTCGAACCCGCCTCCCCCTCGACTCCAGCGGCAAACAACCGAAAAGTTTCTCTCAGCCGATAAAGCTCACCCGTAATCCGCAAATAACGATCTCGATCCCCGGCAAAAGTTATCCGGCGAGTTATTCTTCGAACCGTGACGGCCGATCCTTTTTCTCGCGATCGCTGGAAATCGCTGGAAATCGCTGGAAATCGGCGGGATCGCGTCCAGCTCGGTTGAAATCGCGCGGCTAACCCTCGACGTACTCGCGCAACTCGCGCGCGGCATCGCGACGCTCGAAACGAAACTCGTTCTCGTCCAAAGAAACGCGCATTCTAATTAGCCTCATTAACGGTCTGTAGCGAGCCCAGAAGGTTGTTCGCCCTGAATGGTAATTGGCACGCTGGCGCGCTACGCGCGCTCGGCGAATGGCAAATGATTTACTAGCTGTTCCCGCAGTCGTAAGTAGCGTCATCGCCGTCACAATCGAGGCAAATGTCGACCGGTGACGTCTGAAAACGTCTCGTTAGGTTGTTGGAGCTTCTCGAGCGTCTGCGAACAATCGCGAGGACGTACCGTAAGACCGTAGACGAGGTTTCGATGAATTGAAGTGCCTTCGCGGACTGAAGTGGGTTCAGCTACACGCGGTTCGACGATAAATTTCTCCACGTGCCGTTGAACTTCGTTTTGACGCTCGGCAAGATTTCCCGAGGTTTACGGACGAACCTGTGAGTAGAGTTTTTCCCCGGTTATTGGAACTGGAAATTTGTGAACTTCCGTCCATTGAATTTAATTGTCCGATCATTTAATTCTTATCGCTTCAAGGTGAAAATCTACTTTGTTCGCTGCGGATTTTCATTTCTCGTTAAGAAATAATTCACGGTCTCGCCGACGAAATCTGTATTCTCTACTCTATCTATAATCTGTAGTCTCGACCTGTATATTTTTAATATTTTTCGACGCAAACTCGCGAATTTTTCTCCTCCTTGGTTGCAAGTCAAACTTGCTGCAAATTTATATAACATTCGCAATAAATCTTTCAAAACATGAAACCTCTTTCTCTCTTTTCCTTTTTCTTTCTCAGTAGATACACTTTTTAAGTACAGATTGGTGGTGACAAATCTGTGAAAATTTCCCGACATTGTAAACACCGCGGAGAGACCAACTCTCTCTTTCCCGGAAATCGAAATCCGATCCTTAAAATCCCACCTTATCTTTACCTACGTACCCGTCCCGTAGATCCATAACTATAATCCCTGACAAAAACGTAAAGTTGGACCGAGCAACGTTTCGCCTTGGCAACGTTCGAAGTTTCCAGCAATTCGCGAGCGCTTAATTCGCCGGTCAGCGCTGCTCCGGAGAGAAGAAAAGTTTCCAGCTGCCCTGGTTACACCCCCACGATCGTTCTTACAGTTCTTGCGCTTATTTCGCCGTTTATAACGGCTCGAGAAAATTCTATTATTTGCTCGTTTGCCTCTCTCTCTCGTTGCGTTGGCGCGGATGTTAAACAGGACCGTGGCTCCCTAAATGCTAAATGTTCCTAGAAAATGGGCCAACTCCGGGTGTAATTGTCGCGGGCTGTGTAACTCTAGTTTCACGCACAAAACGGTGCCGCCTGTACCGCGCCAACCCGGCATGGCCCGGTAATTGTTTTGCGAATTTCAAACAATCCGGCGTTCGGCCGGATGTTGGCCGAAAACGGGGAACGAGCGTCGCCGTGCCGCGCGGCTGGATGCGCGCTCGGTGTCTGGAAAGAGCGCCGCGACGCGTTTGCGGATTGTTCGAGGGAATCAGGTGCACGAGTGTTCCAACGGGCGAAAGAAACGGTGTGTACTTAGGTTTCCTTCCTCTGGGAGTGCCAACCGGAAAATAAGGGGATGCTGCCGCGCGGGCGCTCGGCCGTGGGTAACGAAATGCAGAGGTTCGTGAGATTGACTTTTCCTTTTTTTTTTCTTCTTCTTTACGTGTACATAACGTATATATAAGTCGTGCAGATGCCACGTCGATCGAGTCGTATATTTGGAAAGCGCAGAGAGGCAAGAGACGTTATGCAAATTTATCTTGGAATTCACCTCGTCCGATTATCGGGCCCGGGTTGTTTGCTCCTTGAGATTTAAATGTTTATCGCGCGCTAATGCGACGGAATTGAGAAATTAACGAGAAGTTCAGTTGGTCGGCGCAACTTGTCGGCGAGTTACGTGACAGGTAATGGTTAGTTAGTCATTTAGGAATGTGAAGTTAATGCTACCTACCCCTGGCCGAGAGTTTCCGATCAAACCGCATGTGTTTGAAGGTGTTTGAGATGTAAAGTGCCACAATATTTCTTCAGCGATTTCAATTGAATTTCAGAACAAAAGATCCCACAAATAGTGCGTTGTTTTATCGAAAGCTTTTTGCCAGGCCTATAGGAAAATTGTTTGCACACACAGCTTTACTTTCCAGTGTAACATATTTCATTTCTATAATGTGAAATTCCTAAGTAAGTGTGCTATCAAATTATACGAAATACACAAACGCTATTACAGACACAATGGCGTGAAAATAGTTTTTTGCAGCGAGCGTAAAATTGAACAGAAAGGTTACAGACACGGATCTACAACAGAAATGACTCACGTGGGATAAATTCGAGAGACAAATACAAAGTCTTATCGTCGCTTCTCTGACACGCTTTCGTAGATGCAACCTCTTTCTTTGTTGCAACAGCGCAAGGTGCATTAATTTAATTGCTCAGCAATGTCCTTCCTGTTGTACAAAGGAAAAAGAAAAACAAAAAACAAAAAAAAAAAAGAGAGAGAGAGAGAAAGAAGAATGCAGCTGCATTGAAATAGTCCCTTTTAAATCCTTTTGAAAAGGTTAATGCTCGTAGTGACTGGTACAACGATTGTGCGGAAATTAGCTGAGAAAACAGAAACTCCGACTTTCTTTTCACGCGACGTGTTAATTGAAAACGTACAAAGCTATTTGTTCAGGTTCCTGCTGTTTTTCTTTTTATCTGGATTTCGCTTTTACGCACCAGCTCAGCCATTCTACGCGTGTCCGAGCAAATGTCGTTCCATTTTCATATTAGCGTCGCTGGTAATAACGATGGCCATTCAATTATCTCTTTTGCGGGATTTAAAGTAATCCGGCCTCGTAAATCTTGGAATTACGTTCCCGTTGTTAATACCGTTCGATGACGTTCCAGAATTATTTTCACAGAGAGATCAAATTTATTCCCTTCTTCTTTCTCAACTATCGAGCGAGTGATTTCAAATGATCGACAAAGATGTCGTCACGCGTGTTGTTCGATTTTAAAATCGCTGCAATAATATTTCGAACAACGAAAGATACATTATTCTCATCAGTTCATAAGAAATTCATTCCCGTTAACGTTTGTCAACGTTGTGACGACGTGGCGATTATCGTAAAACATGCAAAACCTTCGCGAGATTAATACATCCGCTCAACTACTGATTTTACCGCACGCTTCCCTGAACGCGTTGAAAAGAAACAGAAATTACCGAGAGGTTTGTTCCACCCTCTGAATGTTTTGTTTGTATACCGTAATTGTAATATTTTTGCACATTACCTACGTCACTTGTGCACTCTCTGCCACCTTCCATTTTCTCATAAATGCAGAAAAGCCTGCAAGCCCAGGTGGTTTGACATTATTCCGAACAATGAAAAATAAACCACCTTGTTTCGCCTGTGACAAATTCATTCCCAAAGGGCAGAAATTAACAAATTCGATTCCACGAGTTCGTTCCTAAAGGACAGAACTTGCTCAACGTCACGACTAATCGCAGTTTCACCCAAGTATCGCAAAGATTCGCAGAATTCAATTACGCGTAGATACACGCGCAAGTTCGATACTCGGAGCCGCTCGGATCCGTTTCCAATATAATCTACATTCTGCCAGCAATGACTCGCGGCGCGCGGAGACATCCTTTGACAAAGAGAGTCGAAAGAGAAAAATCGGTAAACAGACGAGCTCTGGCGTCTTTGGCTGCTCGGGTTCGGTAGAGAGTGTCGGAGGCAGGGCTCGCGTCAACCCTCGTTGAGCGGGGTGTTGCGAACGCAGCCGTCGAACGAGACTGCAAACTGCAAGTGGAAGTCGATCGCGAGTCGCAGCCGACGAGACAAATCCGGGGCGGCGGTAAACAGGCACGTCCATTAAAGATGCCGGTGGAAGTCGCTTCCGTGGAAACGAAACGAACGAGAAAACGAACGCCGCGGCGCCGCGCGTTCGGCGAGGTGACGGCAAGTTTATCATCCCTCTCTCTCTCTCCCTCTCTCTCTCTCTCTGTCTCTCTCTGTCTTTCCCCGGTCTGCGTTCGGCCATTGCCGGCGCAATCTTCGTGTCTTTGCGGGACACGAGGCTCTCGGGGCTTCGTCTAATCTCTCCCTCCCGAGCTTCGGCTTATTTATTGCGTTCGAGACGGTGATCCTCCCGCGCGAGCCGGCACCTCGGAATTTTCGTTAGTCGCGACGAACGCTGAATGGCTTCGCGCGATAAGGCGGCCCCTCTCGCCCTTTTATTTTTATTCTGCGGCGACCGGAGTCTCTCCGCTCCGTTTGTCGCCGTGCTAATTTGATTTTGAAGGCAGATTGGCGATAAGGAAAACGGGCTGGATGGATTGACGATGTTTGCGCGTTTGTTGGGAATGCTCTTGAAAGCGTGTAAAATCTCTGGGAGGGATCTTTCGTTTCAGGCTTCCACCTCTTTGGTCGGCGTTTCTGAAAATATCAATTTTTAGGCGGTTATTAATAAACCTATATTAAAAGTCAGTCGTTTCAAAATTCGAGTAATAACTTTGATGGTGAACACTCGTTTCGTAATTTTCAAATACATCGTCGGATGGATATTAAACGTCCGGGCGAGGGACAAAGAACGTCCGCTGTCCTCGGCGAGAAACTGTTTAAGCGTTATCAGAGTTCCGCAAGAAAGGCTCGCGAGGATCGACCCAGTGAATCTCATCGATGCCCTCGACAGCCCGCGTCCATGGTCGACGCCTCGAATCATTCATCTCCGCTGTTATCGCTTTTTTTCTATTTTCGGAACGGAAATATTTTCAGCGAAGCATCGCGCAATTTCGCGTTTGTACGTAAATCTTTAATTAACTGGCAACCTTTTTAAACGGCCGCGCGCGTTTTGAAAGGGGACACGGGACAGACGTTTTTTATATCCGATCCGTTTGTTTTCATTAAAGCGGAAACGCGTGTGAATGTCGCTTTTAATCAGGCTAATGACGTTTTGCAGGAAAAGAAAAGCAGATTATAACGACGATTATATGTCTCCGGGCGATAATTATCTCTTCGTTCGCCTCGTCACGACAATGAGAGGTTCGTTTGCTAAATGCAACATTTTCATCAGCGGCAAACGAATAACACGCTTCCGGTTTCTAGAATCGTACCGTTTAGCCTCCGCAATTCTCGCGAATGATTTCCGATGATCTTTCGTCTATCGCTTATTATTAGGGATTATTCCGCTCTTTCTTTGTCTCTTTTAAAGTCTGTGGCATTAATCTTGTAATATCGTTGTACAGCCATTGTCTCGAAAGCCTTGTGAAAGTAATTTGAATATCATACGTCGGATATTAATTAATTAATGCAGTCTCTTAAGCGCGCCGTGAAAATGTTCTCGCGTGACGTGGATGAAAATGTTCTCACTTTTCTCTCGACGTAAATTACAATTTCTCCATTACCTCGCATTAACAATCCTTACATGTGAATTGAACCTCGGTATTCCTTGAAATTATACGTCAAAGCGAATTTAATTCCACGAAAATATTTCAGACTCTTTGTGTCGTTTCTTCTCTGTGTTCTTCTTCTTCTCGTGTTATAAAAGTATTAGAGAAAAATTGAGAGGGAGATACTTTGTTATGTTACTCAACTGCTTTCAAATATTGGGGGAAAAGTTTCTCTATATTTTATCTTCTGTATTTTCTTGTATATTTCTGGTGAAAATATTATAATATATGTAATAACACATAATAAAATAATTTATAGTATATAGTGGGTATTTATAGCATATAGTATATAGTGGGTATTTATAGTCTATAGTATATAGTGGGTGTTTATAGTCTATAGTATATAGTGGGTATTTATAGCATATAGTATATAGGTAATATACAGTTATTATAGTACACAGTGTCAGCAAAAAGATGGCACAATTGCAATTTTTAAGAAATTTTGTATTTATACTCAAAGTTTTTAATGGTACGTGTTTATCTCAAATAGCACAATGAACATACACATAAGTGATTCATCAATTCAAATTTTGACCTGCAGTACAAGTTGCACTCGAATTAAATTTTTCCACATCGTGGCATTTTTTCAGTAATCAAATCCATTATTCACGACATAACACTACCTCCAGCCATTTGTTGACGAATTTTTAAACTTGTGTTCTTTTCCAATCAGAAACCATCAGAACCATCCAAATTAAATCTTTTCGCGTAGGAAAACTACGAAACGTGTCGTTCGATGCGTGTGTAACATCGCGTAACAAAATAATGACAAATCGTGCAGTGTGACGTCAGAGGAAAAATTAATGACGCCAGATACAGGGGAACGATCTCGAAATCGTTTCGAGCGCCGGACAATGGGGGCAAGCCCGAACTGTGAATAGTCCGACCATTTCACGTTGATAATAACGATATTAGCCGAAAGCAGGCCGATATATCGGCGGCATTGTTGATAATAATAACTGGCCCGGCGATCTTGCAAGTGTGAATACCAGGCTCGATCATAGAATTTCAGTGATTAATGGAAAAGCCAATAAACGATCCCGTCGCGACTCTGCATCGTTAAAAGGCGGCTGCTAATTCCTGCAACCGGAGTAACTGGTGCCCCATCACTTGTCGGATTAATCCGTAATTTATCTGAATGCTAGCGTCGCTCCGAGATAACGATACGGCCGGGCCTGAAGTTACAGCCCGCCAGTAATAATGACGCTGCTAATCTTTGGCTATTGACGCCGTGGATATGACTGTTTGATCGTTGCGTTGGAATCCGTCGGCCGAGATAATACATCGAAATCCTGCATATATTATAATTCGAAACGTGGACTAAACTTCTCAAGTAAATTCTTCGCGTAAATCATCGGCGAAATCGTTGATCTTGGTGACGCGCGAGGATAAATTTATGCGTGTAAGTTGCTCTTTTCGATTCTTGGAAATATCAGATAAATACCTATCGACGTTGCCGTTTGTTTAACATAAATTTCCAGTGTTTTATGCCGATAAAGAGTTGTCCTCGTGCGTACACCTGATGTACGCGCGATACGTCATGAGATTTTGCACCGTGGAAATTGTTGCGCTCGAATCGACGAGAACAAACGGAAGGATCCAGCGCAACTTTGTCGACGAAAAAATGTCGTTCGCAGGCAGGGAATTGATAAGAAGACGCGACAAATGTCCCGCGAGACGAAAGGAAAAATAAAGAGAAAGGAAAAAAAAAGTGTCGGGCGAAATGAGGAAAGAGGAGAGAGAGAGAGAAAGGGCAATTAATTTCCGGCGCGGAAATAATAACTTCGAACATTCTCGCCGCTTAACGCCGCGTTATTAAAAATAACGTATGCTCGTCCGTAAACGTTAACGAGGACGAGGTGGCCAGGCCTGAAAACAAACGCCCGCCGTAAATTGCGTTTAGCAACTTCTCGAAATTATTTTTACAATGAAACTCGCAGTTTCGAAATTTACACGGTAAGCGAGATTTACACGGCACGACGAGGGCCATCCGCCCCCGCGACTACCGCCAACTATTAAACTCATTTTCGCTGAAATCTGTGGTTAATGAGCTTCCGCGAAATAACGACGATCTATATATTATCGTTAGTGTTGCAATTCCGTCGAAACGGTGCACTCGTTTCCCGTTGTCTCTCTATTGGGAGAACGATGATTTAGAGAGGGAGAGAGAGAGATAAAGGAAAAATTGGAGAGGAAGGATGACGGTATCATTATATGTTATTCGAGAGCATTCAACGCTCGATGCATTGTATCTCGTATCGGCTTTGCCCGATCGCGCTCTTTTGTTCGAAATGTGGAAAAATACCGACGAAAAGTTTTTATCGCCTTAGTGTAACTGGATTTTTAATGAGAACGTGGGTTGTACATGCTCGTCGTTGTTTGGAAGTTTCTCCAAATAATTCTAACGCGCTAAACGATTGTCGGATGCTACAAAAATTTTTCTCGAGTTGAATGTATTATTTACAATAATTAGAGCACGCAGGTTGCTTCGACATCGTTCGATTTTGTTCGTTAAAAAAATTATTCGTGGAGAAATAACGCGTTTATTGATCGCGTCATTGATCCTAGAATTGAATTCACGTGTCATCGTGAATGACTGAGAAAGGAAATTTCAATAATGTAGAATTAATAAGTCGAGCAGGGAGAATAAATGTAATTAAGGCGTTTTTCACACAGGAAGATCGTCGAAACGATCGACGCACATCTCTCAGACCGCCAGTCGCTTTATCGGATCGATAGCATCTCATATGTTATACAATCTCATCGAACATTCATTAGAGCCTGTGCTGCTAGCTAATTATCATAGAGGGAGCTGTGGCAACACTCTGTTAATGTACCGATCTGCAAATTGTACGTCACGTGTTTGTACTCCTGTGCGTGCTTATTACGCCGTCGCCGACAAATTAATAACGGGGAAGATTATGAGGATTAATAGGAAATGGAGTTGCGAGGCTCTGTCCTCTCCGTGTGCGCTGAAAGAATTTTCATTATCGAGGGTGCAACTCCGGGTTGTCGCGTCGCTGGGAATCTTTAACAGATTTATTAAAAAACAGCTGTCCTTGGTGATACTTTATTCTCCTTCTGCTTTTCGTTTCTCCCTTTCTTAATTGAAAACGACAGGGAACGAACAACTCGCAAATGGCAGAGTACTTGATGAAACTAAAAAGAATTGACAAAGAATTCTTCAATAATGAAAGTGAAAAGGCAATAACAAAGGCGTAACAACGACAGTAGAAAGGAATTAATTTGCTGGCTTTAAAATTAAAAATTCTCTTGTTAAATCGCAGTATTCTTAGAGACGTGACAATTGAGTCATATCATAATAATTTATTAAAATTATTTTTTTCTGTGTGTGTGTGTGTGTAGGGGAAAAAAGGAGATTTGCAACTACTTTTCATTTAATTTATCGACAAAGGTATAACAAATAAGCTGCGTTTCTTTGAGCTTCTCTTCCAATTAACATATACCATATTTTCGTTCACGGGCCACAATTTCTCGCTCGATGTTTCTCCAAAAAGCTGTCCGACTCCTCGATAGACGCGTAACTTATAGTTATTGGCGATCGTTGCACAGCAATGTCTGGCCGATTCGACCATGTGTCTTGCGTCAGGCTATCGATTCAATTCCTGAGAAAGCCATAAATTTCGCGGAAGCCAAACAGCATTGAGCTATCTGCATTCATAGTGACCTTAAAGCGCGTTATATGCTAACGAACCGCCCTAACGACCCATCCGAATCCATCAACACAAACGGCTTACGAAACAAATAACGTGAAACTAACCAATCCCCCGAAATACCACAATTCACGAACTGTGTACGCTCCGTTAATACCATTCTATATCCGGAGTCTTTGGAATTTCGTGCCCTTACATTTGGATCTTCTACGTAATTTTAAATTTAACGAGATCTCGGGGCTTGCGATTGCGCCCCATTTCGAAGGAGCTGTAACTGTTTGCAAAGTAGTGAAATGTTAAATTACAAATTACAAATGTTGCTTAGCAGAATCGTACTACCATTTAATACAGTTGTTACAAAATCTCTTCAATGACGAAGAATTGTAAACCTAAAGGGTTGTAAAAATTTCCATATTGTTTTTGACACTTAATAAACACACACACACATATATATATATATATATATATATATATGTATATTTGATTTAATAGATGGTAACTGTCTGTAAAGTAGTGAAATTACGACAAATGTTGCCTAGTAGAATCATACTACCATTTAGTACACTTATTACAAGATCTCTTGAATGACAAAGAATTCCAAATCTAAAGGGTTGTAAAAATTGTTCGAAGAATTTCCATATTGTTTTTGACACTTAATAAACACACACATATATATATATATATATGTATATTTGATTTAATAAATGTAGTGAAATGTTAAATTACGACAAATGTTGCTTAGTAGAATCGTACTACCATTTAGTACAGTTATTACAAAATCTCTTCAATAACGAAGAGTTGTAAACCTAAGGGGCTGTAAAAATTGTCCTAAGAATTTCCATATTGTTTTTGACACTTAATAAACACATATATATATGTATATTTGATTTAATAAATGGCAATTGTCTGCAAAGTAGTGAAATGTTAAATTATGAATTACAAATGTTGCTTAGTAGAATCGTACTACCATTTAGTACAGTTATTACAAGAATTAGTTATTATTAGAAGAATTCTGAATCTAAAGGGTTGTAAAAATTACTAGAATTGATCTGAAAGATCCGCCTTCCGTTATTCATCTAAATTTCCAAAGATCCATATCCAAATTTTTAAAAAATTTCCTCAAGTTTCTTTGCTTTTCAAACGAGCCAACGCTTTCCAACACGTCAAGCTTCGAATTATCCCAGCAACCGGTTCGTTCCCTTCATATTTCTTCCCTCCTTCCATATTTCTTTCACCTCGACGGATAATAGCTGTTAATTACGAGTACACTGCGTACCGTAGTCCTCCGCTGCATTTTTATTTATAGGGCAGGTCGTAAAAGGAATGAAATACAACGAAGGGGAACGCGATACACCGTCGCGAGACGATCGAACGCGAAAGACGTGGATTTGAATATCAGGTTTCCAGGTATCGGCTAATCGAAGCGTCTAGCTGGTGAAAATCTAGGGTGAAAAATGGAAGGAGCATATTTAAATAATACGTGCTCGATACACTTGACCCTCTTTTTCTTTTAAAGTCTGTTTCGCGTGATTTTGCCGTGCCGATTCGAAGAAAGAAATGTGTAGTTACGAACGGAAGTAAGTTAATTGTACTCTGCGTTCGACATTAGAGTATTATGTGGTATCACATACTAGAACATTGTAGTGAAACGCAAAATATGTAGTATTATTTTTAATGTCATAGTTTTATCGTTATTTGCACGTGTTCTTTATTTACAAATATTTATTAGAAAAAATGGAAAAAAATTTGCAAATACAGAATATCACGTGCTAGAATATCATAGTGAAACGTAGACTATATATGTATTGTTTTTACACATACGCTTTATTCGTAGAATATTAGGAAAAATTGAAATAAATTTTCAAATACAGAGTATCACATATTAAAATATTACAGTGTTATTCTTGCACGCGTACTTCATTTGTGGAATATTGGGAAACATAGAATCAAATTCGCAATACGGTTTCGAGAACGAGTCGGGAAGAATAGTTCCATTATTATGGAAAACGGAAGCAGCAAAGTATATTAACACCGATGTTGAAGCTGTCGTTTTACAGAAACGAAAAAAAGAAAAAGAAGTAGAAATCGTTGGTGGAAGCTCCGACTAAAATTTATACGCGAAATTTTTTGCGTGAACCTTTTTAATATAAAAAAAAGAGAATCTCGCTGGAGTATGTATCGGGGAAACTTCGGCACCGCGGTAGCCACGTTATCAGAAATCGAAGGATTTCCACAGGGCGTCCTGGAATGGAATTCTTTGTCTCATTTAACACTTTGCCCGTGGAATCCATCGACGCACGTCAAGAAGCGTTGCGATATCGATTATCCCTCGCGCCTTTTATCCCGTGTCGTGCCTCCTCCCATCTGGGAAATTTTCAAAAGCGATTGCTTGTACACTTGGGCCGATCGGGGAACTTTCGTGTCCGGACCGAAGACTGAAAGTTCCGAGCGATTATGTGTATCTCCACCGACGGGATTCGATAGCGGCGGCTGAATTAAACATTGTCAGACAGTCGTTCCCGAAACTCTGATCTGAACCATTCCGTCAGAATGACAGCGAGGGTATGCAAGCGTTTTGAATCGGAAAATGAAGCACTCGAAATAGGAAAGCTCGAACATTCTTCATGGAGATTCGTCAACAGAAGATGAATACTTGAATGGGGAATTTATTTGACAAAAATAGCGGGCTACGAGTAATATCGAGTATTTCTCGTTGATCGTCTGGGTTTACTCTTGGTTTACGATTGAACGAATTGGGAGAATTTTAATAAATGAATTTTAGCGATGCAGTTGATAATAGTAATTGATAGATATTGTAGAGAACAAAAGTATAGTACATATTACTAACAGGTAACGTTGAAAAATAACATTCAAAGGAAAAATATTTTGAAAATCTCGAAAATTATGAGAAAATGTATATTTTGCTTGAGAAAAGAAACCAAGTGTAAAGACAATTTTAGTAGCGTAGAATCAATCAACAATACTAACTTTAAAACAATAAAAACTTGTATATCCAACTGCTATGAAATTGAAAAATTAGTTACTTTAATTTCTCTAATTACTAGTTATAAATTTTCATTCACTTGTCATTCGATCACTCGTAAAATAATCCATGTGTCTTTCCAATAAATATGAAAAATCTGCAATATTATAGTATTCTCGGCTGCAGTTCGTCGATACTAATCGAGAGGAAACCGTGGCTTACGAACATTTGAAAAGATTCGGTCCTTTAAATTTCTATCTCGAGATTGATTCATCGGAACAAGTTTGATTGAAATCTTTCTCTCTCTCTCTCTCTCTCTCGATGCCCGATAGAGCGAAATAATAGTCGGTCGGAGTTGCAAAATAAACGGGCAGAAAGGCAGAAGGGTGTATGGGGTGGTAATAGAATATACATATCGCATGAATGCAATATCGAATACACGTCAGTCGCTTGGTTCCTTTCTTTGCGCCGTCGCTTTTGTTTCACGCTTGCGACTCTCGCGATCGTTTTTCCGTTCACGAACGAGTAGACAGTTCTACTATTTTTTTTTTTTTTATTACCGAAAGTGATTTTAGCGGGAATAAGCCAGAAAATCGGGCCTCTTCAGGTGCAACGCTGATGCAACGAAAATTAGCGATTGGTTGATTTAGGTCACGTGATTCGTGAAGGGGCGTGGCGTTGTCTAAGCGATCGCGGTGGCAAAAGAGTCGTCTTGAGCAGTTTTTTTTAATCGTAAGGTCAGTCCGTATTAATAGTAACTTGTTATCATTGAGATGAGTGTGATCGAAGGATTCGTCGAGCCAGATATTTCATGTCATTCGCAAGAAATTTTTGATTTTTCACGAAAATTTCAGTGTGACAGATATATAAAAGGATATTCGAAATTTTCGTTCCAATTTGAACGAGGGTGTGGGCAATCGATACACGCAAGACAAATTTATTTCGGATCACTTCCAATTAATTGTAATACCCTCGTTTTGTCTGCTTTCATTGGCAATTTCATTTCCTTTTTAACTTTGACGCCCACGAGGATTTCCTGCAACAATCGATACAAATTTACTTTGTTACTTTGTTACTTATTGCCAATTTCTCTTATGAAAAAGAAACAGGTGTACGTATCGGGGGAACATTGGTGACACATCGCAGCTGCAAACGAAATGATTTTGTATTAACATTTAATTTCAGGCGAAACGATTACGATAATACAGGAATTATTATTCACCGGCTGGTGTTAGGGAACAAAATAAAAATTCCAAATGTCCCAAGTAGGAGAAAATCGGGAAATCAAATTTAATGAAAATAAATGCGAAAGATTCTGCTGGCGTGTGCATTCGCAAAAATGGATTATTACTTTATTTTACAAATCTCTGGATATTTATTAATTGAACGCGGTGGAAACAAAATTTTAAAATCTCTATATATATATATTTTAATCGCGTGATATATTCAGGGGGAATACGAGGAATTATTTTAATAAAAATTCGTTCAATTTGTTTCGCATCGTTCGTGCGCGATACGAACAACGTTTTACATCCGCGGCGTAAATCCCGCGCTGTGCGCGCTGCCGTTGCAAAAATTACAATTAAACGTTAATAAACGAAGTTTCATTCGCATATCTTTCCTCGAAGCTCGCGCAGTGCGCGAATTCGTTCTGGCAGGGGCCAGGGATAGATCCGGGAAATCGAAACGGGCCAAAAACTTTATTTCAACTAGTTCCTACCGTGAAATTGATAATTCCGTGTTTTAAGGGAAAGTTTTTCCATTATGCCTCTGTAATCTTTCCTTTATTCCTCTCGGAAAGCTAAAACACAACTTTGGTGAGCTGCAACTAAAATCGAAATCCTAACTAGGCTTTAACAGTCTCTATCGCGGTTTTCTTAAGTTCAAAGGAATATTTAACCAATATCCATTTTCTCATCGCTATTGTTCCAAGTAGCCTGTACCCCAAAAGTGATTTTAAATGGCTCGTAAACGAAGCCGATTTCTCAGCGAGGGTAGACTCAAAGCGATCGAATGGAGATGAAATCGCCGAAAGAACTGTCGAACGTTGCTCGTGTATGACAGTCACTTTGCGGTCTTCCGTTTATTTAGTTGCGATAAATCCTCGATCGATCCACTGGTAATCTTCTTGAACAACTAGTTCAAAAGCGGATCATTGTCAGAGAAAAAGTAGAATTTGTGATTATCCTAATTCTTTTAGATACAAGAACATTCTGTGATAATTTTCGTAATATATTAACTTTTAATCGCGAATAAATAAATAAAAATGGATAGAGAATGGGTTATAATTACGAGTAATCTTTTTGTAGAAAATTGTGTGGTTTCAAACTTTTTTCTTTTTGAAGTGAGTCAATAATTCGTAAGAATCCATAATGAATCCAGAAATGTCAGCGGTTGAAACGCGAAACTTGCACCGAGAGATTAGAAATGAAAGATGCATTTGACAAGAAATTATCGAGTTTCTCGAAAATGCATCGAGTCACCGAAATAGGAATTATCTTTGTGCAATTTCTCATTTTAAATTAACGTATTTAATTAGAAAAACCAATTTCCTTCCGTCACTAAATGCTGCAACGAGTATTCCACTTGTGATATCTCGCAAATTCGCCATATCGAGCCCACGTGTTTTCGCGTCTTTAAATTTTCTGCAAACGCGCAAAAATTCGCGATAGGTGCGTTTCCACGAGCAACGAGTCACATCCGTCTCGTTTCTTTTTTCCTTTTTTTCCGCCGCTTCGCGACGGGTCGTGATTGGTAAGACATAAAGAGCAAAAGGGACGGTTGATTGAATCAATCCCTCTTGGAGAGGCAGCTCGACGTTCCATCGAGGCCAAACAGAAATATCTCGCGTTACAACGTGACGTGCCGTGCCCTCGCTGCCAACCATTAACCCAATACGCCTCTTTCTCTCTTATCCGAGGAGGTTAAAGTTTCTTCAGGGAACTTTGAGTATCATAAAGCCTCCCCCGTCCCTCTCCCTCCCGCCGTTGACTTTTGTTTGCAAGTTAATCAAAGATTTCCCGGCGTGCCTTTCACCGGCTCGTCTAACCCGAATTTCGTGTCTCGGCTCGTCCCTCGCTCGAGCCCGCTCGAATTTCGCGCACAGACGCGCGCTATTTTGCCGCTCGTCCGATGACGGCTGAAATCGACGTTTGTTGTTTCTTCCCTTTCCGGCGACCTGGATCGAGATTTCGAAAGAACGTTGATCCAAATTTTCTCTCCGAGGGTGGTATCGAGGAACATTTGTATAACATTTATATTCGCGGACCGCACGCGATAAAAGTGATAAATATGTTCGACTCGTAAATATTTCAATCATTTCTCTCTCGTTTCAGAACTCGTTTACCATATGTTTGAATTCGTCTTGGCAGTCGCTCTCATACGACAGACAAACGAAAATGGCATTCTATATAAAAAATTGAAATCGCCTTAATTTCGTGGAAAATATAAAAAATTGTTATACACTGCTGTGTTGGTCATAGCAAACCGTACAACTTTGTCCTGTGTCACTTTTTCTTCCTGTTCGCCATTCCCAAGAGAAAAGTAACGCGTACACCCGGTATACAGTTAGAAAAAGGAAAACACAAGTAGTTGGATTAAAGGACTCGCGAGAAAATGTTTACACATTTTTCAAATTGTCATTTTTATGAAAATCGATTATTACGATTGCAGTGGTGAAATTTGAAAGGAATCTCAAGGTATTTAATAGTGCAAGAACGTACTTAACACTCGTTATTTTGCTTTTATGAGAGATTTATATTTTTTAACAGTTTGATTCCCTTCTTGATCCTTTAAATGTAATCTAATATCCGTGTAATATTTATTGTATCGACTTGCGATCGCACGACTTGCTTGAACTTTTCTTCTATAATCACTTCAGAACTGTTTCGCGACGACGATATAAACAACAGTCAATTCCACTGATTTCTGGCTGGAATCTCTATCCATACTCTGCACACAATCAATCTTCCATAGATCGAGTGCACGCAGGATTCCTTCGAGGACTTTCCCCGTCTCGAAAATCCTCTCGTTTCCACCGGATCTCGGTCGCATTAAGTCGCGACACAAACACACGTTGGGACCTCAGCGCAGAGGTTTTAAGCCACGCGCGCTTCGACGTCAACGATTGTTGCCGCAACAAGCAATTCCCCTCGCGATACACCAGTTCCTCAAAACGAGTGAGAGAGAGAGAGAGAGAGAGAGAACGGACAAAAGAGGATTTTCCGTACGATCCTGGCTGCGACTGACAACGCGAGCAACATGTGTCGGTGGCCAACTGTGGTCACTTAAAACGTTCCTAATGACATTTCTATTTTCGTAGGAAAAAGTAATATCCGCGGTGCTGCGCGGCAATGGTCCATTCGTGCACGGTACAAAATAACATACACACACACACACACACACACAGAGAAAGAGAGATTTTTGGTGGCTGTGAAAACCGCAGGAGCAACCGAAATAGCGCACAACACACGATCTCGTTTTCCATCCCGCGGACGTGAACGATCGCGTCTCTCTACGATCTTGAGAAGGAATCAGGCTCCGTTGGGTGGTTCAGTTGCCTATGTATCCGGTCGATGGCCCATTTTCCAGGAAATAGCACGCTCGGTTCCCCCCCGATGCTCGTCGCGGTACATTTCTTATCGTTTCATTTTCTCGAATCGTCGAACGAGCGATATTTCTCTGCTCGCGCACGCGTGTGCAGCGAGAGAAGATGGAAGAAGGTGAAACTAGTATCGTATAGATACCCGATGCACGAAGAAGCGGAAATTCTCTTAATTGATGTTTCCGACGTGTGTTTGCGCGAAGAACGGCTCGTTCCTCGAAGGATCGCGCGGCGAACGGCTGCCAAGGGCTGTGATCGAGGGCCAGCAGCCTGTGGATCATCGCGCGGCCAAGAACGGAGGAAAGGAAGATGGCCGTTCAAGGATTGAGATGCGCGAGATGTTACTCGGAATTTCACTTTTTGGCCATGCAAAGTGTTCCCATAACGTTTGCGCGGCACGAACGAGTGCATGTTCGAGGGTGAAGAATCTACGGTAAATGTGGCCATTACGCGATACGTGGAATGTTAAATTCTTACTTTGCCGAGTCGCTAATCGAGGATAATAATAATAACACGCGAGTGCGAGTTGAATTTTTCGGGACAAGGGGTACTTGCAAGTGCGTCATCTCCTGCGAATTTGTACATTGTATTATAATATTGTGATATATAACACGAGCGCGTCATGCACGTTCCAGAAATTCATCCATTTCGTAAATTCTTTGTTTCGCATATTTTTCAAACTTGCAAAGGATTTCTACGGAACTCGCTCGTATTATAGTCTATCCGATTTTAAATTTTGACGTATGTACGTGCGTACGTCGTGTAACTCCAATTATGTAATTGCGTTAAATTTCCTCCGCGTTTTTAAATTTCCCCCGTGTGTTTTCGCCGAACTAATATTATCTCGCGCGTTAAGGGGGGGCAATATCGGTGAAATTTTTAAAATTTTTCCCCGATGGCCGGCTGCTTTATTAGACTGACAGTGCCACCAATAGAATCGGGGGAAAAAAAAGAGAAGAGAAGAGAAGAGAAAAAAAAAAGAAAAATTGACGGCCAGTAATTCGGTCTCGCTCTTAAACGTCGAACTCCGTGCATTTAAATTAGCAGTTTAATCTCCTGCGACGGAAATTAATTACTCCCTCTTGCGTGACACTCTAATTTGCTTGATGTCGATTAATAATTGGATCGTTTGATTGGATAAGAATGGTACCGCTCGCGACGAATGTCTTGTTAACTTTGGAGAACGACTTCAGGTGTACGCAAGACGTTGACATCCGCGTCGAATTTAATTTCAAATCTCTCGCGCATTCCTTGTTTTTTCGACTAGTTCGATTTTCGATTATCGCGATTTTTTCTTTTTTTTTTTTTTACAAAGCACGTTTAATTAAGTCTTTTAAATGCGCAAATTGAAACACAGTTCAGCAACGTCATTAATATTTATACGAAATTTAACTTACGATACGCGAATAAATTTGGTAAATTTCTCCCATATCCCCCCCCCCCCTCCCCCCGACGCGATGTCGTCTAATATTTTAACGATCTGATAATTCCGAGCGATAATTTTCGACGCGCGGCGTTTCATTTTCGAACGTTACGCTGCGATTAACTTGTTTGATTCGCGAATTAAAACGGAATTGTAAAGAACACCAGCTCTCGTGACTGCGTTGATGCGTCACGCCGTCGATCCTTTCGTTCGGCTTAACACCATCTGTCTTATTATTCGTTGCACAACTGTCGGTGGGTGCAATTCGAGCACAAATACATTAATCAAAGCATATTCTTTCGACTGAAAAAAAAAGAGGGAGTAAAAGAGAGACACCGAGAAAAAGGGAAAAAGAGAGAGAGAGAAAGAGAAAGAGAGCGAACAAGGGAAAAAAAAGGGAATAACTTCGTTAGCCTCGGGAACGTTGTTTAAACGCTACTTTGTCAGACGGGGTTCAATTAAGTTTCTGGTTGTTTCAACGGAGGCCGGCTTTAATCCGACTCGTTGAATAATATTCCTTCACCCGGTAGAATACTATTTTCTCTTGTTGGTCTTGGCGAAGGAATCGCGGGGGAGGGGGCGAAGGGAGCAGAAAGAAAGGCCGCGTTTCGAATCCTTGCTCTCTCCGGCTGGCGAATATTCTCGATGATCACAGGACGCGAATAATTGCGAATAATCGTGGTCACTTTGCATCGAACAACACAACTCGGGTAGTAGTGTCTACAGGGTATTCTGCAGATTATGAATTTTGTCGCTGGCCTTAGAACCTAATTGGACAATTGTCGAGGAAATGCAAAGAATTTGGTTTAAGGAGAAAAATATATATGTAGAAAAAAAGAAACATAATAGTATATATATATGTATTAAAAAAAGAGTACATGATAATTATCTGTTAATATCAAAAATTTACGAAATTTGATTTTCTTCATTTGACTGTTTCTAGCTGCAGGAAAAATTAATTAAAACTTGCAACTAACTATATCTTTCGATTATTAATCGCTGAAAGTCACGTGACATTACGGTTACATCATCAATTATCAACACAGCATGGTGTCATTGTACTTGTAGCAGCCTAAGATTCCTCAACTACGAGTTTCGAACACTCGACTAGCACAAACCGCAAGTGGCTGCGCGCCTAGCGTCGAGGTCCTGCCGATCTCTCCGACGTTAAGCAAGCAGTGTACGGAACCCCGTTTGGGATGGGTGGAAGAGGACAGTATTTTAGCGCAGATGTTAGTGGTTGCAAAAACCAAGCGTTCTGGGGTTAAGGGAGAGTATTATAGCAGTCGCTGCCATCAAGCTGCACTGATGATGAGTCCTAGGCAGCGACTGCGAGACGAAACGCATCCTATAAAAAACGCAACCTTTCTTCCCATCCAGCATCCATCAAAAATCAAAACCCTTCATACTATTAAAATATTATTCAACCTTTCTGTCAATACGAAATCGGTGACGATAAAAATATTGAATTCATTTACAAAGCTTGTTTCTATTTCGTGCTGGCTCGTCAGACGTGATGACACATATTTAATGCACTCCTTTCCTCGGTGCCATTCACACATGAAGTGTCCAGTGGGTGAAATTCATATCTGTGTGTCTCCGTACGTTTTACCATAAACGTTTCATAAAGCTTCGAACGTATATCCACGTGTTTTACTGTATCCGTAAAATGCGCTTATAAAATTTCGCCGTTAAATTCCGGAACGTACGTGTGTGTAGATATAAATATAGATATATAAGAGAAGAGAGCAAGAGAAACAAGAGAGAGATAGAGAGAAGAGAGGAGGATCGTGCTCGTTTGTATCGTTTATGATCGTAATTAACAGCACTTAACACAATTTCCACGTAATGTCATTTTTATTGTTTCGTCGGAACTGAATCGCTTCAATTCAATAATGAATGAAAGCCCGTCGCATCCGCCGCTCGCGCGTTTAATTTCAATATTTACACACGCCGGTCGTAACTGTTTCCTTTTCCTTTCAACGCTTTCCGCGCTTCTTCCTCTCGTCTCCCGTATTGTATCTTCTTTCTTCTCCTTCGTTCCGTAATCTGTTTTGCCCCGGCTGATTTTTAATTAAACGTGTGGCATTCGCGTTATCGCTTGTTTCGATCGACACGCTCGAAATGACACGCGTGGATACACGACTAAAAGCGAATTTCACGTTCAGATCCGGACGATAGCGGACAATGCCGGGGCTGGATCGCGGAGGAAATGAAATAAGCAAGCCCGCGATTACAAACCGGACCCTGTTTCAAACTTTACTTCTTGTACACGAAATATGAACGTGCAGAACTACTTCTATATGCGCATACGTATATCTTTTTGCTTTGTCTCCCGATTTTGGAAATTTTAGATTTAAAGAAAAAAATAATACTCTTCTTGCGACATTTTTGCATATAGTTTGTGTTCCCTGCATTTCTGCATCCTTAAATTCCCCATAAATGCGAGGATCCGCAATCTAATAATAAAATTTGCAGTTTGAAGGGAAGAATGTGTTGTGTGTTGTACCACAGTTCCACTTTTATAGCGACGTAAAATGAAACAAATACTGGGGATATAGAAATAGGCATAAACATCGAAATTCTTTCAGCGCTCCTGTCGTGTTCCTTAGATCAACGTGTCCCTCTCACATCGAGCATAAATAGAATCAGACGTTTTTCTTTTTATTTCGGAATACGTCGATAAAGTTTTCGTTATATCGTTCGAGGAGATATAAAATCATAACCCACGTCTAGTTAGATTAAACTCTTCGAATTTTTCACGATATAAATTGTGTGGATTTTATACACAAAAATTTTTAAAATCAACATTCTTCGCATATATTTCTTTTTATTTCGAATATTATATATCTTTGCAATTTCCAACTTAAAAAAAAAAATCCCCGTCCGAATAATAAGTGATAAGGAATTATTTCAGACCCCGACCAGATTCGAATTCGAGTGAAAAAAATAAACGCGGGCGGAGAAAGCTCGATTTAAAACGCTCAAGGCGACTAGAGTACTTAACGTTTGCGATATTTCGCTCGAGCCAGCCGCGTATTTCACCATAAAAACAAAATAAAAGCGCACGGCTGATTTTACACGGAACTATAACTCTGAACACCAACAGCTTTCCAAAATACTAATTACCTCATTAGACCGTGATTTGCGTGGAAAATCTGGCGCGCATCGGCGTACCAGCTTCCATAGTATCGATCCAACTCCCGGTGAAACGATTTCCCAATTATTTCAGGCGTGTGCGCGATTCTTCGGATTACCATACACAACGGACAAATGGATCTTCGTTTCCGTTCGTTCTCTGAAACAATAACCATAATTTCCAACGTGTTCTGTATCTGTTGATCGTGATCTAAGACAAGATACGTAGCTGTACGTACCACGTACACTGGCCGCTGTTCTATCATTAGCAAACGCCGAGTTCGTTTCCTCTGTGCAGCCCCTCTCGAAAGCCTTAGGATACGTTTAATTTATTATTTATTTACTCAATAAATAAGTTTAATTTTTTTATTCAATTCGTACCGTGTTCGCTCCGAAAGTAGAGAAATTAAACGATACTTTATACGTAATAAAGAATGCGTAAAGTCGAGGCATCGATGCATCGATATATTAACCGCGAGCTCGATAATTTCTCAATTAAAATTTTCTAGAATTACAAGATTAAAAAATAATACAGGCTGGTGGAATTAATTGTATTCCTTACAAATGTAAATTACAACGTAACTGAGTTTTGAGCGAGATGATACGGTGCTGAGTAAGAAAAATTGGAAATTTACGAATAAAAATGTACAAAGGGTACTCAAAGTGCAAACATGATTGAAAAATTTTTCATTCGCGACAAATACTGACAGCAAGCGTTAAAAATAAAAAGTTGCTTGAACGTCGATTTTGGAATCGTAACATATATATACGAATTCATGTTTGTCATACAGCGACTAAAATTAACCGTAATTTGCAACTAACAATTTCCAATTGAATCAGCTTTACCGCTGGCTGAAATACTGCCGTCGGGTGTATTTATAGTCAGCAAAAATACACCCTGTTTGCGATATAATTATTATCGTTCGCATTTCAATTTCTCTTATTTATGTTGACGCGGTTCTCGCTATTTTGATTATTATCGATAACGTTATTACGCTTTCCAGTTTTGATGAGCATTAAGCAACGCCGATGTATCTGTGTTTAATTGTTTAAATTATTCTCTCGAACGAATTGTCCGGATGTATGTAACTCTGACGTACGATTGCGCGTATCAAAGTTAATACTCGCGATAATCAACTGACGTCAAAGAAGCTGATCCCTGTTTGTATCGCCAACTATTTTAGCAACATTGCAGAGAAGTATTAACTCGTTAAATATATTATAATGTACTTACACTTACCACCGCAACGGACGTAACATAATTATACCACAGCAATTTGTTGGGGCAGTTTATAAAATTTCAATAACGATTTATTTCAGTCAATGTATTTTCGTACATATTCGCATTTTATTCGTATTTATCGCAATCTAATTGTAATGTGGAGCAAAGAAAACAATTTCGAAATCGCCAATGTTGATCGGATTAAAAATTACAAGACATCTTTCTATATTTGACTTAGAAACTTATATCAAATTTAATTCATTAAATTACACATTATGCGTTGTTAAATTATTATTACATATCAAATTTATGAAAAATTTCTGTGCACGATAACCGACGATAACCGACACCTAGGATCTTATCGAGAAACATTAGCGTTGTATTTTGTCAGAGCACAATCCATTATCTCACTCCGTACCCTCCTGAACGAACAATTTCCTTTGTTTCTAACTCTCAAAAGCTTTTCTCTTCCTTCCGTCCGGATATTCCACCGTGGCGGGAAACTTGCCGAATTCTTAATCCGCCAACAGGCGAATTCCACGGAGGCTTACTTATCATCCGCCGATATCAATCTCCACACACGCCCATGTCATTTATACCGTACGGTTCCCCGACGACGATTCAATATTGATTCTGCCACGGTTCGAGGGGCCGGGGTCTCGGCCCCGAAATCATTTCGAATTCCCCCGCGTGCGGCGTTTTCGCGAAATCCGGGGAATCAGCTCGAGGAAGATCCCAGCCGCCAGCTTGGTGGGACTCCGACGATCTCGTTCCTTTGTTTGCACGAGAAAGAAACTCTAAAAATAAGCAAAACGACGTGCGGTGCACGACGGGCGCCTCGAACCGGGCCACGGATCCTATAAGACGCTTTCCGCGCCACCGACTTCCGGCTCCCTCGCGAGCGGCGGAAGGATTTTTCCACGGGCTCGTTCCGAAGTAGATCGAATGGAAATGGGTCAGACGACCCGCGCTTGCCACGAACGCTGGAAAGAAGAACCGGATTAACGGGCGCGAGGCGTTTGTTTGGCTTTCGTTTTGCTTTAATTAAAACCACCCTCCTCGCGTTGCGTTCGATGCCGCCGGAAACGCCATCTTCCCTTTTCTTCGAATCAGTTTGACGCCATCTGTTCTGCTTTCTTTGGTATTTCATAAATCTTTCAGACATTTTTGATATGAATCGTTACGAATGATGTTTTTTATTTAACATGCTAGATCGTTGCAGGTGAACGCCGAAAATCGGGCCTCTTGAGGTGCAACGCTAATGCAACGAAAATTAGCGATTGGTTGATTTGGGTCACGTGATTCGCGAGGGGGCGTGGCGTAGACCTCGAGTAGGAGTGGCGTTGTCTGGTAGATCTACCGAGCGATCGCGCCTGTAATTTGTTTTGCATCGATTCAAATGTTTGGCAAAAAATCGTACTGGGGTACGAGTCGTGCACTTTTTAATTAGTCACGTCGGTGTTATGAGTTTTATAAAAAAATTCTCTGAAATTTGTCTTAATGAATAACTTATCTTTTTATAATAAATTTGTAAAATCCGCCATTTAAAGCGCTTTTATTATCATGAATGATAATTTTATTCATTACAATTCTTACAAATATTACGTTTCATGTATTTAGTTCTTTGACACATTATAATTCTTTACCGAGTCGTATAGTTTGCAACTAATCGCTGCAACTGCGGGTTCGGAAGGACCCGAGTACCACCGCGCGATGGGAGGAGTCTCTTCCGTCGTACCCTCGTTGAACTTTTGCTTTTCGATTAGCAAATTTCCGCTTCGGTTCGCCATAAACGTGTAACCCGCGAAAACATTTGTCATCTCGTATGGCCATTCGAGATTTGTCAGTCGAAGGAAGCCTTTGGTCGGCGAAAGTGATTTATTGTTCGTTATTGTGCCCTTGCTCGGAGTGGTCCCTTTTTCACGGATCATGAAACGGTGAATTTATCTTGATACGACGCCGCGAGAGTCTTTTAAACGACACTTTGTACCGAGGTGCTGAAATTTTTATTGCCGCAATTATGTTGCGCCCGGATTATTTACGAAGATGGAGCTGTTCTGTTGTGTTTGATTGATCGCGGAACAACGAGCCGTGATTTTAGGGAAAAGATATTGTTGACGGATTGAACAAACGTTAGAATATTGATAAATTGAGTTGGAGATGAAATTGAACGAATTAAATTGATGAGAAACGATATGATATATTACGTGCAACGTAACTGTAAAGAAAGTTATTGTCAAATTGTGGATTTTTATGAATTTGTAGAAAATTTTTAAGTACAAAAATGTACTTTTACTTTTTTTAGTTACATCCTCAAAGATGGAAATTTGCCTTTTAACAACATGGAATATGTCAAATTGTGAAATTTGTGGTTTATATCGAAACATGAGGAAGAAAACGAGAAATACATTTATAAATATTGAGTTAAATCTGGGTATTTGATGTATTTTTTTCAAATTTTTATGAAACGGGGATACCCAGTGCGACGGGAAATATACGCGCGCACTTTTACATAAATCGGGACTATATTTTATTAAAAAGAACATGCAAATAAAGTAAACGCACCGTACCGGTATACTGTTTGGCTATACTTTGGTCGTTTCGGCGAACGTAGTTTAAACTGCTTTTTATTTGGTCGATTCTCGATTTTCGGAATGACAATATATCGAATCATTTATCCTAGGAACGTACGAAAAATAACGGGGGAATTAAAATATGGATTCAAGTGTCTTTTACATCCGATAGTTTCCACTTTGCTTCTGCAACACGCGCAAACGCAGCCATGAATCTGAAAAAACATACCGCCACCTCGCAAAAAGAACAATTGTAATAACTCGACGAACGTCATACTAAATTTCCACTAATATCACGATAAGGAAACTTCACGTTCAGAAATCACTTTAATAATAATAATAAAAAAAAAAAATTTCTGTTTAAACCTTCTGAAACTCCAGTTGACCGAGAGTAACATTAGGCAAAGAGAAATTTCACATTTGTGAACGCACTTTGCGAAAGAAAATTTCGGCTTAACTATAACGTCGCGTTCATAACCCTGTTATCTCCTACGAGTGAATTTCACGTTCGGAAATTCCTCGATCGAGAAACGTACTACACGATTCGCCGATTAGAACTCGTCCGCCCGCGACTCGTAGGATTTTATGCAGTTATTTCATCGCAGCCTTGCCCGTCGTAGAATTCGGGAGGGAAATCTACTCGAGTAACAGCAACTTTGCCCCCGGAACCATTAATCTGCGGGTATTAATAAATTCCGGGAACGCCGGGCGTATTTTGCAAGAACCGTCTCCCGGTGCGCTTAAAACGAAAACGAAGATGAAACGCTGTCGTGCTCGCGGTCGCGTTACTCCCACCGTTCGTTTCGGGGGTTGAAACTCGCAGTTTTATCGGCGGCGGGGGGCAGAGGGGGGAATTTCGCCACGGGTTCGTTTTAAAGTCGCGCAAATCACGTTCGCTTGGCAAAGCGCGAGGTACTGCCCGGGAATTCGAGTATCTCGGAAGAATATTCGCGTTATCGTGAATTTGTGATATTCGCGGGAAATTGAGAAACGAAGCTCGTGGCTCGTTTCGTGCGTTCCCTCTCGCCGGGAGATCATTTGACCGCGTTTCGGAGCATCGACGGATTTCTCTGTCGCTTTCGAGAGTTATTTTCCCTCTGACTTTGCGAATCCTCGCAGGTCTCCGCTGGAATTTGGAAGACCTGTGACTTCAGACTGGTTGCTTCCAATAATGAAATCAATTCGTTTAACATCTCTTTTATAATTTTAAAATGTAGCACGAGTTTATATTTGTATCATACGCGCGTATGTAGTAATTTCTTACGAATATTTTCTGTGTATCACGTGAAACCTTTCGTTACGTTTTTGATAAAATTTCAAAAATTTTGCCCGGCGACTGTTGAGTTATTCTCATTAATATTGCGAATAAAATTTCCCAGTTTAATTAATTTTGTCTTTCGACCAAAGTGAATTTAATAATTCATTTAAGAATGGAAGAGGTAGAAAAATTCGCTTTGGAAACCACTTTCAATTTTATGATATACACATGTGTCGCATGTTGTGTGTATCAATCGCATAATCGCAAGTAAGCGTAGAAAGAGAGAGTTTCAGCAGTTTCAACACGACGATCGCCGACCAACACGTCCCCAATCTTCCACCGTCCATACTTTCCATCCGTTCGATCAATTTATTACTTTATCTTGCACGAAAACTTGCATGAAAAGCTATTAAGATCAGTTTATCCGTGAAACATCCGCCCTCATCCGTCATCGAAACGCGAAACATTAAAGAACCCTGAGGAGAATCTCCCTCTCTCTCTCTCTCCTCTCTTTTCTTTCCGGTGCACGTTTACACAGAACGCAGGACACCACGAAGGAAAGCTCGTTATTTTTTTCCCAACCTGTCGCTCAGAGAAGATTTAAACAGATCCTTCATCCTCTGAATATGCAATGACGTTCCATTTAGCAAAGGGTGAACTGGGTCGCTCTAACGCAACCTTACGGCGGCCATTAGTTACAATAAAATATGAGTGCGACTCTGCCCCCACCCTCGCGCGCGATATTCGACATTGACATAATACGGCGGACGATGGGGCAGGGGCAGGGGGAGGGGGAGGGGGCCCGGTTTTGATAGAGCGGACCTTGCGACCCGGTCGCGCTCCGTAATCAGCTCCATTAGTTGATTCGTTTAAGCCACTTAAAACGCGCGTAGATGTTACGCGGTCGGCCGCGGTTACCCATTTTCTCACGCCGAAATTCGACGGACAAGCGTGTCTAATGGGCCTAATTACACGGGGGCTCCCCGTGCGGCGATAGTCGCGGAATTGTCGCGATACGACACGCCGGGAATTGGGGTTGAATGCGCTGTAAGCGCTGCTCCGAGGCTGTGCACGGTGGAACACGCGTACCAGCGGCGTGCCTGCAGTCAATTTCCGTTTAAAAATCGTGCGCGCGAGTGTTCGCGTTTCATCCTCTCTAACCAGAGTTAGTCGTTTCTCGCTCGCGAGTGAGAAACACTAATGGTTAATGCAGTTTGAAATCTGAAAACTAGATTGGAAACTGTGTCTTTATATATATATATAGAAATATAGAAATATATTGTGTGTGTGTATATATATATAATGTAAAATATAATGTATAAACTCGAAAAAAGTAATTACACTTTGAATATTTCACAAATTCATATTTTTCGCGAACGCGAGTAAAGAAAATTAAACTGAAGCTTGTTTCGTCACGACGAAAATTATATTTTGGATATTTTATACATTTCGGTTCGTAATCATCTCATTACAAATATCGCACGTATTAATAGAAATTAATCGATCTTTGCTGCAGACACGTTCAATGAATTTCAACATTTTTGCAACATGTACGATCGTGGAAAATGTAAAATCAGGAGTGTTTGGAATTTTCGTGCAAAGCAGACTAGATTGACCGACTCGATACTCTGACGTTACGAGTTGCGACTAACTCTCGACTACGAATGCCGACTGGGCGTTATATTATCCAGAAATTCGACGAGTTCGGCGGACAAACCTCGCGGTTGTTTACTCAGCTAAAGATCAAACACACACACACACTCGCGTTCCAATTCCAAATCATTCGAGGGATCCTAACGTGGCGCGAGTTTCAAGCGGAACACACGGTTCTTCGCTCGTCCAAACCAAAACTTGCCCAAGTTTATCAACAATTGCGCGCGAACTCGTTCGAGCGGAATCGCAAGCATTCCCACGAAGCAGTCTGTTGAATTTCGAGATAGAGAGAGAGAGAGAGAGAGAGAGAGAGTTGGCCGTTAGTCGGTTATAATTCAAGTCGGCGCGAAACAAAGTGACGCGCTCGAGCCAAAATTCCGATGCCTCGGGGCGGACGTCGCAACACATCCGCGACTCCTTTCTTGGACCAGGAATCGTCGGGACAGCGGCTGCATTGTGAGAGGATCGTATTGTTTCCTTGCGCGCAAGACGGACGACGAGACGCGTGAGAGAAAAATCGCGGTGGCTGTGGGCACACTGTTCAAGTTTGACGGAGAGTGTCTAAAGGGACGGTTATTGTCTCCGCGGCGGTGAATATTTACGCGAGCGTTGATATCCAGGCTCGACGAATGAACAGCTGGATCCGGAACGGGGAGATGTTACTTTTGTCATTAGGAAACTTTGCGGCTGTGCGGCGAGCACCTTCTGTTGCCTGTAAACTAGTTCTGCTCGGCGTTAAATCTCTGTAATCGGAATTTCGTTCACTCGCAGGAGAAGAAGGTTAGTCGTTGATCGCAATTACCGCGGACGTTTATGCAAATTTTGGATTTTGTCGTGAGCTCGAAAGCAGATGGTTTTCGTAACGAGTTAAGTGTTACAATGAGTATTCTTCGTTGGATGTTTTATGTATTTTGACGTCAAACTTCCAATAAATGCAGTCGAGTAATTCCTAAAATCTGGGAATTAACAATTGTCACAAATGAACAATAGCGAGAGAATAACGCAGCATTTCTGTAATAGTAAGAGAATAACGTGAGAACATGGATTTGTAATTTTCAAGTCAAAGGATTTCATAGAGATTCCAATGGATTTTAACGCAATGTAAACTCTTGTTATTTCTTTAGAAAACAGTGGGCTTTAGGATTTTAAACGTTTAATAGTTTAATAGTTTGCTCTAGAGAAGTTGTTATTTAATCCTGAACACAGGATGAAACACTCGAAATAAAAATCAAATTCAACTGTTCCTGCACTAACAGATGTAATATTAATACTAATATATCTTACAGATAACTTGATAATAAAGAATTCCAAGTGTAATTCGACAAATATATTGAAAAGTATCAAATAGATGCAGTAGAAGAAAGAAAAATAGGGATGAACGCAAATTTGGGAGTGATTTCTGTTGTTGTTTTTAGAAAAGAGTAAATTTTATCATTTTAGATATTCGATAGTTCACCACAGATAAATTACTATATCGTATATTTTAGCAATTCTTTATTCTAGTTTCGCGAGAATCTTGCTCAACGATCAAATTTCGCAGTAGGTTTTCAACGTTTCGGCACATGTGTCGTCGTCGTTGTTGAAGAACGTTTGTGTTTTAAATATTTCACAGTTCACTGCGGAGGAATCGTCGAAGCTCTACCGTGTGTATCGTTCGCTAAAATAATTTCTCCTCGTTATTATTTCGTTGTTTGTTGCTCGCTGCAACGTGCCACTTTTTCGCCAGCGGGGCCTCCATAAACGCCGGAAAATAGCAAGGAAGCCGAGGTGAATTCAGTGGTTTAACGAAACTAGAATAATCCATTAATTTACATAAATTTACACATAATTCTACTATCTCCGACCACCCTCGTGCTTCTCCTCCGCGCGCTACCCTTCGTCTTCTTCCTTCCCCTATTCTTTCTCCTCTTTTTTTTTTTTACGCCAACAGTCTCTCCCTTTCTCCTCTCTCTCCTACACGCGCGAAACTTTATGCAGTCGTTGGCACAACCGACGTGTAGAAGAAGGGGGGAATTGTTAAAATTCATGATGCGGTTCCATGGTGACCACGAGTTTTAACGTTCAGACACTGTCTGCTAGATTGCAGCCGCTGGCGACGCTATTACGCGTCAATTCGACCGGCCGATGTAAGCATCAGCTCTAAAGCGCGTTATAGTGCCTGCTGTTGCTCTCTAAGCTACACTTCGGACTGGAGACTGTAAAACACTTTGAGCCAGATCGCTAAATTTCTAACGTGTGTAGGTATTTACAGAAAATTTTTCAGCGCAGAATTGCACACGTGTATTGCAAAAGTGCTTGTGTAATAATGGCTTGTGTAATATTTGATACGCGAGATAATTTCTTACTGGAATTCTATCTTCTCAACTATATTCTCAAGAATACAAATTTACGTGAAAATTCCTGGGACAAAAAGATCGTTCACTGTATATCAGCGGGGGTAACCCAGATTCAGGGGCAACGCTAATGCAACGAAAATTAGCGATTGGTTGCTTTGGGTCACGTGATTCGCGAGGGGGCGTGGCGTTGTCTGGTACTGAGCGATCGCGCCTGTAATTTGTTTTCTATCGATTCAAATGTTTGCACATCGATAAAATTTTATGGCAAAAGGTCCATTCCTAGTCGGAACAGTTGCTTCTAGACCTTTCAGTGAGACGAATTGTACTACGAAGTTTGCAACTTGGTGTAGGCTGGGCTAACTCGTTTTTGTAGAAAGAACGGATCTAAAATTCTAATTGAGGTTTGAAGGACATGGAGTCTGTCGCTGTCTCTCGGCAACGATTGACGTATCGTCAGTCTCGCGGGACCGTCAGATTTCGAAAGGACGTGAACGAGGGATTTGCGGATTGGTTTTCCCAATTTAAGAGCATGTGCGATGCTCCCGCGTCGCTTATCCTCGCACATGTTTGTCCGTTTGATATCGAACGTTTGCACCGCTCTGGCAATATATCTTTCGGAAGATCTCGTTTCAAATATAAAATGCTCGATAAATTTTCATAATCCGCGATGAAACGCGTCTTTTATCATTATCGAGCGTCGATTCGTTCGTAGATAAATGGCCGTTGTTGATTTAAATTTTATTGACGTCAACAGCGAACGAAATGACCAATTCAGAATTTTTAATGAAATTTACAATTGTAATTGCTGAAGTGCAATTTTTCAATGCGCATTCGCAATTGTACGTGTATTTTACAAGTACATTGTAAAAAAATGAGTTTGTAGATGTAGAGCTCACAGATTAATTAATTATTCAGAACTTAAATTACTTCTTGTGAAATATATTTGCGAAATCTCAATTTTCGCCACGTGTTGCACACTTTCTCGCGTTTTTTTCAGTTTCTTCGACACAAATTCCGTTCTTTGATCGTCGATAGCTCTAACTAGTCGATTTGTTTCTCGCGGTTAGAGTACCATTTCTTCTCGTGAATATATTTGAAGCAAGAAACTTCGCGTTCTGTACGCGGTAGTTTGTTCTGAGATTTCACACGGTGAAAAGCATTGTATCAGAATTGAAAAGGGAGGCGGAAGCACGCGCGAGCGAAAGAACAAAACGCCTCAACGCCGAAAACTCTATTTAATAAACCTTTGTACGATAGTGGCGTCGTAGCGTGCGTTTTTTCGCAGACTCGTCTTGCTGACTTTTCCGCTTCTTCCGCTGAACTCTTGTTTCTTTTTCCTTTCTTCCCATTGGGTGGGAACGTTTCAGTTAGCAGGAAGAGAGCGAAACAGCTGACGAGACGAGATAGCTGAACAAACTGGAGAAAGCGGGGAACAAGTGGTAGAGCAAAGGTAAAATATACCATTAAAATCCTCGCGGATCAAATTTACGAAATGTTCGCTGTGGAGAGACGACGCGCGACGATGAAATGCAAGAGAACGAGCAGAAAGGAGAGAATAGAAAAGTACAATGCAGCAATTATAATATCTGATGAAACTTACTAATATTTCTCCTTTACCGGGGAATCGAAGACGGAGAAATTAATTCCCACTGAGCGAAATTCTCAAGTATGGGTTGAAATTCCGTGGGCAAAAATTTGTGTTCGATCTCCTCTCGGTAATTCGTCAATGGGGAAATTTTTGAAAATTTGAAGGTACTTGGCGCGGAGAGCAATTAATTCGAGAAAATGAATTCTGCATTTTCGCGCGATGCAATAATAAATAGAAATTCAATTAAACGGCAAACAACAGAAATTTTCATCGAACTTTGCATTACTTCTCGCGTCGCGTGTTATTTCCAAATTTCCAATTATGAAATATAACGGGGAATTTCACTCCCCTGCAGTGGATATATTCGTGTCAAACCGGATAGTTTCGTACTGTGTAAAATGTCGGTCGATGTGTTATACATTTCAGTGGTGGAAATTCCTGAATAAATTATGCGGTAGTTTATCTTCGCGTAAATAGTGATATCTTAAACATTAAATTCTTGGAGAATGCTCGTAAATTAAGCTCGGGCCGGACCCGTGTTTCCCCTAAGAGCATCGTTGCACTTCAAACACGCATTAAACATTGTATAATTCAAGATCGCATAATCGCCCGTTCGGCCAGGGCTACGATCATAGCGGGCATAATTAAGGAAACGCAGACGTCGAGGGAAATTCTTGGCTCTGGAAAGAATAGAAACCTTTTTAAAATCTATTCTACAATTTTCAACAAAATCCAAAAATTAATACCTTTTAAGAAGGATATTACGTTCTTAGGGGTAATTCAATTTTATTCTCGAATTTTTATTTCCAGGAAAATTGTAAACCATACGTATACATTTTGCGTGTAATGTAATATTGTTTCTTTCCGTGAAACATTTACAGATATTAATTTAAAAATGTGATGTTCGAATGATAGAAACGAAGGAAAGATCTTTTGAAACTTAGAAAGCTTGCGTCGAAGGGGAAAAGTTTTTTAATTACAGGTAATATCGCGTGGAAAGGGAATTAAATCTACGAAAGTACCAAAAAAATTGCAGAATTGGGATAATTTTTTTATTCAAGAAATTGTACAGTGCGAATAAGAATGTAGTATACATCTATAAAATTGAATACTAGATAAAATGGCAGCACGGTTCGTTAAATGCTACTAAAAAGAAACTTGCTTCTTCCGTTGCTTTTTCCATCATTTTATCAGCAGTAATAACGCCCGTCTTTCAATTTATTATTAGAAATTTCCCCTCGAATCCTCGGAGAATCTTTTAGATCTCAGCAGCCCTCATTTTCTCGGCTTTTTAATCTATTATAATTTTTAATTGTACCGCGCGGCTTTCTATCCATCTCCTGCGAATTATCTCCAACTTCGGAGACAGAATAATTCCAAAGTCAACCTGAGAATCATTCGTGTGTATAACTGAAACTTTACAAGTTACCAGTGTTAATAAATTCCCTCGCATAATGGCAATAAATTCAACGACAAACCTCTTCAAACCTCTCCGAGCGAGACAATCAAAGTTCGTCAAATGGCATTGCAAGTTATTCGTATAAATTTGGCATAAAGTTAAAAGATATGGGTAAAATTGTGAAATATAGTCCAAAGTTGCTTTTTAATTTACTGATATCATCGAGGATTTTTTCTCTTGCAACGAGAGAAATATATTTTATATATATTTTTTTATTTTTTTAATATACTTTTAATTTATATATTTTTTAATATACTTTACATTTTATATTTTAATACTTTAGGATTTACATAATTGTATATAACGAACAATCAAACGTGTTTCATCGACTTTATATGGTAAATTACGATTTGTAAAATCTCTGGCAACGAGAGGGGGAGTGTTTTTCTAAGCAAGCAAGAAACACACGTTGTTTTGACATTTCTTCCACGCCTCGGACATTTTGCCAAATTTGACCTGTCAGGCTTGCGAACAATTTGAATTGGCCGAGAAGAAGAGAAGCAGATCTCGCACGATCGAAACGGCCGCGCAGTTTCGTGGGTTATTAGAGGGTGATAAATAGACGCGATTGGAATCGCTGGGCTTCCGGTCTGCCAGTTATTACTCCGATGAGTAACGCAAACGGAATTCCAGAAGCATATCCGTATGTTAATTAATCGAGAAACTAGCGTGGGAAGTTTGGCCCCGCCGTACGAACCCCGAGCGATAGGCAATTGAAATGATCGAGCGCGACGTCTCGAGCGCGACTACGCCCGTGGGCTATCGACTTCCGTCGCGTCAAGGACGTCCCGTTTCGCCCCGGAAATGAGGGTCCGGCCACGGCGGGGAAATTCGTCGGCATCGGGAGAAATAACTGCAAATGAAAGTTCCTCGCGAGGCTGGTTGAACACCGACGCCATTCACGACCGGTCGACTGGCTGCATTTTCGCGTTATCGCGCCAGTTCTTTCGTGTCTTGCCGTGTCCAGCCGGGCGAAAACTTCGCCCCGGTATCGCGTCTACGCTCTGCGTTGTCGAACCGAGAATGTCCGGTTTGCTTGTAAAGTTGCGAATCCCAGGGGCGGTTGACGAGGAGGACGAGGATCTTCTTGCGTTCAAGTTGCACCGCGTTTCGAGAGAATGTGTCTGTGTGTTTGTGCGTGTTTGTGCGTGTTTGTGTATGTTTGTGTATGTTTGTGTGTGTTTGTGTGTGTTTGAATGAGTGTGAGAGAGAGAGAACACGAGTTTTTTAGTTGTTTGAAAATATCGGAACGAAGACGAGTGACAGAGTGGTGTTTTATAGTTGGCTACTTCCTCTTCATGAAACTTTTTTCTATTTTGCCGCCGGTACATAGTGTGCGTGGTATACAAGGTACGTATGTACGTACGTACATGAGAGGGGGTGGTAACTGTTTCAAGTTGTTGCTCTTTCCTGAGTGCTATTGGAAGAAATTGTTGCAAGAAGAAGATGAATGGCTCGCGGAGTGCCGCTGTTTGCGCGCGTTTGGTATCTCTCTTGAGTGCAACAACATATGTGTATTTAACAATTGCATTTGCTTTCAGATGGGATTGCACGTCTTCCTTCCATCTTCCGTAGAGTTTCGCGAATAAACTGTCGTTGTTTCGTGCGAGACGGCGTTGTAAATTGATTGAAAAGTATCCGAATAAAAATCTCTCGAAAATCGTTCGTCTCTTTTCCAAGTTCTTTTTACCAGCACTGGTAAAAGAGGAATACGACTCGCAACAGTTGTACAAATCACTCTGCGCGAGGGAGAAGTTTGTAACGCACGAAAAGGGACAAAGATCGTGCAATGTTAATAAACGGATGAAACGTTACAAAAGACGTGTAATTGCTGCAAGTTGCGTATTAACCTCGGACTAAACGTGTACGTCTTCGTACGCAAACGTGACGGATGATATAAAATTCTAATAAAGAAAGATGAAATAGGGAAGACGAGAGGACGCTGGTATACACGAAACAAGTAAAATTCCTATATTTAGAGGGAAGGGAATGTTCCTTGGTGCGCCTGTCAAGACCTAACCCAGCCTTGTCAAGACGAGCAGCCTGACAAGTGTAATAAGGCATTGGATGGGAACCAAGAACACGTTTCAATGATTCTTTTTGTCTTCCTTGCCTGGAGCATAAAGTACAGAAACTCGTTTCTCCTATATAATGCGGAAATTTAACATGAAGTCCTGACTTCTTCCTTTTTCTCTCTCTCTCTCTCTCTCTCTCTCTCTTTCTCCCTTCTTCTTCAAGTGATACAGTGACGGATACGCTTAAGCTCTCTTCCGTCTTACGTCCGCAGAAACGGTTCTTGTAAAACGATGGCGTATTATCTGGAAAATGTCTGTTCATATTCTATAGCGATTTTTAAATTGCTGAAACTTCTTTCAGTTCTTAAGTAGCATTATTTTCTATAAATTTTATTCTGTAATTTTGTTCTGGTTTTAATGCAGGATATAGTCTTCAAGCATAGCTTTCTTCAACGATGATTGTGGACTCGAGTTGCGATATATTTTAAATAAAAATTAAAACGTATTTTGCACCTTGGGAATTTTCATTTAATCATTGTCAGTGGTTAAAAGAAAAATTTGCACGTTGAGAGAGAATTCAAAAGAGACACTGTCACAAAGAGATGTAACAAAAATATTTTTTAAAATTAAAGCTACTGTCCTAATCTAATCCTTGTTTGTGCTCGTCTTGCGTAAAATCCCAAAATACGAAATGGGAATTTCATTCAAAAGTACTTTGTTTTAAAAATTCGAGAAAACTACAACTTTCAATATAATTTTAGTATACATGTATTTTACATATATTACTAATTATACAGTACGTTACTATTGAGTGAAAAATTCGTCAAGACGAACGAATAACTTTAATCACGAATGTTAATATTCGCCATTACAAGTGGAGAATTTTGTCAAAAGTCGATTTGTTTGTTTGACAAATCATCGAAATTCTTAAAAAAAAGAATATTCCATTCAAACAATTAACAATGCAATACATTACGTGCTCTGTATGAACCAATGTGAAGAATTTTGCTGCAAGAAGATTTTATTCAACAAAGACTGTGCAGGGACGTATCAAAAGGGACATTAGAAAGGTAATTGTAGCGCAACGTGAAATTCTGGCGTAGACAGAAACGGCCAGTTCGATTGTTTCCAACTCCACTTGTGGCAAAGTAATGCTAGTCACCTTCGATTACACAAGTCACATCGAGAGAATAGTAATTAAGGAAATGACTGCGGGGACCTGGGCTAAACAACGCTCGACCGCTAGCCTCCGGGTATCAGAATGATCGATTTCCATCGTATAAATGTGACCCACTTACCTCAAGTCCTTTAAACTTCCCTCCCTTGCGCGAACTCCCCTCAACGTTCTTCACCGTTCCCGGAGTACTTCTAATCCCCCGAAAGCAATATTCTTTCCATCGGGGGAACGCTTTCCATTCCGCGCTTGACCATTTCGATCGCAGCGTTTCACCTCCTAAACGCAGCCGTTTTCAACGCTTTATTTTCGCACTCGAGTCCAAACTGCAAATAGAAAACGCTCCCACCGGGTCACCGGAGCGCGAGGATCCACTCCGACGTGTCTACCGTTTACTCTGTCAAAGTTATCGCCTCATTGTCACGTATTCTTCGTTAGGGCACCCTGTAGTTCCATTTCCATCGATATTGAGCGCTCCTGTGCATTCGCGAAGCTCCACAGCGATAAATATCCGAGACTGTAAGTACTTTGTAATATACTCTAAACGGCGAAACAGTGAACTGTGAATTTCGGTGAATACCGAATATTACGAGTCTGTTTTAATTTTAAAATTGTGAACGACCAACTGCAAGTTTTACAATCTATGGAACTATTGAAAACGATGAGCTCCGAATTTGGAAAATTTTTCCCCCCATTTTCAATCATAATTTTCATTCGTGGAGCTTCACAGCGACAAATATCTGAGACTGTGAATAGTATAATGTTATGAAATGTGAAACAGCGCGGCTGTGAACTGTGAATTTTAGCGAATTTCGAACATTACGAACTTGTTTTAATTTTCAGTTTGCAAACGACCAACTGTGAATTGTGAACTATCATCCATGAAACTTTAAAGAGACGAATTTCGAGTTTGTAAAACTTATTTTCCCACTTTCAATCGTAACCTGCAATTTTATCACTGAAAGTGATTTTAGAAAATCGGGCCTCTTGAGATGCAACGCTAATGCAACGAAAATTAGCGATTGGTTGACTTGGGTCACGTGACTCGTGAGGGGGCGTGAGGTAGTAGGCGTGGCGTTGTCTGGTACTGAACGATCGCGCCTGTAATTTGTTTTCTATCGATTCAAATGTTTGCATATCAATAAAACTTGATGGCAAAAAAGTCGTCTTCATTTCCTAGTCAGAACAGTTGCTTCTGGACCTTTCAGTGAGACAAATCGTGGGGTACAAATCGTGCAGTTTTCTGAATAGATTCAGTCCAATTCCAAGATCCTTGCAAACTAATTCTCCATAAGATTTCCCTAGATCTCAAACGATGGCGTAACGATCAATCGAATCAGGAGAGTGATTAGCACGAAGGATCGATGTTTAGGGGAATTCTCGTTGTTCGGCGACGGATAAAAAGCGAGCGGAACGTCATTGTCGCGTGTGAGAGGAAAGGAGGATGATTTAATCCAGCAGGAGAGATCTATTTGCGGATAAATCGGAACGCCTGTATTTATGGATGCTCGGTCGTCTGCCGATACAGCGCTCGACAATCGCTAAAATCTCGTTTGCCCCCGCTAAGAATCAATTAATTATCGTGTAGATTGATGAGTTTTCAGTTTTCGATTTTCCGATCGAAACGATCTCTAAAGATTTTCTAAAAGAGAACGCTTCAGTAAAAGTGCAACGCGATGTTCTTTCTTGCGTGGATTTTTTCTTTTCCTTTTTTTTTTTGCGAGCAGTTGGGTGAATCTCTGTATCTGGACGGAACGTTCGTGGTTCATAGTAAATCGTCGGACCTCTCGAAGTAAGTTTCGAGATAAGGTTACGACTAACGCTTCGATCGCAGTTTCAATTGGCGTGGGCGATCGGCTGTTTGTATCGAGCGCGGTCTTTTTTCGGGATTTGTATCTCCATCGATACGAAATGGCCCGTAAAATTGTTTCCCGCGGTCAGGTGAAAACGTTGGTTAAATATTTTCCAGATCCCTTGAATCGCAGTCGTTGTTGTTGGACTTTTGGATTTTCATGCAAAATCGCGGTTTTAAATATAATCTAAGAAAAAGGAAACCTAGACAGAGAATTGTTTTACGCAACAAATATTACGAAAGACGCTATACTGCGAATAGTTTACATATTTTTTCACATTACGCGCGTTCTGCGCAATTTTCTACTTTCAAAACTGAAGTTATAGAAATTCTGTGCGTGTGACGCTTAGAAACACACACCCTCGGAAATTTAGAGCGCGTTTGAATCTCAAAATAGCCGTAATAAACGTTTTATCAATCTGGGATATTAATATTCGGAAATGCAGTGAATAATACAATATCTTCAGAGGTTACAATAGCAGGAAATTTATCTCGTTTAAAAGGAATAGAGCGCGTTTCATATTTCTAAAGTGGTGTAGATAAACGAGGACTGATCTTTTAAATTACTATTTATTTCTGTCATTTTATAAATCACGTCCACCATATATATCCATGGCGTTTGTTCGCAATTTCCGTCAGCTGTCATTTTAATCTTTCACGAGTAAGAATTTTACATCTCTGCGATATAATGTCGTTCTTGTACGAAGAAGTGCAAGTTTGCCGCGTGTAAATTTAAGTGTCGAAACATTTAGAAACAGGCTGCGGCATTAGAATCGATAACAAATTGCTCGAGATCAATTATTGCGTGCAATTAATCAGAATCGGTAATTGATAGCACGGAATTATCAATTAGTGTTAATGATCACTGTTGAAATTCGGATTGCGAGGCCGCGAAATTAGTTTTAACCGCTATTATCCCGCGAATATAAATTGATAATTAGATTTAAACAAATCGAAATCAATCGTGGCGTTTAGGATTCGTATTAAAATTGTACAGTGGGTAATCAATAGGATAATTGAATAATAAATTAACAATAATTTAATCTAATTTGGGACTGTTACTTTACGATGTATTTTGTTTTGTTTCAGGTAAGACGCAGCTCTCAGCTGGTAATTGACTGCGGAGACAAAAGATGAAAGATTGACGCAATTTGTAGCGTGTGTTGTTTATAAATCGGTGAGATGTTTATAATCATTTTTTTTTGGAAAAATAATAATAACGATAGCAAACGAGTCTTGATTAATTTCTTCGTCAAAGGAAAGAAAAGAAAAACTCTTCACGCGATATATATATGTGCACGATTTTAATTTTAATACAATGAGCTCCAAAGTTTAAATACATTCAATTGACGTTCATTGACATCTGAATTGTTATATATAACTGTTACGAAAATAAGAATCGAAAACCTGACACGTTCCAAATACGATCTTCACTTGGAACGAGATCGAGCGAAGCGTCTTGACTCTGGCCTGATTCTTAGAATTGCATAAATCCGAGAGCTTATCTCTCTTATACTCCAATCTAAAAAAAAAAGAGAGAAAAAAAAGGAAAAAAAGGAGAGAAAAAGAAGCGTAAGAAACAAAGGAGAAAGGAAGAGGATAGAGAGAGAGAGAGAGAGAGAGAGAGAGAGAGAGGAAAAAAGGCGGAACAAAAAGGAAAGCAGGACATAAAAGGAAAATAGTACGGCGAGAGAAAAGAGAGCATTCATCATTTTCAAGCGGCTATATGGAACATCGGTGCGTTCCTTAAATCGCGGACCAGCGTTATGGAACTTTCCTTGTTAGTGACCGATGGCGGGACGGGCGGTGGGAGAAAAAAAAAGAGCGCATTAATTAAAGAGCCGGCATTATGAATAATAGCAGTAATAAAAGGCGCGAAGAACGTTACGTTGAAGTCTCTTTCTACGTGACCAGGCGCGGACGGTCTTGTTATAAATGAAAATCGTTCTCGTCCCACCCGAATGAGATACTAAATTCGCTGTGGCGAGTTCTCACGCGGTTCGTGTTTCCAACGAGACGAGAGTCGGCGAGGAATTATTTTTTCATCGTCGTAGAGACTGACTCTCTGAATATCGTAGAACACTCGAACGAACGATCGATGAATAAGGAACGATCTTTGAACGAAAAACTTTGACAGATCGTCGAGATCGTTGGACAGAGACCTGTAAAAATGTAGTACACGTAGTTTGAAAATAATCGGTCGTTTGATTAAAGATGAAAACGAAAACGCGGGGAATTAACCGGATCGATCGATCTTTTAGTTGCAATTCGCATTCGTTTGGGTATCGTTGAATTTATTTACGCACGGAACGTGCAACGACCGTCGAAAAATTGCCGGGGTAATGATTCGAATAATTACGGGCGTCTCCGTAATTAATTTCTATCGGCGCGCGGCGCGACTTTGAAATAAATAAATTCTGGAAATTACATCGGAGAAATTAACATTCTGCTCTCTCTTCTGGCCCGTTTGAAAGTTTGAACGAATGAATAATCGGCAAGTGAAACGCGATTATTTCGCGCGTGATGATAAATAATTTCGACGAATTACGAACAAAGACTCGCAACCATCTTTCCGCAGTGGAAAAACAATTCATCGACGTTCGTTTCGTCCGGAGAGATCTTTCTCGTTTCCCCTCCGGCCCCGTTTCGATGCAGATGTTTCAAGGGATTGAACGCGAAATTAATTCCATCGGAACACGGGATACGTCACGCCCGGCCGGGATATTAAAGGCGGCGAAGGATCGCTGAATTGTAATTCAGGCGAATATCGCGCGAGATTTTTTGCCCGCCCGCTGCCCGCAAATACTTTACGCCCGCTCTTTAAACGGACACGCCGAAGATGGAACGCACCCTCCGCGCGGAATAAAAATCCCGGCCATACTGTCCACTTTACCTTCGACGTTCCTCGTTTCTCACAGACTCGAAATTCACGGATTATTTAATGCCCGGGGAGCATGAATCTCGGGATTTGGAGAATTCTCTGCGAGATTTTCTACGTTTATTGCTTACTCCGTTCAGGGGTCGGCGGTTTGTCTAAAAAATCGTATCGGCGCAGTCGCGAGGAGCGCGAATTTCGTATATTACGATCGCTAAAAGTGTATCTACGTGTAAAGGAAAGTACGTACAAAGAAATTCAAGATGCAGAGTTTTGCAGGTGAAACAATTTTCAACCGAGATTCTATCGTTCCGATTGTTTCGAGGCCTTTATTTTTCACTAACAAAGATATATACAATGATAACTACAATAATAATAATAATAATAATAATAATGATAATGATAGAGTGATTGCGTCTAAATACGAAACAGTGTACGAAAGTGTAGCGGCCCTACGATTCCTCGACTACGAGTTTCGAACACTCGACTAGCACAAGCCGCAAGTGGCTGCGCGCCTAGCGTCGAGGTCCTACCGATCTTCGATGTTAAGCAAGCAGCGTGCGGAACCCCGCTAGGATGGGTGGATCGAACCATCCTTAGCAGGTTTAGTTACAATAACAAGGCGTCTGGAGAGTCCATCAACCTTCCCAGGAGCATCCTGGATCTTTTAAATACTTTACAGTTCCTAAAGAAAGTAATTATTACTATTGACTGTTTAACGCGAGAGCTTAACTAGGAGACACTGTTAGACTGTACATTCACAAGACCACCTAGTACTAAACATGCGGATAACTACTGATCTTTTAACGTGTTGTCTAGTGGTGTTTTATGGCTTTTGACGATTGCCTCATGGCCCTCCCGATACTGTAACTTGGGTCCACGTCGTAGGAATATTTATACTGCAGCCCCTACAGATTGCAAAATAGAAAATCTCGAGAATAGAAATTTTCACGAGAATTATTTATTTGTCGGGATGTAACTTCCGCACAGTAATAATCGAACAAAGCAGAGTATGTTTCAACGGAAAGATTAAAAGCGCCGAAGGTAACATTAAAAAATCTCTACGTGTGTAAATATACTTTCACGCGCGAGAAAGCTCGGAAAATCCGGCGTCGTAATCGACGGTGCTGGTGGCAAGCAGTTCCCTGTATATATAGGCGTTGCGAGGACGTGTGTAAGAAAGCCGCGTGCTCCACTTTGGCCAGACTCGTGACACCACAAAAGCAACTAAACACGCACGTTCAGCCAAACAACCCGGAACGGATGTGCATCGCGACGAACAAGCTAATGCGAGCATCGCGTCCTTCGAAACACGACGAAAGCCGCCGTTCTTCGTTTCCATACTCGCGCGCTTATTTTTCCGGCACTGGAGAGCATCCCATCGTCGGCAATGGCCTCCGCTCGTTTCACCGCGTGTACAGGGTGTTTCACTCGTCGCGATCGTTCTCAGTATCTTCGAGTATCGTCGAGTTACGCGAGAGCAGAACAATTTGAAACTGAATTTTGCGATTGCTTTGTTACAAAAAAAAAAAGAAAAGAAATGGTACGTAATATTATGGAATTAAATTATTATGGTATTTAATCGGGGATGTTTTAATAAATGAATGTAAAGCTGGAAAATACCGCCAATGTAAGTTATTCTCTCTGCAAGACTCTCTCTAAAAAAGTAAAAAAAACGGCATAAATTTCAATTAGTTTTCACAGAAGGGGAAGAAAACGCTTTACTGCTCGCCGCGCCACACGTCGCACGCACGGTTATTGTAACACCTACGATAAGGTATTTTTACGTTTTAGCCTCGCGCACGAGTTAATCGATGCGCTTTTAAGAAAAGCGCGGTAATTAAATATCACAACGTAATTCCGGCCACCATCTTGTTCCTCCGCGGGCATTAAAACCCACGAGATTACATACCATCTAACCCATTAAACATCGACCCCGACACCGCATTAACGAACTACTTCAACCTCTTAAGCTTTTATTTTTCAAAGAAGAAAAAAAAAAGAGAAAGGAAAGGGAACGAGAGGTGGAAAAGAAAAAGAAGAAGAGGAAGAAGAAGAAGAAGGGGAACGAGGACGGGAAGAAGGATGAAAAAGAACGGCAGAGGAGGAAGGGCTTGAACGTCAATATTTGCCCCTCGAAAAGGGGATCATCGTTCGCCGGTCGCTCTCTCTCTCTCTCTCTGTCTATCTCTCTATCTCTGGAGCGGGTGAAGTTAAGTGAAACGCCCTGTACGAGAGTCGGCTGCAGGAAAGAAATACGTTACGGTGGTATATTTCAAAAGCCAGTAAGTCGGGGAAAAGGAAAGATATTGGACGAGTTCATAATTTATCACCGCCACAAGCGAACGCGCCTCGCGCCGGTGCTTCCGACCACCGCGTCTCGTCTCTCTCGACGAGCACCGGCACAAAGACATTTTGAATGCGCCGCGCAGATACGCGAAACGATTATGTTTGCCGAAAGATAATGCCCCGCAGGCAGCTTCCGAACTGTTTTTTCACGGGATTTTCCGCCACGCGACAGCAGCGACACGGATTTTTAAAGACAACAACGACGCAGGCGGCTCGACGCACGGTTCATCCCCTCGGACTCTTTTGATACGTGAAATCCTTTTCCTCTTCCGAAAGGATCCCTTTTTTTAATTATTATTATTATTATTATTATTACACGTTGAAGCGTGTAATAAATTTTTGAAACTTTTTTTCGTCAAGAATTAGCTTGGATTGTTGAAATTCTTCGTCGAGTCGATCTTAAGTCGTCCTTTTAAAAATTCCTCGAAATTTGTCGAAATCGTTCTTTTTACTTTAATTACACACGTGATATCGCTTCCTTTTGAAACTCCTCGCCGAAAATAAAGTCTTAAAGTCTTCTCACTTTCATTATTTTCGACGAACGACACGTCACGTTCTCATCCACCGGGAACGTTGCCCCCTTCCGAAACGCTTCCTTTTCGAAAAATACGTTTAAACGCGTCGGTCGATGTCAATTAAAATGGAGTCCAATATTAAAAGTTATATCACGCGGACACGAGGAATCCAAGCGCTAAATTTAAATTGAAATTCGATTTCGAACTTTTGATTTGAAAGGCGGCACGTGATTAAAAGATACGCAGCCGTTTCGGAACGTTGAGATGAAAATTGACGGGAGAAGCGAGTGACACGGCGTCTCAGTTTGAAAGAATGCTTCCGAGAGATCTAACCTGGTAGGACAAACAATTGGAACGATTGGAACGTGCCTTGGAATAGCTCGCGTAAAATTGTTAGTAATTAGCACGAGTTGGGCGATGTTTCTTGCTTCTTTCGACAGCCCGCGAAATGAAAAATCTCCCTCTTTGTTGCCGTGTGCAACCGGCGCGCACGTTTACCGCCCGTAAACATATTAACGCGACAGAAATTTCGTTGTTGCCTTTATAATATTCGTTAATTAACGGGCGGTGCACGTATTGCTATTCGCTTCCGTGCCGCTTAATTGCGCGGATTTAATGCACAGGCGCGTAAATTGATTATCGGTGACAATTATGAAGCGGCCGTGCAATCACGGACAATTAACAAACTCCGAGCCGACGGAGAATTTCGAAGAATTCGCGACTGCGATTTCTCTCTCTCTCTCTCTTCTGTTTTTCCCCTTTTTTCCCCCGATGTATTTTTCGAGGGAGCCGGTGGCTGTCGTTTCCACATTGACACCCGTTTGATTGACGGCGAACGCGATACGTGCAAAGAGATACCCTCGCGGCTGGCGGAAAAAATTCCCACGCGCGATTTCCCGCGTTGTTTCTCTTCGAATCTGTCGAAATCTCGCGGCGAATGTAATAATTGCGCTCGACCGAGAGAGACGGAACGGCGATTCGAGATTGCCCGGTCGGGTTTCGTGGGAATCGTTTTAAAAGTTGAACTCGATCGTTTAATCAAGGAGAAAGGTGTAGGCCGTCTGATGAATCGAGCATCAAGAGGGATGTATCAATATTAATTCCTCCGACTCGTTAAACGCGCCTCTCTGTCTGACCAGAAGGATAACATTTAATTACTCTCACTTTCAGTCTCTCTCTTTCTCTCTCTCTAGAAATCACGCGAGAAGCATGACTCGTTGGAAAATCACGAAGCTGGAGGAAATACGTTCCCGTAAATTCGATCGTTACCGACGTCGTGGCCGACGTGGCTTTATCTACGATCTACAACGGTTTGCCCGTGATTTTTCCGAAAGCTCGATATGTACCTGTTCCCTTTTCATCGTCGCGAGGCCGAGCGTATTTAGCGGAGCTTAAGGGTAGCCTCAATCGCTTTTAACGCCCTCGTTCAAGGTGGCAGAGAAGGAAGAAACGCCGGCCGCGGTGAATGGCGTAGAGATTAAACGTATACAGTTCCGCTCGCGCTTTCTCTGTCCAATTCTACGATCGGTGGTTTTTCCCGCGGCCGGCGTACGATGTACGTACGCGTGCAACGATGTTCAGCGATGTTGGTTTTAACCTGCAGAAATCCACTTCTTTTTCCCTCCCTAGCGCCGCGTTTTACGAGAAATATCGGCTTCCAATGGAACCTCGTGTCGTGAAATTTACCTAACAACGGGGGAAAAGCTGGGTACACTGTCAGACAAATTGTAACTTTGAAGAAATTTTATATTTTTATATTCAACTGTCTCGCGGACAGTTTAATGATACAGGTACGCGTTTGTCTCAAATAACACAACGAACAGTTAGACTTGTAAGTAATTAAGTAATTAAATTTATTCGTTCTAACGTCATGGAAGTGTCAATTGAAGCCGTCAGAGCCATCGAAATTAAATTTGTTCTCGTCGGGAAAACTAACGTCTCCAGCGTGCTATCTTTTTGTCCGAAAGTGTAATGTTTCTCCGTCGATCGACGAGACGCCTCGGTAACCTCTTCGCCGCACCGGTTAAGCCCGAATAAATAAAGCCGCGATCCGATAATTTCGCTTAATTCGCTGAATTTTTATGGAGCTCGCTGGTTTTTGCGAGCTGGAGTTTAAGAGGATTCGGTGTCAACCCGGTGCTTTTTTTCCCTCTCGCCTTCTGTGAAACACGGGCCGAACATCGGGACTGCTGTTGAATGAGAAAGCAGTTCGGAGCCCTTTGAACACGGCCGTACGCGAAGAAACCGATTCCGATCCCGAAAGTATCGGTCGAAGAAATTCCCGTGAGTCTTGTGCACGGGGACTGGATAAAACGATAGACCGGCCAGCGAGAGGACCTTTTTTTTTATGGTAACTAGGTTGAAAGGATCTGACGAGCTGCTTTTCGTGCCGAGTTTTCCTTTCTTTTGTTTCCCTTCAAGCCTGGGCCTCGGATGTTTATGGAAATTTGCACTTTCACGAGGATTCAACGGGAGGGTGGAATTTACAGAGAAAGATCTCGTTTCGTCTTTCGAAATCAATAGAAGAAAAGAGTCTTTCGTGTCGCCTCAATTTTTGCATCCAGAGTCTGTGTTTTTCAGTCTTTCGATGACTGGACTGCAGACTTTGGTTAAATTAATAATTATTAATAATACGTGTATAATGTATAAAAAATTTTACAGAAGCAACTGTTCCGACTAGGAAATGACGACTTTTTTGCCATAAAATTTTATCGATATGCAAACATTTGAATCGATAGGAAACAAATTACAGGCGCGATCGCTCAGTATCAGACAACGCCACTCCTACTCGAGGTCTACGCCACGCCCCCTCGCGAATCACGTGATCCAAATCAACCAATCGCTAATTTTCGTTGCATCAGCGTTGCGTCTGAAGAGGCCCGATGGGTTACTCGTGCTAAAATCACTTTTAGTAATAATACGAATGATTCGTCTTTGTGCTCGTGTTTTCCACTCGACAGAATTTTCAAATAATTCCGACGAACGAATAGTCTAGAACGTTGACACTCTGAGCTTCTCGAAAAACTTTCAAAGATTGTAGAACATTCATACAGATACCTTTGCTGTTTACATAAATTCAAACTTTTCAAATAATTCTGATCAACGAAACAACGAATGGGAAATTTTGTTCGTCAAAAACTCGAACATTGAGCGTTTCAAAAAGATCTTCAAAGGTCGTGGAACGTTGATACCTTTACTGCTTTAAAAAAGCTTTTATGAATGATTCGCGTTTGCTCTCGTGTTGCGTTAGAAGAGAATTTCCAAATAATTCCGATGAACGAAACGATCATGTAAATAATCCTGACGGTGTAAATCAAAGTGGAACTGGCTTTGAACTTTCCAAAAAATACCCGGATACCCTCCAGTCTAGTTAAACATTCAAAAAGAGAGAAAGAGAGAGAGAGAGAGTTCGATGAAAGTAATTGGGAGATCAAATATCAGGAGTGAAATTTCTCTTGGTTCGTCGATAAATTCCAAGGGTGCTGTTGCCTCGAGAAAATATTTATTTACTCCGACACAAAGTCTCGGATTTCGGGATCGGGAGGGGGCGGGAACTTTCTTCCCGCTGAATTTCATGGCGAATTCCTCAGAAACCGAGTAGCGGATTTATTAAAAAACTGCGAGGTTCCGCCGGCGCGCTGCACGCCGTCGTAGATTGGTTTTCGTACGTTGGAACGTCCTCGCGCTTCGCGTCCTGTATCGTCTCTCGGGAATTAAAAAGACGGGGCCGGCTCGGGCTACCGTGCTCGAGGTAACGAAAAGAAAACATTTACGACGGTTTTCAATTACCACGATGTGCTTTTAAGAAATACAGTGGCGGAATCCGTATGGAGACGCGGCCTTGCGCGCGTCTAACTTCACGCGTCTTCCCCGTTGCTTTCTTCCTCCTCGCGGCACGTCGCGTTAATCTTCGCCGCGTAGAAGCAGCAGAGGCAGACACCCTCTGGTCGATCTCTCGAATCCGCGCGCTCCTTCATTTTCCTCTTTCTTTCTTTCTTTCTTTCTTTCTTTATTTTTTCCCTCTTTTTTCTGCACTCTCATTTACGCGCGGAGTAATCAATTTTACCCAAAAAAAAAAAGGAAAAAAGGAAAAAAGGAGGGGGTGAGGGTAGAGAGATCGAAATTTCATTTATGGCTCTCTGTTTGCTCAATCTAGATTTTTAATCAAAATTCCACGGCATTTGCACGCTCGGATTTTTTTTACACTACGAATATTTGCGCCTGGCCTGGCAGACGTAAAGCGATTCTTGTTTACTTTATTGTTCAATCGCGATTATGCCCGCATGCGCGCGTGTCAGGATAATCGACCGGGGAAAGCGATCTAGAAACATTTTTGCGATCGACGATGCGTTACGTTTGTTACATTTTTCGAGGGAAATTTACTGTTTTAAAATTTTTCCTAAAAATCTTGCTTCATTTATATCTGAGCCATTTTCTTCGAGCTATTTGTTCCCACAACGTGTACAAATGATACAAATAAACGTTTACGTGTTACGTTTCTAATTGAAGAACATGCATTACTACAAAGTCGAAGTCAAATATTAAATCATCATAAATGAAGTGAAAGACGAACAAATCAAATTTAGTATTATTATTAGGTAAAAAAAGAATTAAATTTTCATCGAACTCGAGTTATCCAAATAAAAGGATCATTTAATGGAATGTAATAAATTTGATTATTGGGAAACGGAAAATTCTTTCGAATTTCACATTAGTCAAAGTGTTATTTGCATAATTAACATCTTTATGTTGAATATTATATGTCTAATAATCAGTCAAAAACTATCAAAATAGAAAGAGGAAGGCAAACGTGACGAAAAACTGAGATCAGAAACAGTAGCAGAGGGCAGTTGGAAACACGACGGTCGTAAAAAGCAGCTCGCAGAAAAGAATTATGCCGGAAGCGCGTAACATCTGTTAAGCATGCGATTACGGTGGCCTTAACTCTTTCGAACCGCAAATGCTGCCACATGGCATTTCTTTCGCCAGACAGCGGACCTTCATTTGGCACACTGTTATTTATCGCCGCGTTATTCACCGTGACGCGTCATTTCCTTGGCTGGCACACGACAGTTATATCCGTCGTTGATTCGTTTTTATGGCTGTTTCAGATATCGTCTCGTGGATTGCTCCTGATATGTTACATCCGTTAATATCCGTATTGTTACAATTTCGTAAAAAAGGAAAATCGTACAATAAACAAGAAACTTGAGCTAGTTTCGAAGCCTGTACTATTGAAATACAATCGTTCGTTTATCGTGAAATTTTTACATTTCGGATTAATGGAAAAGTAAAGTAATTTTCTTCTCGAAAATACTACAAATCGTCATAGTATGACAGAATTTTGTTCGCGACTGTTCACTTTGTTGAATTTTGAGTATTAAGCTTATACAGATGTCGAAAATTCAAGAAAAATCGCCAGACTTTGGAGTCACACGAATCACATACTGAACACTTATCGTAGATAACTTTTACGTCCATATTCTACGAAATGATTCGAAAGGAACATCTGACATAACAAACCTGAAGAATGTAATTTATAGAAAACGCAATGCGATTTAGGTGTCAATTGAAGAGAACGAAAAGGTGCGATCGATGAAATTACACTCGGAGGATGAATGAAATATTCGAATCGAGACGTCGTCGCACGATGATCGGATCGGGACCGCCAGGATCAAGAGCGCGCGATTGAAAAAACGACTCGATACGATTAAGAGGTTTTCGATGGTGAAAACGGATGGTTCGTTGGTCGTGTAAAAATTCAATTTTGAATTTCAATTCGACCAACGCCCTTGGCGGTGTTTTGAATGGCTGCCGAGTCTCGTCAAATAATTTTACAATGAGCACTTTGGGCCGCGTGTCGTTCTCTCGACGGCTTGTTGATCGAACAACGAGTCTATTGTCGATCGCGAAAAAACACGGGATAAAAAGAAAGGGTGGAAGGTTGTTGGTCGATGCCAAAGCGCCATCCAGCGCGAACGGAAAAATAAAAGGAAAGTGTGTACGCACGCCTGTATGTAGATTACGACAAATAAATAATCGAACGTGGTACTTTTGTGAAAATGCATTTACACTTTCCATTTGGTGTATAAATTTGCAACATTTCATTTCTAACTTTTTTTTTTACCGTTCTCTACTTCCTTTCTTTCTCCATCTAAATCTACATATAATCTTACATCTTAAATGTAAAATCAACTTGAAATTTTTCTCTCCTTCCAAGAACTGAACATATTATCACTGAAAGTAATTTCAGGTGCAACGCTGATGCAACGAAAATTAGCGATTGGTTGATTTGAGTTACGTGGTTCGGGAGGGGGCGTGGCGTAGACCTCGAGTAGGCGTGGCGTTGTCTAGAGTACTGAGCGATCGCGCCTGTAATTTGTTTTCTATCGATTCAAATGTTTGTGAGACGAATCCTACTGGGGTACAAGTCGCGCAGTTTTTTTCTTTGCGCTGTTTCATCGCTCGGTTCTTAATGGGTTAAGCTTCTTCTGTTTCGTGATGAAACAACGTCTCCGCCGTGGTAAGGCTGCTTATTATCGATGTTCGTTTATGTTCGAGATCGCTGGTTTTGCCGCGCTTGCTCGGGGATAATCTCGCAGCTTACAGCGTGACACGGCTGGAAATTGACGCGTGTAACGTTAAGCAGCTGTTTCAGATTATTGGTACCGTGTTAAGAGAGTTGTTTGATTGCGTTAGTTCCTCAGACAGTAGATTATTCCGTTGGATTACGTTTTATACGATCAGAAACAAGAACGCGGGGAGGAGTTTCAAATGTTGGACTAATTTAATTAAATCCTGGATTGTAGTTGCGAGTTGCAAAATGATTTCCAAACCCTGAACAGAAACTACTATGATCGTTTTTGATTAAAGATTTATTTTACCAGACCACACATTGCACATAACAAACAAAGTATCGGAAAGATGATTCAACCACTGTAAAGTTAACGATAAACGTATAAAATAAAAAATAAGGTCACAGATTTCGATTTTGTTTAACGGTGTCGTTTAATCGATCAAATTACAAGTACAGCTTCCCTCGCAAACAACTCGCAGCGCCGTTTTTATTTAATCGAACATTGTTATTCTATCGTCGGCTTTCGACCGCTAACGAACAACCAGACTCCGTGTCCTGAATTTGAAATTTTAACAAACGGCCAGGGGAAACTGATTAGAAGCCTGAGGAAGTTGCTCTCCGGCTAGGCATTGCTTTGGCTAGGCTTACTTTTGGTTTCGCTCATGCCAAAGCGCCTTGTGCAGTGTCTGAACTAGACCTTGAATAGTGTCTAAACTAGATTTCAAACTTGCGCCGAATTGGCCTGCTGTTTGATGTTCGAGATAATTGGATTCGTCTTTTCGGACCTGGTTAACTATGCGCCCAACCCGCGAACTTGCGTTAAGTAGGAATTGGGACTAACAAATGTAAGAATCGAAAGGATCGGCAATGGAACGCGTGCAATATTCTACTGTTGAATCAAATTTTTTTCAGTCGCACCTTTCCCTCAGGAGGAAATCGTTTTTACTCTTTTTGAAATATGAATGTACCGGGAGTGAAGTGCGTCGACTGTTGAAATTTTTCAAATAAATCACTCGAAAGAGAAAATCAGAAAAATGGAAACTAAAACGTTATCAATTATTCGATCAGTTCTGAACGAATATTTTTGTACTATTATTAACTAATGAATTAAAGAATATTCTATAGAGAATATCTAATAAAATGGCATTCGCGTGTATTGATTAATGTCGACGATGACAGATTATGTATTTTATTCTGAATCAAAAAATTATGACACTTTCACAGTAATTCACATTTAGAGTTGACTGATGACTTGACGATTTTTATGATGCAAACCGATATAATAATGAAATAAACTTACTTGTACACTTGTATTATCACTTACTAACTTACTTACTTATACTTGTATCATCTTTTTCGCGTAAAGTGTTTGCTTTACAACGTAGGTGAAAAATGAGCGTCCTTGCGGAGACAATTAAAAGTTAATAGAGCAATAACAACGCCCCGAGAGGACGTAAGCAATTTAAGGGAAACGATGGCTGTTTTCGCGGGCAAAAGGGAAGAACGTGACCGCAGCCGGACAAGCGAAACCGGCGTATCGTTTCGAACGTGTTTCTATTAACACGAGGACAGGGCCTGGCTGAAACCGAGCTAATTTCCAACTTGAACTTCAGATTGCGTTTAATCCTGTTTTGCGAAGCGTTGGCCTGGTTCTCGAAAATCGTCGCTGAAAGAACGAGCAGTGTCTCGATCACTCGATTCTCGATTCTGTGGAATTCATCGATCGAGAATGAGATTTGTTAGATTTGATTTTCTATAGCTTACAAATGTGGAAGGTGCGTAGAACTTTGTCGCTGAAACAAAAATTTGTTTCGCAAATATACGACACGTACTGTGTCTCGTTGAATATAGAGTATCGTAGAAATTAAAATAGAATATTAAAATGGGAAATGTTATTATACTTTGAATTAAAATGGGAGTTATTGTGATACAAAAGATGAAGTTTGTTATACTCTGTGTTCTGCGTTACGAAGAGTGTAGCGGAATTTTTAAGATTGCAGACAATTAGTTAAATTCGGATGGATTATAGGTTGTAGATTGGAAAGTTACGAAGAAGCGAAAGTTTGGAAAACTTTATTGATTTATTGAAGCTTTCAAGGATTGAAGATTGAAATTCTTATTATTGACAAATGGTATCCTGCAAGTATTCAGAGTTGCAACTTCCGTTTCAACTTCTCACGTACAACTTTCATATTTATTCGAAATGGAAAGAATTCGAATTTTATCACTGAAAGTGGATTTTATATTTCGCTAATGCAACGAAAATTAGCGATTGGTTGATTTGGGTCGCGTGATTCGCGAGGGGGCGTGGCGTAGACCTCGAGTGGGAGTGGCGTTGTCTGGTACTGAGCGATCGCGCCTGTAATTTGTTTTGTATCGATTCAAATGTTTGCATATCGATAAAATTATTATATTTTTATGGCAAAAAAGTCTTCATTTCCTAGTCAAAACAGTTGCTTCTGTGTTACACGGGAACTCTAATCGAGTTCAAGCCTAATCAAGTTCAGCTTTGATCCGCTTTTGTTACCTTTGCAGCCATGGAAACGCTGTCGTCTAACAAATCTTTATTCAGGATTAAGTGCGAAGCCTTTTTGGTACGCGATCGCGTACTTTTCCTCATCTTTTTCACTTGCCGGGAATTCGACGCATTTCGATCGATCTCGAATACCGTGCCACATCAAAAACATCGAATCATCGATCTCGTCTGTTTGCAAGTTGGAGTCCTTTTCGTAATTGACGATCGATCATTCGACCGTGCGACGCAAGTTCGAGACTTTCTCGAAATGGCCGATCTATCATCTCTCGTTTGCCGATACGTGGACACTTGATGCCGAAGTAATTTTGAATTCTGAAAATTTGTTCGAGAGATAAAGAATGATCAAAGAACCGTTGTCGAAGCGACAATATTTAAATCGCAACGTTTTAATATCAGCTGCTCTTCAATCGAGACAATTTGTTTCTTTCAAACTTCATTCCACACATTCGCAAAAATTTCGGTACAATATCATCGATTAAATGTAAAAGGTAAATTACCCGCGTAATTTACGAGCAAAGTCTGAATTCCCTGTCGCTCGCGTAACTTTCTCAATATTAAATTACGCCGCAGGTTATTTTTCCAAGGATATTAAAAGAAATTGTAACATCGGACGAGAGACTTGCTAGCCAGGTAGCTGTTTAAAATGTAAATGCGAGTTGGTCAGTGGATAATGAAATAAGAAACGATACACGCTGGAAGAATGATGTCAGACAGGCTTAATTAGCAGCGGGATAATAGCGTGTCATAATAAATTCGCGACGAAGTTAAATAGGATTCAGTTTTTATTAAAGCCGGCACTTTTCAGCTTGTTTCATTAACCGATGATCCTGGTGAGGTGACGAAGATCGTTTCCGGTGTATTTTACGTACCGTGGAATCTTGTTAAAAGCTTATCAGCTTCGTCTAATTCTTCGCTTAATACACGTGATCGATCGAAGTAGTTATTTCTCGTGCAGGATAACTAATTTACGTCGAACTTTCAAAAACGTTCTCGATACTCGATATTCCCGGCGATCCTCTTTTAACGAGATTATCGTCTGCCGTCTGTAATTTGAACGAGTGACGCGTTAAATGGCTAATGCTCATTGTCGGCAGTAGGATCGTGGATACGAGCTGACGAGTTCGTTTGCTTTTTGGAAAATTACAACGCTATAAATACGCGAGCAAAAAGAGAAAAAAAAAAGAAAAAAGAACAATCTGTGTCAGATTTCGAAAGCCGATAACTTTGAAAATACACACGCGCGCACCGGCGAGTCGAAAATTTGGGACAACTTTTTCGATCATCGTTTTTCGTCATTTGACTAAAACAATTTTCTATGGTAATGGAGAGTTCGAAACTACTATTTTTTTTTCTTTTTTAATTTTCTGAAGCGACACCGACCGATCGATAACAACAACAATGATAATTAACTGTTCCAGCTGAAACCATCGACCGGCGTGTATTCGTCATAACAAAGATACACGTCCAAAGTCTGGATATAAATTTCAATTCGACGATCGAGTCAATTTGCAGGTATATATTGTTTCGAAACGAGTAGCAGTGCCGCGCGCGGGGCTGCTAATTTATAACTCGGTAAATTACCCGACGCGACCGAACAACAATACTCCAGTCTCGTCGTCCATCAGCCGGCGGAGCCGGTTAACCAATCTCATAAATTAAAATCTCAAAGCGACGCGACTTACCGAGCCCGACAGTTTCGATTAGCCTTCGATCCGACAGTCCCGCTGTAACGAGTTTTCCACGCCGGCTCGGAAACGAGAATTAAAGCAACACCTTGGCATTCGCCGGATCCGGCTGGTCCCTGGAGGAATCTCGTCTCTGGAAGTCTGGAATCTCGTTCGAAAGGCAAAGGAGAGAAGAGGGACGAGATAGAGATAGAGATAGAGATAGAGAGAGTGTGTGTGTGTGAGAGAGAGGCTGACGTCCGAAAAAGAGTGCATCGGCGGTCTCTCCGTCAAAAGCCGGGTGTAACTGGCAGAAAATCCCCGACTCGTCCCTCGAACGGCACGAGGGAAGTAGAAATAATCGAGAGCAAGGTAAACGAACCGGGCGAGCATTGCGTTTTCCGTCTCGTGGTTCCCGCTCGAGCGTCACTTTAACAGCGACCACGTAGTACTTCATCGCACCTCCCGAGGCTCCAAGTTCGATCGCTCCTCTCTCTCTTTCTTTCTTTCTCTCTGTCGTCTTTGTTGATTAAGGCGTTTAATTTAAAAGTCAAAGCGCTTGACAATTATCAGACTGGGGATTTTTGTCAATTTGTGGGATTTCCGAGGGTGCAAAAATGCCAATATATATGGGTATGTACCAAGTAAAATACTCGAATAACTAACTTTCAATTTTCTATAATTTTTATTCTGAAACTTTTGGCTACTTATACTCTCGTTCTTACGATGAACTCTAAAATGTTGTATTTTTCATATTTCGATCGCTCCTCTCTCTCTCTCTCTTTCTGTCTTTCTATCGTCTTTGTTGGTTAAGGCGTTTAATTTAAAAGTCAAAGCGCTTGACAATTATCAGACTGGGGATTTTTGTCAATTTGTGGGATTTCCAAGGGTGCAAAAATGCACAATATATATGGATATAATACCAAGTAAAATACTCGAATAACTAACTTTCGATTTTCTACAATTTTTATTTTGAAACTTTTGGTTCCCTATACCCTCGTTCTTACGTTGTATTTTTCATATTTCATTCGCGTTTAATATTTAATAAAATCGTATTTAATGTCAAATTCATATTTAACGTTTGTAGCGGACGATGATTCCTCAAATACTGGTTTCAAACACTCGACTAGCACAAGCCGCAAGTGGCTGCGCGCCTAGCGTCGATGTCCTACCGACCTTCGACGTTAAGCAGCAGAGTGTGCGGAACCCCGCTAGGATGGGTGTCGGAACCAGTAAGTGCTGCCATCAGTAAGCCCCCATTTTGATGAGTCTAGGCAGAGTGACTCCGAGACGAAACGCAAATTCTCGCTTTCTCTCTCCCACTCACTACCTCAAATCCTTCTATTCGTCCTTCCACACGTCCTTCACAACATTCGTTTCTTTACGTTTAATATTTAATACTTTGTGAAATTTAAAATTATGAATAGAAAATGTACAGTTGACGTGGAAAAAATACACGCTGTGAAAGAGAAAAAATTATTCTCCGTGAGGAATAGAATTTTACGATAATAATACGGGAAACATCAAAACTCGTCCATTTTATTAGCCATACGGCTGCGAGAGCTTGATAGTCGTGATTGAAGTTTCCTCTAACGTAAGCTGTTAATAAATAACTATAAATAAATTTAATAATGTATAATATTACTATAAATGTATAAATCGACGTTAACTCAAATCTATACTTGAAATAAATGTATAATATTAATATAAACGTATAAATCGACGTTAACTCAAAAGAGCTGCGGTTCGTCCAACTGGTTCGACGAAATTGAATATTCTTTTTTACTTTCGAGCGTCGTTTATAATCCTCAGGCTGCAAGTTTGTCTCTTCTAAATTTCTAAAAGATCCTTTGTTTCGTGTCTTTCCCTCAACATAGATTCCACGTAATATCGACTTTCTTTGCGCTCATCTGAGCAAATCCTCTCGCAATATTATAAATTCAACGATGGTACAATCTCTCAAAATATCTGGAAATCTCGGATATCGAGCTGCGCGCGCGTGCGCCTCTTTCTTTCCCAGTTTGCAGCTCATCGTTCGATCAGGGGACGTATCGCGGAAGAAGGGCTTCGCGAAGGTGAAAGGGGGCCAAAAGGCTTACGCGAGAACGATACTCGCGTCCCCTCTTCCTCTCTGCGAACCCTATCCCCTGCGCCCGTGTTCCCCGTCTCGTAATACTCGTGTTAACGCGTGCTACGACCGCGCCAGATTTTCAAGACGCTGTCGGGGCTTCGGCCCTCCTCGGGTTACCAGATTAAAATGATTGCCCCGGATATATGGTACACGCGGTAAGAGGATTTACGGATCATTCTGTTGAATAAACTTCAGGCCAGAAACCCGTCGCCGGTAAACACGGGCGCGCGTATCCTCGCAACAGCCAAGGGATGCGCCTCGATTATTCTCTTCTCTTCTCTTCTTTCGCCGCTCGTTACCTCCCTTCGCCTTTCATCCGCTTCCGCGGAAGTGCGTGTCACGTTGTGTCGCGAACTTAATACCGCCCTCCGGGCGATTGGCCCTGCCATTTCCGAGCGTGTTAATACAAACGACTCGACCACCGTGCGCCCTGTGTCTCGGAATTAATCGGCGGATAATGTCCCGTTAATTACTACACGTCGAGTCGCTGAGAATTGTTCATTTTGACATCCAGCGGCGCGCAAATGGCAAGATGATGCGCGGTTCTCGCCGAGCTACGCGGGGAATTGTCGACGTTAACCGCCGTGAAAGCGCCGTATTGCGGATTCATCCGGCTGGATGCCGAAAAGTAATTGCGTTCTTTGTTTTCTTCCGACGGATGAACACGCATCTTGCAAATGTAACCAACTTCTATTTCAAACCACAAAAATTGATTGTTTCAAAGATTGTTTTTAGAAAAGGGAAATGTGAAAAATTCAAAGTGAACATTTCTGTGTGATTTACTCAAAAATTGTCTGATGTGTACAGCGAAGGATTCTTCGAGCTGCGGTCAGTGTCAAAATTCGTTCGCCAAATTTCCCTATTGACGAGGATGTTAAATCGTATTTTGTCGAAAGAGAGAAGAGCTCTTTCGAACGCGGAATCACAAAGTTACCTCGCATTGTTTCGGAAATGAGATTGGATATAGGTGGGGAAAGTACTTTGGTGCGTTCGTGGGGAATTTGAAGATGCAGAAACGTTTGAAATACAGTATATAGTATAGTTAGACTGCGCAGATCCACATCTTTTCGAGAACAGAATTGAAAATTGCTTTGTTTACCGAACACTGTAGAAACCATTACGTCAATCTTCCATCTAGGTCTCGTTTCGTCAATTACACTCGTAAAAATGTTAATCAGAAACCGAGCTTAGTGTCCAATATTTGGCACACAGAGATTACGTGTCGATTTGACGAGGCAACCTGGTATCAATCCCTGCTGCAAAAATTTAATGCCCTTTTTCTGCAAATCGACTCGAGCCGTGCAAGCTGTCATTAATTAAAGAGCGAACGCTGAGAAAGTTGAGGGAGAATTCGTCGGCGCAAAGTTGCAAAATAACCCCGCAAGGAAAATTGCCAAACTTCTGTCGCTTAATATGCGTTCGTTCGAGCGTCTGTTAAAACCTCGACTGGCTGATATTAAAACTGCCTGAATTAAAAATCAGGATCGGCAACGTTCGATCCGCGTTTGCAGCAGAGGAACGACGATATCGCAGATATCGCGTTATCGTTTCGGCGTCTTTTCATTCTGCTTGCCTGAAATGAGTCGACGAGTATATATATATATATATATATATACATGTATGTACACGTAGCTACGTGCACGACTTTATTTGTACACACACGAAGCACGTCGACGGTATCATATCTTCCCTCCCAAATCGTATTACGCGAAAATTCTCTCTGAAAATACGATTTCCCGTGATCGAAGGCGCTTCTCAAACAAACGCGAAAATATCGGCGGCAGGGAGGGGAACGATTTACGTGCAACAGCCTGCCGTGTAACCGAATCGCGAGACGTGCGTTTCGCGATGGAAATGGACACCAACGATAAATTCATATAGGTTGCAAATTCATCCGTTTTCCTGTTTATACATGAACTTGCACTGTGTCCAGAAAGCGACGAAAATAACATAGCCCGATGAATTCGTGACGTTTTCTCCACCCTCGTTCACCGTCGCTAGTTGGACGAACTTGCTTGGCACTTTGTCTCTCTCGTTACGAGTAGATCTGTCGAAGTTCAGTTTATCGAAAGCCAAAAAAATAGAACGAATTTTGGCGCAATCGGCACGGCGCGTGCAGCGAACGAAACACGAAATAATAGATTTATGACGGAATAATCTGGCGGTACAATGCACTCGGTTTACGCTAAATATGGATATGAGCCATTTGTGTATATTGTACAAATGATTTTGAAATTTCATTAACATTATAATGAAACGCGACTGCCGTGATTACATATGGTAAAATTTGAAATCAATCCGAAAGTGTATATAGGAGTTACGAGATATTAATTGGGAACGTGCGTTTGCTAAAAGATTAATACACGCGGCGAACAGAGGTCCCAAAAACGTATTGTCATTTGTGTAATAACAATCTCGCAACTTTTGTGCACATTTCCAAAGCCCTTTCTCAAACACTAAAATACTAACAATACTACAGTGTTTCTTGAAATTTAGAAATATTTTGCACGCAAATATCTGACCCAAAAAAATTATTTGCTAGTCTAGAATTCGAAATTCGTTCGAAAAGTCGATCTCTGTAAAAAAAAAAAAAAAAGAAAAAAGAAACTCGGGTACGTGGCATTTGGTATTTTTCCACCGTACCCACCGAGCGCTCCTTTTATTCCCGTTTTCCCCGGGGCGGAAGATGAACATCCGCGCCACGTACTTACGGGGCATCACCATGTCCTCCATCACGTTCCGGGGAATAAAATATTTTTACGAGCGTTTAATGTCTTCCACGTGCTCGCGGCCGCAATTTTATTGTACCTGAAGACGTAACGTTGCAACGGGAGAGGGCTCAACCATCAATCAATCATTCTTTGCGCAGCGATCGGGCAACGTTTAACAACCAAGTACCATCCCGCCTGATCGCCGACGATTCCGCTCGCGTTTGCGTCGCCGAAAATTCGATATTTCCCTCAACTCCTTTGGCAAATCGCGCGGCTGCCGCTTTCAATTACCGCGGGAATCGAACCATTTCGCGCGACCAGTCGGCCATTTTATGTACCGGCGCGGGTCCGACGTACTTCTGGCCGAACGCGCGGTAAACGTTTTCGCGCGCGCGAAAGAAAACGTTGTTACATTTTTCCCTCACTTGTTGCGAAAGGGAAATATTTGCGATTCCAGGCGGCAGATCAAATCGAATCGGACCGCGCCTCGAGCCCAAAGAAAGGAAATTCAGCTCCCTGCAGCGTACAAAGCTGCGAACAAAGTTTCCACCGTTGCGCGTTCATTCCAGTTGTCGATCGTCGGGACGCTTTTCCTCTTCGTCGACTTAATTACACTCTGCGCTTCTCGTTTCTCTCGGCAGTAGTGCAGAGAGCGCGGGCCGTAAAAATTTCACGAGAGTTAAGCGACGAGGATGATGGGTGAAAATGTTCGAACGCAACGCATTTGGCGATTTATTTTTCGAATATTTCCCAGCGTGAAACGCGAATTTGTACAACTGTTCGCCGGTCGCTTTGCGCGTCGAGCTGTTGTTTCTATTTTGCAAACATTCGCGCGATACGTCGAGCGAACGAAGTTATTTATCACACGGAGAGTAGTCAAACGCTTTCGAGCTTCCGGTGCACCGGTCGATATTAATTGACGAAATCCAAGAGCTACGTACCTACTTGATTCTCCGGTTCTCCCTCGCTCGGAAGTCGTTTCGATGAAAAGAATATTTCGCTCGCTGCGACATCATCGGGGTCACAGAGGGGGGGGGCGTACCGAATGAAAAGGACGGGCCTTAAACCGCGGGCAGGATTGACAAACGTTTATTAGAAGAACCTTCGATTCCGCGTGTAGAAACACCGGCAACCTCGGCCGTGTTTTCCCGATCGGCTCGGTTAACCACGGATAATTAAAAGTCAACCGTGAAAAGTGAAATCGAGTTGCGCGAGCCCGGCCGCACCGCGATGAAACTCTCGTCGACGATTCTCCCTTGTAATTAGTCGAACAGTAAGAGCGCGCCGATATCGTGCTTCCGATAAGATTAATAGATACTTTAAATAATCGCGAGCGGGTTCGCGGTCGACTCCGGCGAAACCCGATAAACCGAACCGTGAATTTTGCGGGCGAGGGGGCGAGGGGGTAGGGACAAGAGTAGGGGGAAGGGGCAAAGGGTCGTAAAATTAAACGCGTCAAAACCATTTGAACCGTTGATTGATTAACTCGACGAGATATCGGGGACAGAATTTCGATAACGACGAAGAGACCGCGAATCACAGGGCCAACAACTGCATCCCATAATATTCCGCGTGATTCAGGGCGTGGTTCTCCGTTCGCGTTCGACTCTTGACGCTGGTATCAACACCTTGGAATTTTTCAATTTGGCAGTTTGGTGATTTGTTATTGGGATCGTGAAGAATCTTGTCATTTTCGTGTAATTTTTCCACGATTCTCTCGAGGATCGGTATCTTTATTCTGTTAATTCTCCACATCTACAATTCTATACGTCAACACTTTCCCAACGGGGTGATCGAAATGACAAGTTGCGTATTTATTGAAACTACCGATACAAAAATTTTATAAATGATTGTACAAGTTTGTTAGTTTAACGCTGTGACAATCGAACGCGTTAATACAACTGATTTACAAGTGCTTCAAAGTGTACGGATATTCAAAATTAATATTGATATCTGTTTGAACCGAAACGTAATCTACTCGTTACAATTATTAAAACATTCTATTATCACTGAAAGTGATTTTAGCGGGGGTAATTCAGAAAATCGGGCTTCTTCAAGTGCAACGCTAATGCAACGAAAATTAGCGATTGGTTGATTTGGGTCACGTGATTCGTAAGGAGGCGTGGCGTAGACCTCGAGTAGGAGTGGCGTTGTCTGGTAGATCTACCGAGCGATCGCGCCTGTAATTTGTTTTGCATCGATTCAAATGTTTGCATATCGATAAAATTTTGTGGCAAAAAAGTCGTCAGTGCTTCTGGTCATTTCAGTGAGACGAATCGTACTGGGGTACAAGTTGTGCAGTTTTTTACATATGGAATACTTTGACGATAATTCTAGCTGACAAATATTTTCATTTATTCTCTCTTGTTAACCAACGAAAGTCGAGTGCACATGTGACGCTCGCCGTAAATGTGTTATTCTTCCATGGGAATATTCTCCACTATAGAAACAAACGAGTATGAAACGCCAAAATTTCTCTTGGATGGCAAGAGAGTATTTCTCTTTATTTTTCTCTCTCGAACAATGAAACCACAAGTATGTAACTACGTCGTAATTTTATCAACTGATACGTTCTCTCTATTTGCGCGCAATTATTGTTTCGCTCTTTTGCGACAGTGGGAAGGAATGCTGTCTGTTTTTCTTTGGGCCGCTTGTTTCGTGGCACAGAATGCAGGGGACGTTGATGAAAAGCGGAAAAGAATTCGAAGCTCGGGATGTATATACGTAAAGTGGTCAGAAAATGGGGTGAAATACTTTCGGCCGACGAAAGTTGACGAGTTACGCTCGTCAGAGTTTGTAGCACCACGGATTTTTACCCTTTGCTGTTTGTTTTATGCACACGAATCGCTTCTGATCTTTGTCGAAATATTTTTGACATTTTACTCGACGTATCAGAGAAGATTGTTAGAGGCGGAATAGTTTTGAGTTCAATTTGCGTCGATAAAAAAGGTCTTTCGATGAATTTCGCAGACCAGGCTAGAAAAATGAAAAAAAAAAAAAAATAATATTTAAACAGAGAGTTATTTGCGTTGCTCTCTCCAATTTATATTTCACACAAAGGGCACGAATTTATAGTAACGGTGAAACTCGAAGTGTTTTATGTAAAAGCGCATATTGCGTGCAATAAAAAAAAAAGAAAATTGAAATTGCACATTCACGTGCTTTATGCTATAACAAAACTTGTAATAATACGTTCGTCCGTCTATCGTATCACGTGCGTCCCATATATCGATTCGCGGTGATATACCTGCCTGTTACGAGAGAATAAAAATTATTTAAAGATGAACGCCGACTCGTGGCTCACTTGCCAAGATCAATGGCGAATTAACGGAATAATTTACGCTGCGTTGCAACGAATAACGGTTCCCCAGCGAAAAATACTCTTGAAGCCATTAGGCGATCTATTGCGGCAGAAATAAAAGAAAGAGCAAAAAGGAGAGAGTCAGGTGACACGATGGAAAAATGAATTTTCTTCGCAACAGCTGCTGGCTTCCGGGGACAAACGACATCCGGAGTTGAATATTTTCGGCATTGAATAAATTTCCGATCGCGCGTAGAATCCTTTTGTTCCGGTCAGCGATCACCTGTGATCAACCGTTGAGTCACACCGACGCTGTCGATTAAAAAGAAGAAAAGGAGAATTACGCCCGGCTATTTGTTCGTACATTTGTTTATGGTAATGCAGAAACTGAAAAGTCGATCGAAAGCTGTTTCGTTTGACGAAAAATTGATGGCTTGTTCAAGCGATGAATCACCGTGTGTTGTTCGTTCTGACAGAATTTCACGAAATGTTTGGTCAATTAATTTATCAGTACCAAGGAGCGATGTTTTTCGTTTATTTAACGAAGCAAGAAAAATTTGGACAAGGGAGCATATTTCCTAGTTTTAGTCCATCTTCTCGTTCTTTCACTGTTAAATTAGAAATTTGATATATTCAAATCCCTGTCTATAATAAATCAAGGACAGTGAAACTTGGTTGATCCAAACGATCCTACTTCATTCTGCAGAGGGTGTCTCGATTTAATCGCTTTGATGCCTCCGAAATTTTCGATAATAGGGAAAAATATTTCAGAAAACAGTTTTTTTTTCTTAAATTAACACGATCGTTTAAAATAAAATCGTATATTTAAAAAAAAAAGAGTATTAAATTAGAAATTTAATATATTGAAATCCCTGTCTATAATAAATCAAGGACAGTGAAACTTGGTTGATCCAAACGATCCTACTTCATTCTGCAGAGGGTGTCTCGATTTAATCGATCTAATCGCTTTGATGCCTTCGAAATTTTCGATAATAGGGAAAAATATCTCAAAAAATAGTTTTTTTTTTCTTAAATTGACACGATCGTTTTAAATAAAATCGTATATTTAAAAAAAAAAAGAGTATTAAATTAGAAGTTTGTTATATTCAAATCCCTGTCTATAATAAATCAAGGACAGTGAAACTTAATTGATCCAAATGATCCTACTTCATTCTGCAGAGGGTGTCTCGATTAAATCGATTTAATCGCTTTGATGCCTTTGAAATTTTCGATAATAGAGAAAAATATTTCAGAAAATAGTTTTTCTTTTTCCTTAAATTGACACGATCGTTTTAAATAAAATCGTATATTTAAAAAAAAAAAAAGAGTACTAAACTACACGTCGCACACAGAAGGTAATTTATTAGATATGCATATATCAATTTCACTGTAAATTAATTGGAAAAAGTTGATACTACTTTTTAGTGAAATTCTCGCGAGGGAGTGAAACGTTCATTGGACGGAGAGAAGCGTAAAAGAAGCATATTTCTCGAGACGTGGCTCGCGGAGGAAGTATTATCGTCGGGCTTAAAAGTTGCATCCGGGTTATCGTGTTAATCTCGGCCGCGCGGAATTTTCCAGTAATTTATTTAACAAGCAATTACGTGGCGGCGTGCTAGCGTTATAATTAAACGCTCCGCGGAACAAAAAAGTCTTTTTGCACCGCGAATTATCGATCACACGCTGCAGCAACGTTCGACCATTTAACGAAAACAATCTCGTTAAGCCCCCGATTCTAAAAACGTGGATCTTTCGCAGAGTACGAATACAAAAGCAAGCTTCGTACAAATGAATTCGTAACTGCGGGCTTTTACAGTGCAACGTAACTCGATGGATGTTCATCCTCTTTGGAAAATTACCAGAAACAATTGCAAGTTCTCGATCAGCCCGTCAACCGGATCAATTCCTAATTAAAAGCTACTTCGGCCGGAATATTAAAGTTTCACAAAGGGAAGTCAATCTTGAGGCATTCTTCATTCTGTCAAGTACACTCGGAGAATAATAATTTTATTGGCGCGAGCGTTTTAAGGTCTCCCAGTGCATACGCGATAACGCAATGGAAATAAAGAAACGCAAGCGACGTACGAGGAACGAATTTTAGAATAGAATTTTACAAGAAAAATGATTTGCGCGGGTGAACTTTTCGAATGTTCCGTCGAATTTTCCACAATTTTTCTGTGGTCACTGCAGAAACGAAATCTTCCAAATATTTCAAGGGAAAGAATGAAGTTTATTCGCAGAGACACTGGTTCCTTTTGTACCATTAAAATGATTTAAATTTGCGATTAACTCGCAGTGCGTTGCAGTTGCAATTATTTTTTTCGCGCGATTAGATCACAATTTTATTGCACGTGAGCACGTACGTAACGACTCGAATCTGTTTTGCACAGCGGTCGCGTTAATTTCTTTCCTTCTCCTTGTCCCATTTCAATCTCGATTCAAAGTCTGTCTGTTCGAACAAAAAGAAGCTTCTTCGTTGCCAAAAACGCCGAAATGAAAATGCCAATCGAGTCGAAATTTTCGAAATCCGTCGATGCCGTTCCACTGGCAATCGCCGTCGAAACAATCAGCCGCCGTTAAAGAACACCCAAAGCGATAAACTCGGCGTGGAAGTGACCCTCCCTTTCCCGCGCGCGTTCCAGCGTACTTTCAACCGCGCGATTGTCTCTGGCTCGTAATGCCGCGCAATTTGCCCGCCAATTTGTACGGTGGCGATTAGGAAAATCGCGATAGAAGAAAAAGCGAAAAAGCGCGGGGCGCGCGGCTAGGCAAATTGGTCGGCCGAGTTAATCAGCGAGCGGCAAGAGTTGTTTGCCTCTCGATCTCTGACGCGCTGGGCACGTACTTTTTAAGGTCGCGACAATTCGGTTACATTTCGCAGAATTACGCCGCGTTGCGCGGATTTTTTTTTTAAATTTTTCAAATGATACATCGAAATTTATTACGTAAAGTAATAATGATAGTATTGATAAAAATGAAAACACGTTTATTGATCGTCTCTGTGTTTCATAGATATATTTTCAACTACGCGATGAAAAGCTGCGATGATATTTTATATTCGTCGGTGGAATTTAAAACGAAAAATCCGACGCGTATCAATTGAACGTTACTTTTTTTACTCCCCAATTAAAAAATGAAATGGATAAAATATTCTAATTTTTGTTTGAAAAACAAATTTTCGCAGGTACGTACGCCACGCGCGTAAATTTTTAGAGGAGGAAAGCTATTATCTCTGTGCAAGAAATTAGAAATTGGAGATTGGATAAAAATTAGATCCAGTTTCAGATCGATCGAAATTTGCTTTTTTCATTTTGTCAAACTATCGCGCGGAGGTAACTATCGCGTCGGGTGACGCATTGTACGTACGAGACCATGAATCGCGGATAAAGTTTAAATACAGTTAAGAACGTCATGGAAGGAGCCGAGCATCGATTTCCGATCTTCTTTCACGCTTAACAAACTTGTCGTCGGTGCTTTTAGCGGGCGACAACAATACGACGCATGTTAACGCGCTTCCTGCGATTCCTTGTTGCTTTAGAGCCTTGTATACTTACCAACACGGGGATGTATACCTGGTACATAACGGCGCTAAACTCGCGTCGAGTATTTTCTCGGTATGGTATAACTTGGCACGGAATTCAATATTTTCTCAACGCCTCCTTCAACGTGCGATTCACGGGCTGGAAGAATTTTGAAAAATATTCTAAACGTCTTTTGCGCATGTTCAAGTTCGAGGAAAAGAATTCCAACTCGCAATGTCATTTTCTGGATATTTTTCTCCAGAAAGGAAACTGTGGAACGTGTTTTCTCAGTGAATTTTTGCACGCGTATTTACTAACGATCGAAGAATATTCGTTATTCTAGGAAACATTTTATTAGACAAAATTTGCACGCGAAAGAAACGCAGTTGTTTTTCCCAATACAATTTGACATTCGTTATTACTTTTCCAACTTTATTTTACCAATCAAAATTCGTTCTATTATTTATTCATCGATCGTAGTATCGTTCTGTCAGCGCGTCACTCTGTTTTCCATGCAAGAGTCTCGCCCTAATAATCAGAAACATTTCCACCCTCGAAACCTTTCCACGCAACGCCACATACTTGAACGCCTATGTCACAAGCATCCAACAAGTATTGCAAACTTCACGACCCTCCGTCAGAGGGTAACTCAATTATCGCGGCCAAAGCGAAACGGTGGCCCCACGAACCGTTAAATCAATCATTTCCCCTTTCGGGTATTCTTCCGTTTCTGTGCGGGGGAGGAAAGATCACGGCGTCGGAATCGCAACGCACGAAGTCCATTTGTCCATTGCGGCTCACCGAACTAACTCTTTACTACTGCTAATCATTTCAATTTTTCATCCAGCGACTCACACACACACACATGTACGTGTATTGACATATGCTGGCAGACTGACCCTCATCTTCGCGAACGCATTGACGAGGGGTGAGTGAGAGTGAAGTTTGTTTAGCGGACGTTTATTGGGACAGCGTAATTTTGCATTGGTTCTAAATATTACAATATTTAGGAAATTAACTCGGAAATATTATAATTTATAGTTATATAGTTATATTATATATATATATTATAATATAGTTATTATATGTTATAATAGTTATATATATATGTATATAGATTATAATATGGTTATATTAATTTATATAGTTATATTATAATTCATAGTTAAGGGAACTGTAAAGAATTTAAAGATTCTCTGGATGCAGCTGGGAAGGACGGAGAAAGGAAATGAGAAAGTGAGAAGAAAGGCGATTGCGTTTCGTCTCGGAGTCACTGCCTAGACTCATCAGTGAGGCTGATGGCAGCGACTCCTTACCCCAGAGACGCTTGTTATTATTGTAACTACCAGCTAAGGCTGGACGGTCCATCCATCCTAGCGGTGTTGCCGCACCTGTTTTGTTTAACGTCGGAGATCGGCAGGACTTCGACGCTAGGCGCGCAGCCACTTGCGGCTTGTGCTAGTCGAGTGTTCGAAACTCGTAGTCGAGGAATCGTAGGGCCGCTACAATAGTTATAATTTATAGATTTTATTAATAATATAGATTTGTTTTACTATTATAGATGTAGTATTATTTGATCATTGCCACTACAAAATTTAGGAAATTAATTCGGAAATATTACAATTTATAGATTTTATTAATAATATAGATTTATTTTACTACTATAGAAGTAGTGTTATTTGATCATTTCCACTACAGAATTTAAAAAATTAATTTGAGAATATTACAATTTATAGATTTTATTAATAATATAAATTTATTTTACTACTATAGAAGTAGTATTACTTGATTACTTAATTGCCACAGTCAATCGTCTGTTATTGATATAGGTAACACTGACGTACGAGTTCAAGAATTGAGAATTAAAGTGTCAAAAAATATTACAGAAGATACTGAAGCTAGAAATACAGAAATACCACTAGAAGTATATATATAAATAATAATTTAAAAAATAAAGAATAATTTAAGTAAATTTGCAAAAGTATTTATAAATAATAATTTAACAAGCAAGTAACGCTACAAATCAGATTCGAAAGGGAAGATCACGGTGAAAATTAACGAGAACGCTACTAAAACATCTTCGATTCTGTCACCTGCACGCGTACGCGTGTACATTTTTTTTTTTTTTTTCAACCCCCTTAATCGACCCCGAAACGTTCCGCGGCGCAGAAACTGAGCAATGATGCGCGCATCGACGCGGATATTAAAAGTCAAACCGCCGGCTCGCCATTCGCTGTCATCTTCAATTGCAATCGTCCGCGAAATACCTGTCGCTCTAGAGTGCACTAAAAACTAAGCGACGGTTCACGCGCTAAGCGGCCAGCTCGCACAGCCGGTGCGTCGTATTTCGCTAGAACACGGTCATACAGCTTTTATCCGATCGCGTTTCTCTCGCTCGCTCGCTCGCTCGCTCGCTCGTTCGGCTTTGCGTATTCACGTTTAAACGAGCACGAAAGCGTTTCTATCAGCAGCGGTGGAAAGAACGGTAATAGAACCGCGTTGCGATTCTGGAAAACACAATAACACGTTTAATGGGCGTGCGCCTGTAGCGCCGCAGGCTGCCGCAGGTTTTCGCGGGAAATTCAATGGAATTCCTTCAATCGCGCGAACGAATTTACGAGGTCCCGCGACGCGATTCACCCGACCGAAGAGGAGAGGTGAAAAAAGAGAATGCCAATTCAATTCTCCCTCCCCGAGTCGAGTTCCTTTTTGTTACCCTCTCCCCCTCCCCCCTCTTTCTCCGCCTCTTTCTCCCTTCCCTTTGTCCCGGAGCCCGAGTCTGTTTGCGATATATTCGTTATCGTGTCAGCCAGTAATTCGGGTTAACGCGGTGACGCGTTTCATCCGCTCTGTTCATCGAGCCTTGGCTTGTGATTGAAACGGCAACTTTGACCGAGGTTGCTCGTTTTCCACCACCGTCGGCCGAAAGTTGAAGCCCGGCGCGGAAATTTTCATTTATCCCCGGAGCGACGACGGGAAGTTCCCGGCCGCCAACCAGACGCTGATTATTATTCGCTTCGGGATTTTCGCTTCTCCTCGCCGGCTCGCTCGCTCGCTCGCGATGATTCTCTTTCTATTTTTCTTTTTTTCCTTCTCCCTCTCTCTCTCTCTCTCTCTCGAGATGCTCAAGACTTCGTTTGAAAAAGTTGCTCGACGGATGAAATAAGAACGAAGGATGAATAACGTGCAGACTGATTTGTCTTTCTTCTCTTTCTCTCTCTCTTGATATCGTGAGATTCGACTACGTTCTTGCAGAATCTTATTGAGTTGAAATTTTGCTGGTAATAATTCATTTGAGAAGGGGAGCTCGTTCATGTGCTATAAATGACAAACAAAGTATACGATCTCTCGGAATGCGTTCGAATACAGAATCCAAGTCTGTGTTTCTCTGTACCTAGAATTAAAAGAGAAACAGTTTTTTGCACATTATTGCGTTAAATTTATAATAGCAGTATATTTTGTTATTACGTATATTTATTATATTTTGTTATTATGTATGTTATATTTTATTATTACGTATATTTATGTATACACGTGTTATTATTGCATCGTACTATATACTAATTTTAGTATAATTAAATATATTATTCTGTTATTATAAAAAAAAAAAATTAAATATAATTATAGTATTTTAGTACAATATATTTCAATTATTTACTAATTTTAGTATAATTAAATATATTTTAATAGTACGATTAAATATATTATTCTGTTATTATAAAAAGAAAAAATATAATTTTAATATAATGATTATTACATTAAAGAATATATATCATTTATATTCACAGCAGAATTGCCTGCGTTAATTGTAATAATTCGTACTATAACTAAACGAAGGCAAATTTTGTAGCTGTATGTGAAAATATTCGGTGATATACGTGATATTTGCCGACGTATAGTCCGTAAGATACGAACACGAGAAACGCGAAAGTTCTCGAGATTATGAAACATCCACCGTAGAAAGCTGCTTTTGCATTCTCCTCTTAACGAAGAAATTTTGGGAGAAGAATTCCTTCGAGGAATCTTCCTTTCGAAATACTCATCCGTATACCGTATACCGAAATAAGTTAAGGAGAACGATCTTATACGCTGCTCGAATAAAACTCGAATTTTCCCTTCCGTGTATTTCGTAGGATCGAGGATCGAGTCATTCGACAAACACCTTGTTTCCTGTGCCAATTTCTGCCGTTCAACGTTTCACCAGCTCTGACAATCCTAATTGCCGCGGAGTTTAATGTTCGACTCGTTACACGAATTTAAAGAGCAACTGCGAGAGGATTCAACCCAGCAGCCATGAAAACTTCGAAAAGAAGATTTCACGTTGCGAATATTGAAATTTTATAATCCGTGTAATGCGCGTATGTCGCGGAAGGAGCGAATTTCACGTTGAAAACCAAACGGTTGGAGCGAGAGAATGTTAAATTCTCGGCTCTTCCCCCCGAAAACTTCAAACACAAGGAATTACTTCTTCCACCGTGATCGTTTCGCGCGAAAACATTCAACTTCTTAATCCGAGCGTCCTTCGGAAGTGAACTACTTCAAACTACCATTTTCCACGTGGAAACAACATCAGAGACCGGGCTGCGTTTTTTTTTTCTTTCCTATAATAAACGATGCAATTATCAAGACACTGCTTTCTCGTTGCGGGGAAGAGATTTATCTTGGCAGCAAAAAAAAAAAAAAAGAGAGAAAGGAAAAGAATCTGCAGATAGGAAGGTGGAAAGCGAGAGAGGCAAGAAGTCGAAGCAGAGAGGGAACGAGATACGCTCGGTTAAAAATTTTCACTTCTCTCGAGGAGCTTCCTTTCTGCGTCTGTTTCCGGCGTGTCGGCCGGAACACCGGTTTGCTCGCGCGAGAACAGCTTCTTCCTTATTTTTCATTCGCCTCGCTCGCGCGCAATTCCTCCGAGTTTCGGAAAGTGTTGTAATTCACGGCGCGACTGGCCCGGGTATGATTTCCAGCAGAAACACTGCGGATCGGTGTCGCGGCGTTACAGTTTCATCCCGAGTTTAGCGAAGCTTCGCCTGTCAAACTATCATCCTCTCCCCGGCGCGATTTCAAGGAAATGAATTTTCGTTCGGGCTGCGCCGTCGTGGGGTTTCCGAAATTTATACGCCGCGCCAAACCCGTATCGCGCCACCGGATATCACCGCGGAATTGTATCTGCTCGGGTTTTATCGCGCCAGCTCCTTTCCCCTTTTAATGTCTCTAATTTCGAGCGGCGAACCTGGAACCTGGATGAGCGAATTTTGATTTTACCAGTTTGAAGTTTGCTTTATTTATTTTTTATTTTTATTTTTTTTTTTGTGTAGATTTATAGGAATTTTTTAGGTATAGAATATGATAGAATGAGTGGAGGTCGAAAATTTTTTCCCCTGCTTCTGGTTGCAAGAGTAGAAATACATACATTGAAAATATTTATGTATTATGTGTATGTAGTTGATTCGAAATGAGCTGACTTATTCAAGTTTAATATTTAGTACATATTTACTGGGAAATCATTTAAGTAAAATTGCACCTTTCACGAATAAAGTTTGAATAGTACGTTCTATCTATCAACACTTTCAAAAATTATATTCATCAACGCACAGACAGTTTTACAGAGTACTTTTTCCAAATATTCGCCGAATGGAGCGAAGCACAAACACAACCGCAAAGCACGTTTAATGTATTTTCGTTTAACCGATGCAAAAATTGGAAGTCAGGGGACACAGCTCTCGCTTCAGTCTCTATTAAAATAATTCGTCACATCGATCTGTACACAATGAATTCCTCGAATTCAATGGGGCACTCGTTCCAATCCTTGTCCTTTCTTTTGTCTTTTTACTCCGCCTTTGTTTTCCGCTTCCACAAATCGAACTCCGATATAATTCCCCGAAATTTTCAGTTTCCATCGTGAAAATTTTACAAAATTCGCGACGCAACAAGCAATTTCACGGGATACGTGCTTCAACGAAACACGTATAAAACATTCAATGGAATCGTCCGTTCGAGAGGATTAATTATTCAATGGAACGGTTGACACTCGAATAAAAATTCATCCTCATCAATGTTTCATCCTCGAGCGGGCGTACGCGTCGTGTATCGCGTGCAATCGACACTCGCGATTTCACCAGCTGAAAAACAACCCTTTACTCCCTTTCACCTCGAACAGGTTGTCTTCACCCGATAAATCTGGCGTGGATCATCGTTTCACTGAATCGGCAGGCTCGCGAACAATCTGTCTTTCTTATCATATATTTGTTAAATATTATGTTAAGTATTATGTTATATATTTGTTAAATTCTCCCGATGTAGTGAGTATTAATGATACGATGGTGACCTAACGTGAGTAGAGTTCTCAGCTGAACGTTGAACAATATTGGCAATGTAAAACTGCACTGTCAGCTTTAATTACTTTGAGGATTATTAAGATACACGTTACACAAGTAACACAAGTAAATTTCTTTTAAACTGAGAATTTCTAAATTTTTTTTAATACAGTTCGTAGTCGACTCGTGAAATAGGTAGCATCGGCTCGTAAAATTCAGACCACGAGGAAACATTATGTATGTAATTGATAACGTAATTAATAATCTTATGCCTCGCATATTCTATTATGCGCCTGTAACAAGTGATATTAGTTTGTTATAGTCAGACTGCAGAAAAATATTTCATATTTTCAGTGTAGTATTAATCCAAAAGCATTTCATACGTACTCAACAATTCACACATTCATAGAAAAAAGAAAAACACATAATTCCTCAGATGAAAAACATATTAAATTTTATTCGTCTCTTAAATTCGCCAAGAAAGCAATTATTACAAATTCCCGTATAATAACTCGAACTTACCTGGCTTAATTCCGATCGTCGTCGCGTACGAAATAATCAGCCGAATACCGACGACACGGATAATTAACCACGGTGGAAATTTATTATTATTTCCCGCAGCTCGACTCTGAAATGAGGCTCATAAAAATTGACGAGTGCATTAAACCAAGCTCGATCAGCTGATTGCCAATAAGCCGGGAATCGTTTTCGTTTCCTCTCTCTCTCTCTCTATCTCTATATCTATCTATCTATCTATCTATCTATCTATCTATCTAACTCTCTACGCGCACAGACGATATCGACATGTTCGACATCGCTCGAAAACGAGCCCCGTTTGACGGTCCTGTAAAATTGACAGGCGTTATCGAGCATCCTTCGTGGCGCGGAAAAGTTCGCCTCTCGTCATTAATGCAGCAGGTTCGCGCGATCCTGCCGCGCTAATCAGCTCGCTTCGCCCGCCGGTTTCAAATCGCAGCGACGAAACACAAACAACGAGAGAACGACGCAAGGACTGTTGGCGTCGCGGGAAAATTCTAATTTCTGCAGTCGCGCGTTTTTAAATGAAAATGCGTTTGAATTTCGCGCGAGAACGGCGAGACTGACAAGAGGCGGGAGAGATGTTTGATTGCCTGTTTCGCGTATTCGGTCAGCTGTACGCGGAAAATACACAACGCCGCGTTGTTGCTTTTTTCACATCGATGTTGTAACAATTTCTCCAGAATGCAATTTCGAAGTGTACAAAAATTTCTATAAAATTCGCGCGCACACGAAAGTATTTGGACGCTTGCTACGCTGAAAAATCTCACGTCCGTGTATTTTATGAAATATTTCCCAAAATGTTCCGCGTGCCGCGGATAATATATTCGCAAAACACTTTTGCAAGCCTGCGAGTCTTTGCGTTGCATGACTGGCCGTATGAACAGATACTGATGTATTGATGTAATCCTGTTGTTTAAAATAAGGCAGTGATCGTAATTTTTCATTTCCACGAACTACGAACATTCGTTTGCAATTTTTCTTTTCATCTTATTTTAGAATCGTGTAATGACTATTTAGAAATTTTGCAATTAGTTTCAAGTGGATTTTCCAATTCACGTTTTACAACTACGAAGAAAACACATTCGTATCTCAGTGATTTTATTAGTAGGAGAGAAACGATTTTAAAAAGGTCTTGGAATATCATTTTTGATCGATCATTCCCCTCTACTAAATTTTCTGTGATACATATCACAGACGCAAACTTGCAAGATGTTTGAATTTCTCTTTCTTCCAAAAAACCACAACCGCTTTTTTTCTGTTTGGCGGTCACCCATCCTGGCGGTGTTCCGCACACTACTTTGCTTAAACCATCGAGAGCGCTGGAACTTTGACGCTAGGCGCACAGCCATCAGAACCATTCAATGATTAATTAGTTCCAAGTAATGATTAGAAAATTGCATAACAGTTTACCTAAAATTTCTGTCCACCATTTCTAATATTTTCTTTCTGTCGTTTTGCCGATCCTTTTATTTCTCATTTTATCTTATCCAGAATTAAATGAAATTAAATGAAAATCCAACCTCCTTACATCCACGGATTGCTCATTAACCTAATCCCGAGACACTTTCACGCACGTCCGTCTTGACTGTCAGTTTCCTTTCAATGAAATTCCTTTCTCGTTCAACACTGGCCGTAACACTCTCCGCAATTTGCTTCAAGTACTTTAATACGTTTCAGACGTTTCGATCGACGATGCCCGCGGGCAAATTTCCACCGCTCGAAACTCCAATTACTTTCAATTAATCGAAATGACGAAACGCGACAGTCAGTGACGGTTTTAACGGTGGCAATAAAAATCGTGGGTTGATTCGAACGCGTCGGCGAGATATGACCGAGCCGAAAGAAAGGGGAGAAAGATTTATCGCGAGCGGCGATGTTTCGCGGAAAAAGCCGCAAAAGTTGGGCCGCCCGCTATTTTTCCACCGGCGACCATTTCCACGCACTTTCCCCGATCGTTCGATGCTCGTTTCGTTCTTCGGTCGACGGCGGTCGATGAATCGATTTGCCAATTTCCAGATAACTCGTCCTCGCCACTCAACCCCCTCCCCCCCCCGGACGATATTTTCTAACTCGTCACTACTCACTTTTAAATATTGCGTGACTGGTGTTGCGCCTCAAAAAAAGAAAAAAAAGAAAAAAAAGAAGAAAAAAATATAGCATTTGCTAAATTGCCGTATCTGTTCCCCGCGCGGCGTAACACGCGAAATGCGTCACGTCATTTAAAAGCGTTTCGAAGTTGGGAATTTCGCGCTCGCGTTCGTGAAAATTTCTATTCGCAACTTTGTACTTTGGAACGAAGATGAAAGGGCGAAGCTAGAAACGCGGTTTTGGCGTTACTTTGTCGATTTCGACAAAGTTACGTAGATTCAATCGTTCCCATTTTGAAGGCGGGAGACACGTTTCTGTTGAAAAAGAAAAGCTTCAGTGACCGTGATTAAAGGCGTTTAAGGTGTTTTTCTTTTTCAAAAAGATTCAACATTGTTTCGAACATTGAAATTTATTTAAAAAAAAAGAAGAAGAAGGAAGACACTGGTTTTACCTTTCGGCGAAGGAAAATTACGACCAGGGCAACGTAATCTCCGCGGATTCTATTTTACGTTTGACTTTTAATTTCAAACTTGAAGATATACTGGTCGCTCTGCCTTTAGACTGAATTAAGTTTCGTCTGGAAGATACACGCGTTCGAACGTTCCCGATGAAGCGCTGTGTCTCTCTCGCAACCATCTTCCTGGTGTTTGTAAATTACTCGCTTTAAATTTAAATTTATAAAGTTGAAAATGCGGAAATCATCCACGAAAAATTACGCTTTGTTGTTTGATTCGTCAATTCACTTTGCTCGTTCGTTTTATTTTAATCGGCAATGAAACAATGAAATACTCGACGCAATCGATTATTGTACAATTAATTCGAATATTAAAATGTGTAAGAAATGTATTCACATTTGTCATTCGTATAAATTACACGTTTAAAAAGAGGAACAAAATTTACGAACGTAACGAGATATTCACGAACTTGGAAAAGAAACTTTATCTAACTTTTCTAGTAAGTGTTCCTGATCAAGTGTTAAAATTCACTGAAAATCGCGGCTACGCTTGTCTCAAAAACCCCGTTCGCACGATGAAAAGATCTCGTCGCTCAAAGTCGACCCGCGACTCTTGAGATAATCAAGAAAAGCTCGAAGGAGCGACCTTCGCACGGTCGAACTTCTCGTCGGCGCGTCCGCGTTTCCCGGGGATCGATGGAAATCGCATTTCTAATGGGACTGGGGCGCAATCAGACGAACTAGAGAAATCGAAAATACGATTGCAAGAGGAGGGAGAGGGCGTACGTAACCATTGAATTTTTGAACGCGTGCTCCCGAACGCGTTTCCCTTCGTAGCCGATCGATCGCCCCGGCGGTGCACACTGGCACTTTTCCACGAACTTGGAAGCCTCGAAACAGTCGGCTCGCCGGCCATTTGACACCAAACATGTCGGCGCAGTGAACTGAAATCCCGCTCAAACAGAAAAGTAGTTAGCCCCGCGAGCGAGTGTTCTGGCTCCGACCAGAAACCGTTTGCCCCGACTAGGATACTCTACCGAGCCGCCTTTATTAGCTGTCAACCGGGAAACGTCTCTCCCTTTCTCTTCTTTTTTTTCTCCCAGTGGGGAAGAACGACACTTTCGTTGAGCGTTCTCGCATGGTATCGCGGGTCTTTGCGCGAAGCTTAGCCCATTCCGCTCGAGTTTTATCCGATTACGGTGATAACGGGTGGAATCGTGATAATGGAATCTAACCACGCGTAGATGATGGTTAAAGAAAGTCGTACGACAGGTGTTGAAGGCGATTCATTTTTGAATTCTACTGAATTTTTCGGATTTTCTCTATCCTCTGAAGTACAGTGGGCTAACGAGCATAAAAAAATTCATTCAAAGACGATGTTTGCTATCCGATTTGTCCATTAACCAATCATCCACTATGTTTGTCGTGTTTTATTATTTTTAAATATTGAAAAATTAGAAGATCGACAAGAATGTGTTATGATTATATGAAATACAGTTCTTACACGCAGCATCGCGGTCTTAGGTGTTCGATTTGTTCATAGTTCGTTAATCGATTACCCACTGCATACGTTCTTTTTCCCATTTATCTCGTGAATTTCTAAATCGTGTTTATTTTAATTCTTTTGGGTTTCGAATATATCAAAGTACACTTTTGTCACGTCCCTCAGCAACAGCGAATCTTTGTACAATTTCACGTTTGTTCCGATATTTTGTAAAAATTACAAATGCCATAATGATACAACGAGGCTATGATCACGTATGAAATTATACTCAGCTTTTCGGGCGATAAAATTGCGGGTGTTTAACTTTCGAAACAAATCGCGCGGAGAAATTTCGAGGAATTTAACAAAAAAGAAAAAAAAAACGTGCACGTTTACGTAACAATTAACGCGCGTCTTCTTTCATCTCACTTCATCTCCCGGTTGAATTTTTATCAGAGATACTATCACTGAAATGCACGCGCGGAGGATAGTTTTTCGCGCGCGAGAGGGCACGCGATCGTTTCGCGTGTTTTATCAAAACCGGGGGCTCGTGCTTCGCGAAATGAAAATATCGGTAGCGACAAGCTATCGGCGATCGAAAAACGCGGTGTGCACGATTTACAGTAACGATAATGAAAACTAAACGCCGCCCCGATAACGATTATACCGCGTTTCAGATTCGATTCAGTGACTTCGCGCAAATCCATTACGAAATCCGCGGCAAACATTTCGGGGTATAATAAATACGAGACGAACGAGCTTCCGTTCTGGTCGTCGAACGACGAACGATTGTCCGAAGCCGTGACGCGGTCGTTGATCCGCTGTGAAAATGAAAATGAACGACAGAGAGAGAGAGAGAGAGAGAGAGAGAGAGATAAAAATAAAATGAAATAAGATATTATTATTTATTTTGTCAGATTGCAACGTGATCTTATAATCGATAATTATTTATTACTTCGGAGATATCTTTCATTTCGTACGTGTTCGATTTAAATCTCGTTATAATAATTATCGCGGGGAACATGACGTGCAATGCCGACTCAAGAATTAATGGCAAATAATGCACGCGTTCAGAGTGGAACGTGATCGTATAATTAATTATTACTATTATAAATAATAACACAAACGCCCGGAAATGCAATTCTGCAACGGTGCAAATCTTATTTTAATTATCGTCGACGTTTGTTCAATACCGTGGATATACGATTGTAACGTATGTCAAATATAATACACGCGTGAGAATCAATCAAGTAACAATCCAAGACGATACTGTCTGAATATTAAAGCTATTGAAACGTGGATTATGAAATCCTAAATTTCAATCGATCATTTTGTACGTTTTGTTGAGTACTCGTCTAGCCATTTATGTTCACCGGATGTTCTTAGCTTGAGCAAACGGTGCGATTTGTGATTAATGATCGGCGTGCATCTTTTTTTTCTCTCTCTCTCTCTATCGAGCTTATTTTACTAAATTTTTACGCATTTGCAGGAAATATTGGAGCATGAGATTGCACGGAGAATGCCACAGAATTTTATATATATGTATATAATTAATAAAATAAATTAAAATAATATATGTATATAATTAATAAAAAAAATAAAATGCCACAGAATTATATATATATAATTATAATATAATTATATAATTATATATAATTAAATTATAATATATATTATAGTATATATTATATATAAATTATAATTATAATATAATTATATAATTATATATATATATCATTAATAAAATAAATTAAAATAATATGTATATAATTAATAAAAAAAATAAAATGCCACAGAATTTTATATATATATATATGTGGAGAAGTACACAAAATATTGTGTTCAAATATTGTAACATTTAGTTTAACATCCAAAACAACTCCTCTTGTTCAATAATGATTTTCCACGTAATTATAAAATTGATGAAAATAACAAAAGAGATCTTAAAACAACAATATTCTTCAATATAGTCCTCTTGCGTGTCAACTTGCGCTTGATCCATCTTTCTGCAAATTCTTTTATTTCCCTGGAGAAAAATACATCTTTCAGTAATAGCAAGGAGGAGCAAACTCCCTTAACAGGAGAATTTTTCTGCGAATATTTTTTGAGAGGATAAAGAACGTGGCGAGAGATAATCTGTCGCTTTTGCACGTCCTTCGTTGAATCAGCTTCGAGGCGTAAGAAAATTTCAAAGAAATTGCGAAACCGACGGACAAGATAGCAGTGTACGGTGATAGATGCGAAGCGACGATGGGACGTAATAGATTCGCGTTATTTTCTGCGTACTCGAGATTTAGGACAACGATAACGACAGAGGCGCTGAGTCGAGTTAAACGACGACCGAGATGAGGGTGACTGATGAACGATAATAGAGCGGGATGAAGACGTGCAAGCTCCATGTAAATATTCGACCTTATTTTCTTGCAAAAATTAACGATCTTGCGAAAATTGACGATACATATCGATCAGAAATAGATATAAATATATATACAGATATATATATATCGATATATATATATATTGATCAGAAATAGATATAAATGTATATACAGATATATATATATATATATATATATATATTGATCAGAAATAGATATAAATGTATATACAGATATATATATATATATATATATATATATATATATATATATATATATTGATCAGAAATAGATATAAATATATATACAGATATATATACAGATCGATATATGTGTATATATATGTCAGTCAGAAATAGATATAAATATATATACAGGTATATATATATCGATATATGTATGTATGTGTATACATATACTGATCAGAAATAGATATAAATATATGTACAGATATATATATATATATATATATTGATCAGAAATAGATATAAATATATATATAGATATATATACAGATCGATATATGTGTATATATATGTCAGTCAGAAATAGATATAAATATATATACAGGTATATATATATCGATATATGTATGTATGTGTATATATATACTGATCAGAAATAGATATAATATATATATTGATCAGAAATAGATATACATATATATACAGATATATATATATATATCGATCAGAAATAGTTGAAGAAAAATTCTCCAACTCGAAGTTCCTGCTCTTAACATATTCTCATTATCAATGTCTCTTTGTTTCTTTCTACGTTCTAAATACACATATTACTGTTTCTCTTTCTTCTTCACGTACAATATACGTCGTTCACGCGTAACTGCAATGTAATTTTTGTCATTTTATTTTCTATAAAGTTAAATCGGAATACAAACGCTCTCAATTAAAACAGAAAATCGAATAAAATCGCGAAGGAAAGATATATTTTATTATACTTTCGTCGTTCGTTCTTCAAACTTTACTGCGTTGTTTCGTTCCGTTCGAATCTTCAAGCCCTTAAAATTTATCCCCTTCTAATAAGCAGGCAAATCCGACGTTCTACGATTCAATTACCGCACGATGTTGAAATTCTGACAGACACACAGACGCGCAGAAGTTCCTCCGCGGGCAGTTGTTCGAATACTTTCGCGAGCCTCTGTATTTTTGCGAAAATACTACTCGTCACGGAACGTTTGCGCGCCAACAACGTCTTCCTCCGGTTGGATCTCGGCCGGATGAAAACGGATTATACCGGATTATTTGAGCCGATCGGGAGGAAAACGAGATCGCGAATAACCGGTATCCTTGAAAACGAAATCGAAAAATCGAGATAAACAGAGGCGAGAACCATTCGCAATCGGTAAACGGACGGCTTCCTGGCCCGATGAGAGCGCTTTTCTCGTCACGGTCTCCCGACTTTTCGATCCTCGTCGATCGCCGCGTCTCGTCCACGTTTCGCCTTCCTCGCGGAGAGAATGTCTCCTCCTCGGCACTCCTCGTCTTCCGCGGACACACACTCTCCAAGTTGTAATTTATGATTTATAATTTATCGCGTCGCGTTCAATTACGCGTGTTGCGCTATCGGGATGCCTCGCTTTCTCATATGCCGAGTCGTTTGTACACGTTACCGGTCTCTAATATCTAGCAAAATATTCCATTTATGAATCATAAATTGAAAGATATAAATTAAAAAGTAATTAAGAAATATATAATATATTATAATAAATATACAATCATATTTGTAAAATATATATATAAATATAAATATATATTTTATTTTATTGTATTTATATTTATATTTTGTAAAAATATATAAATATATAATCATATTTCTGTCTGAAAGACTGTAATTAAATATACCCAAAATTAATTAAGAAATAATATACCTAAAATTAATATAATATACCTAAGAAAGAAATAATATACTTATTATATTAATATAATATACCTACATAAGAAATAATATACCTAAAATTAATATAATATATTATAATAAATATACAATCATATTTGCAAAATATATATATATAAATATTTTTTATTTTATTGCATTTATATTTATATTTTGTAAAAATATATAAATGTACAACCATATTTCTGTCTGAAAGACTGTAATTAAATATACCTAAAATTAATTAAGAAATATATAATATGTTATAATAAATATATAATCATGTTTGTAAGATATATATATATAAATATATATTTTATTTTATTGTATTTATATTTATATTTTGCAAAAATATATAAATATACAATCATATTTCTGTCTGAACAGAAATCCACATTAATTTTGACAAAAATATCCGTATCTTTTCGACAATTGTAAAAGAAACAGAAAAAAAAATCTGAAATCGTCGTATTGACAGGTTTGACAGTTCTAGTCACCGTGTTTAATGTATCATAGCTATTATAAAACAATTTTTATATTTATCACAACTAATATAAAATCTTTAATCGATAGCTTTTTCACATCGGTGACAGGTTATTTTGTTCCTTGCTTATTTTAACTTTATGTATGTTCAAAAATACTCAAAAAACACTGAAATCTTCAAGTTGTTAAATATTACCGTATTCGCTTGAATATAAAATTAGAATCTCAATTCGTTTGCTAATTATAAACAGAAGCTTCGGAAGAAGAGTTGAACCAATTTGATCGACAAATAAAACGCACGCAGTACGACCACTTTCGTTTCTACCAGAGTATTTGATTTATTCCTGCAATTAAAACATCTTTCGCGTAAAAAGGAAAGAGGACTGTGCGACGACAGTCGCAGCAAACGTGTTAACGTCGTCGTTAGAAATTTTAAATAACGCGACGACGTTAATGAAGTTGATTACGGTGCGGCGATCACGGTTACTAAACCCCATACTTACAGCGCTGATTGTGCGGCAGTACGATTTACAGTAGGCACAGCAGTTGCACGGTGCATTCGTACGCTGTACCTACGTATGTATGTACTCTATCGCAGTCCAAGTGCACGAGTTTCCATGCAAATCGAAAACATGAAAAATCCAGAAACAGATCACTTGTTACGAACTGCTATTAATCACCGATAGAAACCGGTTTCGACACTTGCTTTTCCGCCGTGCTAGGCAGCTGGAAGAATTGTCCGCTGGCAAACGCAAGATAAGAGTTCCATCTGTTATTTCTGACAGCGTTTTATTTCGTACACGCAGTATATCGATCCTCGTGTACATATTGTGCACGTTGATACAAATACCTCCGAAGAATTTCCCTCCTTTCTCCACTTTTGTCCAACTTAATCAAAATATCGGACAAACTTGTGACAACGCGTGCAATATGTATATATATCAACATATATAATATTGTAATATATTAATAATATATAATATATAATATGTATAATTCATCGCGAATATTATATGTAGATTACATGAAACTGATTTTGAAATTTCATTAACATTCAGATGCTGCAGTTACAGTGGTCAAGTTTGAAATAAATATAAATTTACGAGACGTTTAATTGAAACAATTGCAATTTATTTATATCAAAAAACTTCTGGATATTCTGGGTACCATCTTTAACACTTATAGTATATTTAACATGACGTATATCGACTTTTATATTAAACATATGTTTGTAATTCATTCAAACATTCAAAGCTTCCATGTACATACACCCTCAGATTGGTTTCTAATTTTACCAATGACAGTCGTGTGTCACTGAAATGTTACATGGTATGGTATAAATATCTAAATCGTTTGATTGTCATCAATAAAATGAGCAAACGTATCGCAGCAATTTTCCTAAGTTTCTAATCATCTGTCGCATGTATTTTCTTCGAGTATCCAGATATTCGACAAGTCAGCTAAGATCCTATATCATGGATACACAGACACCTCAAATGCCAGAATTGTTCGAACCGATATTGACGCGATTATCACTCAAGAGATTGACAATCGTCCATCATTCGATATCAAACACCTGTTGACCGAGACAACTAAGAAACGTGGGGCACGCACTATTTTCTTTTCTTTCGACTACCAACGCACGCATCCACCGATTCAGTCAGATAAGACAGAGTTCAGCTTTCTCTGGCAGCGATGTGCCGCGCGTGTCCAATAGAATTCAAATTAGAAACATTCCTCCGGGAGATCGTGATGCACGAGGGCTGCGCCTGCACGCGCGGAGAACGCGAATTTTACGAGACGCGACAGATCACCGTGCAACGCGAATTCCAAACGTCTGGACGGTAGTTACGAGCCTGGTCTGACCAATAGGTACCTCGCGATGGAACTTCGTCGAGTTTTAATGGACTCGCGGAGTCGCTCTCGCACTTTGCGCATCGGGTCTGCTTTCAATCCCCGGGTTTGATGAAGTTTCTCGACGTCGATAATGGAATATTCTTCTACGACCAAGAAACTCGCTGTTCTTCCAAATAATTTTTAGATTTTTCTGTGCGAAATCGTGGGAGAAATTTATTTATGTATCGTTGCATAACTAAGAGAAATTTGGAAATGTACCTATAAGTTTGGAAAAAGGGAACAAACAGAACAAGAGTCTGGCGTGGTTCGTGATTTCAGTGTTAATATTATTGTTCTCAGAGAGCGAGCATTCTATTATAAAAATAACGTCGTTTTTTAAAAATAACTCTAAAAAGATTCTTGAAGAAAAATAACTCTAAGATTACGAAAATAACTCTAAAAAGATTCTCAAAGAAAAATAGCTCTAAAATTATAAAAATAACTCTAAAAAGATTCTCAAAGAAAAATAGCTCTAAAATTATAAAAATAACTCTGAAAAGATTCTTGAAGAAAAATAGCTCTAAAATTATAAAAATAACTCTAAAAAGATTCTCAAAGAAAAATAGCTCTAAAATTATAAAAATAACTCTACAAAGATTCTTGAAGAAAAATAGCTCTAAAATTATAAAAATAACTCTACAAAGATTCTTGAAGAAAAATAGCTCTAAAATTATAAAAATAACTCTAAAAAGATTCTCGAAGAAATACCTGAAAGCTTGCGACGTCGCCAATAATCTCGACAGAGGATTTATCATCGTCGTAAAAGAATCCTCTAAACGTTAAAGAGATCTTTGATATCTAAAAACTCGACGAATGATCTTTAACTAGAAGTCTCTTCGAGTTTCATTCAACGGCCAAACATTCCCAATTCGCATTGGACTTCTCAAGACGTCTTTCGACGTGCAATACGCAATACGAAAGAAGAAGAAAAAATCCGCGCGATTATACAGTGGGAACTTCCACGTCGTACGAAGGCAATTTCACGCAAGATGAAGCGCAGCAACGCGCGCGGATGTGCCGCGTGACGTGAAAAATCCAGTTTGGCAGACGCAAATAACAGTAACCGCCGGCTGAAATAGTAGGTACGTGTCCCGAAAAAACCACCACGGAAGCCGAAAGAAGTCAGGAGGAAATATCTGGATGTTTCGAGGAGGAGGTTTCCACGTCGTTCGCGTAAAGCTCCCGCGGATGCGAGCACGTCTGGCGAGAGATAGAGAGAGATTCTTCTTGGCGATCGTTCGGCATTGCCGTTTAACGTGCCTCGGATACGAACTTCGGCTCAAAGAACCCTGGCAAATCGACCGTGAAATCGAGTAATTCAAAACGATTAGTTGCGTGCGTGAAGCCCGTGTGATTCAGGGTACAAAACCAGGCGACGCGCAGGTTTGGAACTCCACGCGATCCGAGGCAATTTTGTTTTAAACTTTGCCGGAATGCGCAGTTTAAATTCGATGTTTCCGCACGCGCGATATATCTTTTATTCAAATTTCATTTGCATTACTTTGATTCACTTTCTTTAAAAAAGACACTGTATTCTACTTTAACCCACACTCGAAACGTTGTCACGGTTAATCTGAAGATATTACGAAACTAAAATTACAACGAAACGTAAAAATAGACGAGTTGTTTCTCGATCGCGAGATTGATAATAAAACGTGTTACCTTGTCATCTCTTATCGTCGTAAACGGGCTAACAATAACATCTCCGTACGGAGTGGAATCGGATCAACGCTCGAGAGGCAGAAACTGGAAACAACGAGACGAGCAGAAATTTCGTTTCTGTCGCGTGGATCGAGCAGGGGAAATTGCCTAATCGATGAACAAAGCGAAATTGTCAGAAAGTCCCACTGCCGGCGTCGATCGGTGGCTTCGATCTCTGCTCTGATCGCCGCCCGCATGGCGCCGATTCAGCGCGACCTCACCGTCGAATAAACATCATAAACGTCGTTCGTCGCGGACGCGCGGCTGAATATATTCGAGGCGGGCGAAAAATCGGCGAGGGGACGGGTTCGTGGAAACGCGAGAACGCGCGCGACGAGCCCAAATGGAACTTACTAAAGATAGGAGAGAGGAGATTGCGGGAAGGAAGACGCCCACGTGGCGCGATAGTAACGCAGCGTCGGCTAGTGAGAGGGATTTTCATTCACCGCCGCGCGCGCGCCTTCTCTCTGCCTCGTCGCGATCTTCGCGATCGATCCGCGACTCTCGCGGGTTTCTTGACAAATCGCAATTTTCATCGTATGAAAAGCAGATTTCAGTCGATCGTTCGTTGTCAGTTGCAATATTCATTGAAATATTCTGCGATCTGTTTCTTAGTTGATATTTAACGTTCTGGATAATGACTAATGTTCACGTTCCTCGAGAATGCGAATTTCTGTCATTATGAAACGATATATTCATTTTTGACTTTCAACGAAAGATTTCTCAGAGTAATTTCGACGTGCCTGACCAAGATTACGTCTCGACGTATAAAAATTTGAAGATTGGACGTTCGAAGAGTTTGAACGAAAACTGCAATTTAAGAAGTACTTGTTTGATGATCGCAAAGCAAAACCAATAATAATAAATAGATAGCAGCGCTTATGTATAAAAAATCTGTCACTTCTAATACTTTTAATCATTATCATCGTTTGTTACAGTTAAGAATAAAATGTCACTAGTATTAAAAGATTTAACACACATTTTCCGATTTTTCTATCCTCCTCAACTCCGATTTCAACTTCATCAAACTTCATCATACCTATCTTCTTTGGATTTTTAATTGGAGAGAGTGTCAAAATGTACAATTCTGACAAACAAGCAATATTAATATCAATAAATCCTGCACAAGCATAAAAATCTTCAAAATCTTCATCTCAAAGAACTGAAACCTGAAGAATTTAAAATTCAAATCCCGTAGATTTGTTTCTCTCTTCTCTCTCCTTTCAGGCAAAAACCACGATGACTCGTACCAAGCGAGTGACTCTGATATTACGAGACGAGGCGTTAAAGGAATTTCGTGCTGTCACGTGCGAGTGAGCTTAAAATGATTCGTCGTTTCGCACGGTTTGACGCTCGGGTACATTCTCCGGCGTGCTTGCGGTTTTACGAGAGGTTAAATTCGCGTAACGATCAATTGGGCGTTTTTCTAAGTCGCACAGGAGCTGATGAATTTACGGTGATTTTACGACAGGAATACAATAAATTTAAAGCCTTCGTTTTCCTATCCCTCCTCCCCTCTCCCCGCGAAAACAGACGTCCGATGAATTACACGGAAGATAAAAGTTGCACGTTTATGGTTTACCAATGTGTAAATTTCCCGCATAGTCAGACGCGTATTTTTTAACACTTCGGTAGTAAGTCTCTCGCGACAGCGCGCACATACGATAATTCTCGTTAGAAAATCTCGTTGTAAAATATGTAATACTGATTGCGCGTAAATTGCAGTTTAAAGACAGTAGGAGCTTTTTATTTCGTCCGTCATTTGTCAATTGTAATTATTTTTTACAAACTTCTGGTCTTGCAGACACACGCGCGTGGAAGTACGTAATTGATAAAATCGTTTCCGCGGTGATTTATGGCAGATTATATGTCAGTTAGCCTCGCGATCTCATCATCGGCGATATTAACAACGATCGCTCAAACATTTCTGACCAATCACAACCATTCATTTTGCGTTTTCACTTAATAGGCGCACATTGTGAATTTTTCTGAATTGAAGAGACGTTTTCACTCGTTTCGACATTTTGATCACTTTATCCGCACACAAGTGTTCTTCTCGAGTTTTACTTAATTTTTGACAAGAATTCGAAAAAAATTCGAAATCTAAATTGACAGTTAACACCCTATTATTTAACTTGAGATCTGTGCGTCCGTCTATCTACATTTTGAACATTTTATTTTGTATACTTATTGCTTCGCTGTTGTATTGTTCTTCAATTATCAATTATCAAAAATGAAATTCTTATTAATGTTAATACTAACCCTCTTTCTTTCGTGATAAGAATTTGTCAAAATTTCAAAACGCGATACTGTAAAATAAAAGTTATCTTCAAATTAATTATCGGTCAAAACTGGATACCTATATATTTTTATGACTCACTGTGTGTTTCATCGACACAATATTAGAAGAACACTCAAGACCCAAGTTCTACTTTTCAAGTCATGTACTTAAAAATATATATTGCCTGTAATTATATGCATATAATTAATTATTAATCATACATATATATATATAAAGAATCAAAAATAAAATCGTAAAATAATGCAACGCCTTTAGGTCCTCTACGAAGCTAGGGTATTCAAACATTTTGGTACGATTCGTTTCACTGAAAGGCCCAGAAGCAACTGTTCTGACTAGGAAATGAAGACGACTTTTTTGCCATAAAATTTTATCGATACGCAAACATTTGAATCGATAGAAAACAAATTACAAGCGCGATCGCTCAGTACCAGACAACGTCACTCCTACTCAAGATCTACGCCACGCCCCCTCGCGAAACACGTGACCCAAATCGACCAATCGCTAATTTTCGTTGCATCAGCGTTGCACCTGATGATGAAGAGGCCCGATTTTCTGGGTTACCCTCGCTAAAATGACTTTCAGTGATAAAAAAAAAAAAGAAAAGGAATGAAAGAATTGATGGAAATGATTGTTCGTCCCGCGGTGCGCGGTTCTTCAAAAATCGGCAAGAAATCAAGTGAAATTCGTTCGGATGCGTGGTAAACGCGCATGAAAGAGGAGCGTCGCGTTCCATTATGGCGAGGCTGGCAATAAAAGTCCATCTACGCATCTGTCTTTCCTAGTTTTTCTTAGCTCGGACGGTACCTCGGTACCGTCCATCTAAATGGATGATGCAGCGCCTTTCGCGTAGCACTGCACAAAGGATTCCACCTTGGCCTGCCTCGATTCACCTGATTCTGCGTTTCTGCGATCAGAATATCTCCCTTTCTCTCTCTCTCTCTTTCTTTCTCTCCCTCTTTTCTCTCCATTCGTCTTTCATTTTCTCTCATACTTTGTCACAAAATTTGTTGGAATGAAACGACGTGTTCGACGGGTAGCGTGAAATCAGACACGTCGCGTTGCGACGATACAAATCGTGATTCTGTTCGCTAGTCCACAAACAATCGCAAGACGTATGTGTGGCGATTCGTGGAAGGACGTGATTCGGCGTTTTTCGAAATTTTTCGCTGAAAAAAAGAGTCGCGTTTTTTGCCAATTCGGTTTGAGGAAGTTTTGGATTTATCGTGACACGGCCATTCAAATTTTTACAAATTTATCATGTGACACTGCCTAACCAGCTTATGCTATTATGTATACACACACGTATATTTATTTTTCATTCTAATTAAATACACATATGAAATGTTCTTGATATGGAAAACTAGTTTAGTTTGAATGTTTATTATAGAACATTTTCATAAACAAGACAGAATTATTACGAAAATATTAATAATAGAATAATTAGTATTGAAGATATTCTGAGTTAGTTATTAATATAATAAGTAATTAATACATCAAATCTGTATTTTAGCAATATCGTATCTCATTACAAAATGAAATTTCAAAATATTTTGGACAACATTTTCACGAAGAATGTTCGTAAATACTATTTAAATATTCTGAACAACTCTTCAAGCCACCTACGTTAAACTAAATTAATACAAATATCCAACTGCTTCGCTCCTAAAAAATTATACTCAACACGAACTTGAGAAAAAGTGCAACGAACTACTAACTGCAAGAATCCTGTCAGATCTACAAAATTAATCTAAACAGTCACGAATTTTCCAACTGATCTTACGGCATCTAATTTCAAAATCACATGAAATTAACCCAAAGGGCTGTGCCTCTCCCGGACCAAGGAATCCCAAGACCCATCGCGCTGAATTACCAGCATGATCGAAATGATAAACCAACCATCACGCGCCTATCATCCACGTTGGAAATCGCTCGTTCCGATTTTTCGAACTGCCGATCCGAGCGATATCCAGCAACGTGTGCTTTAAAATCACTTTAATTTTAATCGAACCGCGGCACGGTCGTCGTCAATTAACGTGCATTAAAGCCACAACCGGCAAGTGAGTGTTCATCCGGAGGGAAGGAGTTCATTCCACTTTAGCTGGATCGTGAGAGAGACAGAGAGAGACAGAGAGAGAAAGAGAGAAGGAGCAACGAAGACTAGATGCGTGTATGTAGCTTAGCGAGGGAAAGACAGCAAGCTCCCTCTCTCTCTCTTTCTCTCGTAGGTTTCAGAAGCCCTCGGGGCCCGGAGGCCGTCAGCCTGCAGGCTTAGAATTCGCATCGAGAGGCACATCACGTCTCCGTGGGGTCTCCGCGTTCCCCTTCCTTCTCCCAGCCTTCTGTCGTCTCTCTCTTCAGCTTCTTTAAGCTGTGTCCTTACCGGACGCTACATTGACGAACTTTTCTTTCTGTCGTCTCTTTGTGTTGTTGCACAAGCTCAAAAATATTTCCAACGAGCGTTCTGTCGTTTCGCGCTGATGAATGTCGTTCGATTTCGGAGGAACATTTGAAAAACAGTTTTGTTTCAAAGCATCCTCTCTCGATGATCTCGTCTCATTGTCATGTACATTAGGTACTACGATTTCAAAAGAAGTAACGACTTCTTCGACTGTGTATAAATATTTTATTCGTAATTGTACCGAGGCTAATTAATTATACTTGAAAATGTAATTACCCAGGGAGATTGATTCCGTCCAAAAAGAAATGAATGCTCCTCGGGAGCTTTCGAACTACCGATACTACTAACGATATTGTGTAACGTGTATTGTTACAATCAGTGGTAAAAGACAAAAAAAATGAAAAGTAGGTTCGATCAAGAGTACACCGTTAGAAACTCAACGGCGTACAACTTGGGAATACGTACGTCGAAGCAAGTGGTGACTTGTTAACAGATTCTCGAAACTTTGTACGTTGTCGAACATGGATTTACAATATCTACTTCAGGGAATCGATCTTGCTGCACGTCGTATCCTACACGCTGGAGAAATATTTGATTCCGTTGCCACGTGCTTTTTCAATTTTCCATCATCGACAAGCGACTTGTTGTTTAAAAGGGGAAAAATCCCTTTGTTTTTCAAGAAAAACCTAGAAAACACGAGCGAAAACTTCCTGCTTGTTGCTCCAGTGAAGAGGCAGTTTTAGGTTCGTCCACCTTTTCTCTGACGGTCATCCTCGTCGCGTTAGGTCACACGGGTGAACCCCAAGGGTCGGTGCACAAAGCACGACCGTGTATACGCCGCCACTTTAGAATGAATTTTGTTTGCATCCTTCGAATTGCATTCCTTCAAGCCCTGAGCCGTTTCCTGTCCGTGGTGTCCTCCAAGCAGCCTTGCGCCGCGTACCTTTTCCTTTTTCTCCCTTTCATCTACTCCCCTCCTCCTCCTCCTCCTCCTCCTCCCCCTCCTCCTCCTCCTCCCCCTTTCTCTTTGTCCAACACGATCCAGCGGCAGATACCGCGTTGATGAGAAGGCCAGCCGTGCTCGCCGTTTTATCATTCAATTTATCAATCATACCGCTAGTTTGTATTATTGGATTCGCCGTTTCGTGCGAGCTTGAACACCGTTGTTCCTCGTGCGCAGTTACGATACATACGCGAAATACGCATTCGCGTGGTTAACCCTCCAGTCGGAAAATTTTCCTAAATATTTTCTTTTGTAGAAAATCGCGGGCGAAACTTTGATATCACACGTAAGTTTATCGTAGGAGTTTTTTAATTCAGTATTAAAAAAAATAAGGGAATATTTCAAAGCAATTTACGATTTGAAAAATCCACGGGGAGATAATATTTTCTACATTTTATATAAATAATGGTAACGTAGTTCGTTATTTTCCAGCTATAAGTTACAATTGGTGGAAATTTTCCAGTTATAAAGTTACAATTTTCCTGCTATAAAGTTACAATTTTCCTGCTATAAAGTTACAATTTTCCTGCTATAAAGTTACAATTTTCCTGCTATAAAGTTACAATTTTCCTGCTATAAAGTTACAATTTTCCTGCTATAAAGTTACAATTTTCCTGCTATAAAGTTACAATTTTCCTGCTATAAAGTTACAATTTTCCAGCTATAAAGTACAATTTTCCTGCTATAAAGTTACAATTTTCCAGCTATAAAGTTACAATTTTCCAGCTATAAAATTACGAATTGTGTTACAATTTCGTTTCACAGAATTCTTATTGTATAGAACTGTACAATATTAACAGAACAAGTAGCACGAAATGAAGAGATAAGGGAATTTGTCACGCTTCCCGTATTTTGCACAACCTAATTACAATAAATTATTATTCGGTCGTTTTAACGGTAAATTTCAATTTAAATCGCGGTTTTCTATTCAACGACGCGTTCGCACGACACGAACGCGCATTCCAATTCGATCGGTTTCGAAAGTTCGTCCAAGAGAGTGTCACGTGAAAATCATGGCAGTCGAAGCACGAAGGGCCGCGACGTGCGTACGCCAACCTATTAGAATGCGTTTCTTTTGTTTCGTACCTCGCGGCCGTGCACAATGTTCCACTGCATTCCGAAGGGTGTGCCACTTCCTGCACGTGTGTCCTCCAGGCAGCCTTGCCCTCCCCCGCAGCGTTTTGTGTCCGTAGACGTGTCCATAGAATTGGCTGTTGAATCATGGTTCGCCTATCTATCGTCGTTTGGGATTTTTAGAACCAGAGAATACAATACAAGAGCTGTTCCACGCCGCGACGAGGAGAACACTTGCACGCAAGAACTATCGGTTTGTGTTTGATTTACATTGTCGGTGAGTACTGCAGAAGTGAATTTCACAGTGGATAGTGACAATGAGTCAGTAGTATGTGAAAGCACATTTTCATGTGAGTTTTTTCTTTCACTGAATATTGTAGTCAAGTGTATATACATTTTTTTACTAATATTCTTATTATATGTTCTCAGATTTCTCTTTCCATGCATCTGGAGGCAAATTTTTACATGAGATTGTTCATTTTCAAAGGAGTAAATGAAAATACATTTACAAACATTAGTGTATCTTCAAGTAGCAAATTTACAGTAAATTTAGCTTGTAATTGTGCAATCTTTAGTTTCTCATATTATTCTGAATTACAATGATTCAAGAGATTAGTAATTACGAATGTTTATTTTACAGTTGCATAATTATTCTCTTTTTATATTCAAATAGCTCTAGAAGACTAAGATGTCCCTAAAAACAAGCTTTTTCAACCAGTTTAACTGCACGATTAAGAAAAATGAAAAAATATGATTTACAATGACTATCAAACACAGGCATACTTTGTACAATGTTGTACAACATTAAGAACACATTCAACTATAACGTTAATTACTAGAGCTTTCCCTATTACTCGCAAGTAAAGATGCAAAGAAGAAGAACAATTTACTTTGCTACTCAAGCAATTAATTTCCTCTAAACGAATTTTATTGTTGCACTATTTAAGAAAATTACTCTCTCCGCGAGTCTTTGCTACTTGAAACATCGTTCTTAAACGATCAAATAAAAACATACAATGGTACAATTGCGAAAACTACAGATCCATAAAATGCAATCGTACAATAGCCATCCTTCGATAATTTTAATAATCAATTTCAACGTAACATGCCGATGTTATCCGCAGACACGTTCACCGACAAACAATTTCACTGTACATCAGCAACAGGCAATCGTTCTAAATGTTCCATCACTCGTAGCTGAAAAACAAAAAGGAACGAAAACCAAGAAGACACTCGAAGCTACGGAGCTACTTTCATCGAGACATTAACACGCAAATTCCACATTCCGTTCTTATCGAACGCCCCATTCTCCTCGCTTTGACGGTCGCAGATTGCGCGGAGATCGGCGAAACGGCGCGAGAGTAACGCGCGACGGTAATAACTGAATCCGCTGAAATAAAAATCCCGTCGTCCCGCGAGAGGCTGGCATACTTCGAGAGGCGTGCGAAAAAAGCGGTCTAATGACCGACGGCGACGGCCAAACCGTGAAAAAAGGTTTCCGTTATTGCGAAAATAACGAGCGCCGGTAAGGACCATTTTCGGTCAACCAGGAACAGAGTGCGTAACTCGACGAAGAAGAACCGACGTGGTGGACGTGGTCGATCGACGATCGTGTTACCGGACACGGAGAGTCTAGACCCACCAGAAATCCGCTCGGGTTTCTCCCAACCCGAGTGTATTCGTAGCCGGGAAGGAGTTCGAGTAACGAGAGCGCTCGCGAAATGAAGACGCAGAATCGGGGCAAAAAGTTTAACCAGTGGTCCAGTGACACCCTGAGACTTGGCCTGTCCCCGTAACGGATTCTCTTTTTCTGGCGTTTCGGAGTCGGATAGTCGGACCGAGATGCACTCGGAAAAGTACCATACCAAGGCCTCTGGAGGATGTTGCTTTAACACTTAAGAATATATATATATATTTCTATGTTTTTAGTTGGTGTGTTGTTTGACTTTCTCGAATGATAAAAAAAAATATTTTAATTAATTACGATTACTATGGTATTTTAGAAATGCAAAATTGCATTTAATAGAAAAAAAATATATAAAACGTTCAAAGTACAGTTTTTTGTGGTATTTTGCACGTTTCGAAGTTACATGGAGTTTTATTGGAAATCATAAAAATCCTACTATCTGTTATTTTTCATTCGAGTAACAGGAAACATCAAATGATAAATAAACGAAGCTCTACCGTAAATTATAAAATAGAAACGACACCACGTATGATTGACGTATAATTGACTCGTCTTCAGTTGTCAAAAGAGGTAGTGAAAGCAATCGGAGAAATTCTCTTGGCGAACAGTCCAAATGCCGATCGTGAAATCTGATTCACTGGAGCAAATCGTTAAAAGTAATGCGTAGAACTGTGCCGCGAAAATTACACATCGTTCGAAAGAATTTATACTCGATAAATAAACGGATACGTGAATCCCGTGTCGTTTCAATCGTACAATAGATTGAACGTTGCAGTAATAAAGTATGGGATATCTCTGACAACTCAAAAATCTTCAGAAACCAAAGAATTTAATAGAGAGAAACGCAAAAATACACGAAACAAAGAAATTTCCACTACGATTTCCACTACAATTCTCTCGTATCGAGAATGTGAGATTGCAGAAAAATCGGCAGTGTAATGATCGAATATCGTACGCTCGGTGCGAGGATCTCCTTCGCCTGGAACCTAATTCAAACTGATGCGCGCTTCATTCACTGACGTGACTATCGCAAACGCAAACCGTTAGCAGCAATCGCTGCTCGTGCATTCCGGTTAGCCTCGGAATAATTACTCATCCGCGTAGCGCGGACCGAGCTAATGATCGTGGTAATAGAAAAAAGAGAAAGAGAGGGAAAAGAAAAACCGGAGGATAAACACCAGATGATTGCTATAAGGCCTGATTTATGCCCATCCCTTCCATCACAGTTGTTGGATTTGCAACCGCGAATAAATAAAGCGCGATCTTTAATAGCCACCTTGTGCTAATAACACCGACGTTTCCCCCTCGTTTCCGTTCTTTTTCCCTTCGTCCACCTGCAGACGTGATAAATCAGCGTGTCTACACGCAATTTTACCCTCGTGCACGCGGCACCGTTACGTTTTATATTCGACACTTTTCTTGCGCTCTTTGTTGGACGCGATTGGTCTTCTCGTTTCTTCCTCGAGAGGATCCGACTGTTGGAAAAACATTAACGCGCTTTGACAGACTTCCGCTTCCTGCTTCTTGCGGCTTCGGCGTACAGCGCAGTTTGGAATTACACTGCAGTTGTTCGGATATTTAATTAATAGTACGTCGATATCAGGGTGTTGCTAACTTTAGTTAGTTAAAAATTTCAGTTGGAAGTTGTGTCAGATTAAAATTCTTCTTTTTTAATAAAAATTTGTGCTTTAGAATATTACACAAGTAAGGTGATTCAAAAAGCTTTTGAAGCAATAAGTTTTGAAATTGAGCAAAACAAGAAAAATGTATCTGTTGTAATATTTGATATTGAGACAGATCATGTTTTAAAGAGCCAGTAAACATAATTACCGATGAAGACAATCGCAAGATTATCTCGATCTTTCTCTTGCTTTTTTCGAAAGGATGCGACTTTAGAAAACATTTAAGATCGATCGTTTAATCCTTTGAAAAATCAAACTCTATCAGAGAAGATTCGTAGTGGACCGATTGCGAGAGTGCACAATGACGAATGATATCTCGGGCAAAGAAATTGGAACCGTTGAGCGGTTCGACCTTGGATCAACGACGCAGAAGCACAAGCTCGCGAATTAGTCTTCTTACCCCGCTAATTGCACGAATCGAGTATTTTAATTAACGAGACACGCGCGGTTTCAGAAGCGAGATTGTAAAGGATCCTTCGATGCAACTTGACAGGACCACTTTTATAAACACTCTCGAATGATTGAGACGAAACGAGTATTATCGATAAAAAATATCACCATAATACGGAAATTAATTTCATTACATTATATTATATTATTAAATATTTCGTCCCATAGACAGAACGTAGAAACTTTGCAATGATGAATTAATGGTACTTTACCATTGCAACGATTTTCCTTTTACGATTCAATTTCGATCGAGTGAAAGTCGAATAGGAAAGAAAATGATGGATGAGAGACAGATATCAATTTTATCGTGAAACTTCTTCTGCAGAGATTTACTTTCATCAAGCAAAGTTATGTTTCACAAGAGCGTGGACGCGATATCATTGAAACTTGGTATCGAACGAGCCGGAGATCGTGGTATTATAAAAATACGAATCAGTCTGTAATGCGCATTAGCTTCCAGGACCTTAGTATCCTCGAGCTAAACGCTTCGAAACGGTGTTTTTGTGCTATCATCCGAAAGATCCTAAAACGACTGTAAGAACTGCAGCAAAATATTTGCATAAGTCCCCTCAATTCGTTGACAAGTTGGTGCAACGTTACAAAGAGACAAAATGTGTGGACGATCTTCCCGATTGAGGTTCGAAGCGAGTTACGACGAAAGATAGAGCGATTATGCGGCTTTATTCAAAAAATCTAAACCTCTCCTTGCGTAAAGGGCAAGCTTTTTTGGCAGAAAGGGGAATAGACGTTAGTACTTTAACACTGAAACGTCGTTTGAAGGAGAATAACGTTGCATGGCGTAGCACAGTGTCAAACCCGCTGTTTTCGGCGAAGCACGTTGAAAATCGTCTTGCGTGGACACGCGAAAATATTGATCGTGATTGGAGTGATATTTTGGGGCTTTAATTGCTATAAAGCGAACACGATCTGCTTATGGAAAACCCATCATCGAAACAACAGTTAAACATCCACTGAATGTGCAAGTTTGGGGCTGTTTGAATATCCGAGGTTTTGGAACGTTATGTATATTTACAGATACTTTAAATGCCCAGAAAATGATTAAATTATACGAAAGAGGTCTGTCGACACCTGTGAAACGATGGTTTAAAAATACTGAATACGAATGGGTTCTTCAAGAGGATAACGATCCCAAACGCCGAAGTCGACTCTGCACCGAGTGGAAAACGAGAAACGGTATCAGAGTATTGGACTGGTCATCCCAATCTCCCGATGCAAACCCAATCGAAAATGTATGGTCCATCATGAAGTATAAATTTCGAGGAAAGCGTATTTTAAGCCTGAAAGCTCTTGTTCGGCGTGTGCGAGAAATATGGAGGGCATTACCTGTCACATGTGCAGAAAAACTAGTTGAAAGTATGCCTAGACGGCGTCAAGCTGTAATCGATAACGGTGGAGATTGGACACACTATTAACTGAGTGCGCATTAGCGTTTTGAACTTACTTTCGGATTGTAAACATTTTTTTACAAAAAAAGTTAATCTTTAAAGAGATATCGCGTCCACGCTCTTGTGAAACATACTGTAGTCCAAATATTTTTCGAGGCTAAAACTAAAGGCGCCAAAAGTTCTTTCGGATCCTTCTTTTCACAAGCAATACCTCACTTGGAAACTATTATACTTTCGAGATCGGATGTGCTCGAATCCACTGCGAACCTCTTTCCATCGAGCAACGTACGCTCCGGGGAACTTGTGTCTTTGGGAAGAGGCGCGAGTTGGCGCGTAAAGAGCCGAACGGAGTGGATGCATAATGGTGAATCATATCGCTGCCGAAGAAACTAGATCATTAAGCCATATAACCTTGGATTTCTTGCCAAGTTCAGTGCACTGTCCGGCCAGCTAGGCCGGGAACGTACCTACTCCAGCGCAATCTGCCTCTATCTCTGTCCCTCCTTCCCTTCCCTTCCCCTTTCTTCACTCTTTCTATCCAACCGCAGAGATCACGTAACCTCCTCCTCTATCGCTCTGCTTGCCTCCGTTCGTACGATCAATCCAACAGCTCTCTTCGCTCTCTTCCCTTCTTCGTACGCTCGATATACGCACTTACATACACGCGTGTACACGCCGAGGTAGCTCCTCGCTCGTCTCGTCTGCTCTCCGGTATTTCTCTCCCTCTAGCCAGCAGCCGCTCTCCCGCCTCCCGGAGAACCCAGGCCATCTAGGCCTATCCTAGTTTTTGCCTATCCCGGAGAGCGGCTCTGAGACCGAGGGGAGGAACCCGGACCCGATCCGCGGTAGCCTGCCACCGGTCTTTCAAACCATCTAAGGCCGGTTTCTCTGCCTTATACGATCATTTTCTTCGCCGCGCACGCCACGCGAGCCCGGACGCGAAACGGGAAACGGGAGACCAAATGGAGCGAGAGCCGAGCCGCCGGCCCGGCAGTCGAATCGAGAGGGCAAGAGGAAGGTGAGAAGGAGAGTTCAAGGTGAGAAAAAGCGAGGATCGAGCGGCGTCCAGAAGAGAGAAGAGGGAAGCTGCTGCCAGACAGCGTACTCTGAGCTAAGGGTAGAAAACACAGCGAACAGGTTTGAACGACGGGGTGTAGCTGACTGAGAAAACGAAACGATTGAAACAAACGCGACATTGTACAGGGTGTGCGAGAGGCTGGCTGACCAGTTTAGCAGCGACGCGATACTAACGTAATACCTTGATTTAACTTGCCGGTTAGACGAATCAGTCAGCCACTTAAATAGCACTGATTCAAACCTGGTCAGTATGTTTTCACCTCAACAGAGGATCAGAGACAAGTTTCTGCGTTAACTTCTACGGTGAGACCTCAACATGATCCTTTCAATAGTAAAACAAAGTTTCATTCAGAACAAATTACGCGAAAGACAAAATGATTCGCGGTTAATATCGCCATTTACCAGAAAGGAGATGCAAAGATTGATGTCACTTTAAAATTGAACGAAGAAACAGAGTATAGAGTATTAAATGATGCTTTTAATGACAGTAACTTCTCTGCGAGTATCAGATGTTTACTTTACTTAAGAAAATTTACTTAAGAAAATGATGCTTCGTCTGAAAATTCGCAAATATTCAAACTAAATTTTAATAGCTCGACTCAATGTATACTGCATCTCAAGGAAATAAAAGTTGAGGAGAAAGGTAGAGAAAATGGTTCCAAGAGAAGGGAAGCGAGAAGAAAGAAACAGCGAGAAGAGAAAAGGAAAGAGAGAAGAGAAAGGTTCTTGACGGACGGCGATAACGGCGGAGGTGTTACCGCCTCCACTTTCCATCGTAAACATTTCGCGGTTGCTTCTCTGCTCGCGACGATAACGCGTTCCGTCGTCTGGATTTCCTAGGCCGACGTGCTAGTCGCGAGGAGGAGGTTGCGAATCTTACGTGCGCACACTTTGCCAGCCTCTGCGAGGAATTTCGTAGGCGAAATAACGCGACACGACCGCGTTTGGCAAGACAATGGCTGTTTCGTTGGCTAAAGCTCAAATCTAAAAAGCATGTAAATGTATACCCCTCGCGTTTATGTAACACTCATTCACGTAAAATATAAAACACAAAAATTAATTGAAACCAAAAAGTGAGATATCTCTCGACTTTGAAACTGAATTTGGTTCATTTTTCTTCTATATAACAATTCTTTCTTACGAAATATACAAATTTATAAGTATAATATAAAAAAAGGTAGAATCAATTCTCTTATAATTGTAAGATCTAAAATCTATTATGCGAATGAGTAAAATTATAATATAGTTGCGTTTGATTGAACAACTTTATACGTGTCAATTTTTCTGAAAATTGTGTTTTATAAACTATTTATATGAATAAAATTATTCTATACGACATTATGATTGCATGATAAATTTAAGCTGAAATTTGCACAAATGATCGACGATTAATTTCATCGACGAGATGTAAAATACATGTCAGTACGTACGTTGGTCGATTTTTATGTTGGTCTTCAACCTCCCAGAAATTTATATTGAAACCATGGACCGGAGTGAGATATTGTTCCATGGAATTCTAACGTGGCGTTCGAACGTTGGTAATTCGCGGTCGGCGATAAGAATTAAAAAGGTCGTGCCATTCTCATGCTTTGATTGCGAGCTTTGCGTGTGTAGACGCTTTGCACGTTCGCGGATCTTCTCCCATGTGTCTTCCTTCGCGACGATCACGTAAGCGTATTGCGTATAGGTAATTGTTTGAGGGATACAGCCTAGAGCGGCTCTCTGAATGACATCACGAGTGATTATTTCAAATACAACGGGACAATCCACGGCTCGTAGCCATCATCGGTAAGGGAAAGGATCGTTTAGAACCTTCATTATATGAAAATTGACTTCTTCATTAGTCACGGCCGCAAATAAAGTGCTCTCGCATTTACGGTAATGGATTTCAAGTCAATATCTCTTTGGAGGGATATTTTTCTCAGTCCCAAGATCATTTTTCAGCGGGAAAAAGAAACGAACCGTTCCGTCATTACTTCGTCGCACTTTCGCGCGAAATTTAAAATCATTCTTAACTGCTAAACTTTTTTATATTAATTTATATAAACAGTGTTTCAAAAGTTATCTAACGGCATGAAACGTTCGTGACGTAATAGGTGATTTAGAAAACACAGCGCCTCGACACGATTCCTCGCTTCGTCGAATCTTATCGGTCAAGACAGCCAGCGGTAGCTTTGTTATCGCGGCTCGACGATAGGTTTTTCGAATTTGTCGAGGCACGCCAGAAAATTTATCGCTGCCCGATCGTTAACCCTCGTTAACGCTCGTGCCTTTTCTCGCCTTATTTAGAACCAGCTATGCCGAGAAAGAGACAAAGAGAGAGAGAGAGAGAGAGAGAAGTTTGAAACACGCAGCGATGCAAGTAAAAGAGACTTTAATCCTTTAGACTCGCGCTTAAATCGAAACTAGAGCAAAGATAAACGTTCCTTTTGATAAAAATAAAAAATGTCGCGTAATTTCGAAGTCAAGTGATCTAATTTAATTTTCAGCCACGATATAACCTCTCCTTCTTAACCAAAGAGATTATTTATCTCATATCTCGTGTGTTGGGTACAGAAACTTTTACTCTTAGTTATACAAAATTTTTGAAAATTAATTAATTAAATTACAGAAGTCAGAGAGGATCGACAAACTTGTTACTAAATGTAAGATTCGTCGATCGTCGGTTCGGACACGCCGGATACTCGATCTACTGCGTAAAACAAGATCGTTCTCCAGTTACGGACGTCTGCCGCGGAAAATTGCGAAAGGTTAATCGTTTCGAAAATTGCAACACGCACGAATTAATAAGTAGTCGCGTTGCTACTCGCTGCCGGCATTCTCGCTCTGGAACGGCGTAAAAGAGAAAGAGACTCGCGAGTCGCTCTCGTAACAGGAGCGTAAACAACGCTTTTTCCGGTAGTCGTAACTGTTCCGTTTAATATGTATTGTAAATTTACGCGCTCCTTGCGCGCCCGCCGGAGAAAAATAGACGAAGACAGCACGGTAGGAATATGCACTCGCAGAGAGATTTGCGGCGTATCGTGGCGCACATTGTGTTTAACGGTATCCACCGATCCTAAACAGCCATCCGCGCGCGATCGCAACTGGTACAGCCATCCTGTTGTACCGACCGAGCTTCGATCATCGCTAGTCAGTTTACGAATGAAAATTGAGGATGATCCTACTTATTAACACTTATATAATACTAATATTATAAGATAGTATTATATAATACTAATTAACACTCGTCTGATGACCTTGTTCTATTGTAATGATAGTCGAATCGCTGATAATAATACTGATGTTAACAACTCATTCTCTGAGATCTAATTTAACGATCAAGGTTTATTTCATCGATGAACATTGATTTGGATGATCAAACGATGACAACGCAGAAGGAAAAACATTGATAAATAATGACAGAAAACAGTCTACAGAAGGATTATAATAAAATTGCGATGGTAAAAGGAATCTGAAAATTGATATACAGGAAGACACTTTGGTCGTTGCATTTATAATTTGTGTATAAAAATTCGCCGACTCTCGGACGCGTAAATTTTATTATCAAGTTTGGTTATTAGTGTAATACACTATACTTTGAATAATTTCGTCAGCAACGATGAAGGAACAACGCGTACTTTTCACCGTGGTCGGACCGCTTCATAACAGGAGATAACGAAACCAAGTTCACTGCGGGGCATCTAAATTTCCTTTAAACACTGGTCCACGTCAACCGATACTTTCGGTCGATCTCTCCGCGCGTTCCCTTAACCCGCCGATGGCAATTCAATCGTGCCGAAAATTACCCGGTTCCAGAGCCATACGGCGTTCGTCCGAGAACCCGGAACCATCTAAACAGCATCCTCCGTGACAGAAACAGGCTAACGAAAAAAGAAGAAAAAAAGAAGAAGAAGAAGAGGAAGAAGAAATGGGCGAGGGCGAAGGAAAAGGCAGCACGAGGACAACCGGGGCAAAAGGAGCAACGCGTCTCCCGTGTAATTCGGTCCTAACGTTGCCCTTATGCCGTGTAACATCCGATACCTTCCACCTTCCTCCGTCCGCTAACGCGAACAGCGTAAGATAACACCTGTGATATAACCGGTGAAAATAAAACGATCGAAGATGACCGAACGGTCACGCGTGCACATGGACGCACACGCGCAGTGGCGATCAACCGATCTTCAGGGAATCGCGTCTCCCCGAAAGCTTGCCGCGTCGCCGAGTTTCCTGGAAATTATCATACTCGTTCGCGAGGGTGTCACATGTGGGTGAACTCGTAAAGCACGAAATATCACAAAGGTATAATTGGAGAGATTCTTCTCGCTGTGAGATGTTGGAGCAAGCAAGCTGAAGTGCACCGAGTGGGAGGAATTTTTTGGAGAAGAACGGAACCATGAACAGAGAATAATTCGTTAAGAAACGAATCGTTGAAGTAATGACACTGCAAGCACTATTTTTTTTTTTACTTTATCTGCTCGTGTTAGATAAAGTAACGAGAATGAAGTTGGAGCAAGCAAGCTGAAGTGCACCGAGTGGGAGGAATTTTTTGGAGAAGAACGGAACCATGAACAGAGAATAATTCGTTAAGAAACGAATCGTTGAAGTAATGACACTGCAAGCACTATTTTTTTTTTACTTTATCTGCTCGTGTTAGATAAAGTAACAAAAATGACAAAATAATTTTGCAAAATCAGGTCCTATGACCAAGTGTCAAGATTTTCAAGATCGTCTTAAAGCTTCGACCAATTTGTCGTCAAAGATGTTCAAGCGACTCAAAGTGTCTGGCGTCGCATCGCGAACTCTGCGTATCAACTTCCGTTCGCCGGGTGACCGCGAAGACCAACGTGTACGCATACACCGGGCGTGAGTCTACACGTACGTGAGTACACAGAGTGTTTGCACAGGTCGCAACGTCGATGAACTTGGCGCCACACAACGGTTGCTATAATTTTTCCCCATAAATCGTCTCGCGTCATCGCGGGAATAAAGCTCGCGTGTTACGCTGTTCCCGAGTTGATACCCCCGAGACAACTCGAGGAGGATGTCGCATCGAACACGCGACAAAACACGCCGGCCGACCGTCCACGTTGGTTACATTTTACATCCGCGATGCGTGGTACACCAACGTGTGTAATGTAGACCATGGAGGATCAATTTCCCTTGAATAAAACATCCTCTCGACCGGATTGGCGTTATCGATGGAAGAGCCTCTAGGCTCCGAGCGGGCCACGGCTACGCGCGATCGTACTCCAGAGTCACGAAACGGATGCAAGAATGGGGACGTACTTGTTCCACGGCCTACGCACCGCTGGATATACACCGCGGACGAGACGATAGCGAATATTTGGTATCGATGCTCCGGCGTTAATAAACGCGCGATCGTTTCGTTCGGCCCGCGCAAAGCGGATGTAATGAAGGCTCTCCAAAGTGATTTGCGTCGTCGCTGATACGAGCGTACGTGCGCTCGATGGAGCGTGCCCTTTGGCAAGTTGCTCGGTCTTTCGAGATGACGTCGAATCGAAATTTGACGAAAAGATTAAGTCCAGAATAGAGACTGTAGAAAATTTTGAAAATTTATATTTATATCGTAAAAGTATAATAGACTCAGTTTCCTATGCAACGCAATTCGAATACAAGCTTGGTCATTTTAGAGTTGATCTTCAAAAAAAAAAAAAAAAATAGAAATCTCAATTCGTGTAATTTTTCGTACACGTGTATCGCAAATTTGGCTTGTTTTAGCAATTGCCAGAAATAAAAGGATCTTGATTGTAAATATAAAATCATCATGGATCGTTTAGTCCTTAAATAATTAATCAACACGGACCTTCAATTCTTTTATACACGTGTACATGGATAATTCTTAGTACACGTACATTTTGTTACATATTGTACTCGAAACTGTGATCTCTGGCAGTGTGTACTGTGTGATGACATAGTACCGTGAAAGTAATTCTCGAACACAGAGGAAATAAATACATCTCGAGTATAAAGATCGAAAAATTCGAGGAGTACAATCTCTCACAGCCCATAGGACGAAAAATCGAGTTTCGTCGTTGAATTTCAGAGACCAACCCAGCCGTACGATCCTCCTCCTCGCAATAAATCTTCGCCGTAAGAATTCCATTTCTGCCGCTTCGTTTCACCAGGTACATTTCATGCTTGAATATTCCCTCTCTCGATATTCATCGAGATACTCCTCGACTTTTTGTTCGCTCTGCAATTCTTCTTCAACGTGCAGAAGAAAGAAAAAAGGAAAACATTGATACGTTAACTCGCCATCGATCAATTAACCTCTTGCTTTATTAATTTCTTCCGATAACTCGTGCCGAGAAACGTCGATCCTTTTATTTTTGCTTCGACATGTTGCACCGTGGACAAAGAAGATGAAAATTCTTTGTTAATTCGTTTGTCCTTGATGAATTCGTCGTGCTCGGCGTTTTGTACTTTTGATTACTTTAGCGAACGCTCGGCAGAGTTGACGAGGCAAGCGGTTAATATTCCTGACGACGTCGATCGCGATGAGGAATCAATTCGTATAATTTCTCGGAGAAAAGAACGAACGCGAGTGCTCGCGATCGAGGATACGCCAGAAGCAATGACGCGCATCCTGCGGTCCATACCGCTGCGCCGTCTTCTTCTTCTCTTCCGCTTCTTTCCGCTTGGACGAGAAACGATGACTCGAATACCCTCTGGCAGCAACTGTCCGCCCGCATGAAAGACCTTCGATGCGCGTACGTAGTACGCGCGCCGGAAATACCCCCGAGCTACCTCTGCGCAACAGACCAACCACGATCCTCTTGCGGAAGTGCAGCACACGGAATGCAAATTCGTCCCATTCGGTCTCGTCGCTTTACGAGAAAACAACACTGATGCCTTCTTCCGCTCTGGCGTGCTCTCTCAATTTCGTGTTTCTTCGACGAAGACGATTATTTTGCTCCAAGACGTTACGTTATTCTTCTTTTTTTATCACTGAAAGTGATTTTAGCCGGGGTAACCCAGAAAATTGGGCCTCTTCATCATCAGGTGCAACGCTGATGCAACGAAAATTAGCGATTGGTTGATTTGGGTCACGTGATTCGCGAGGGGCCGTGGGATAGACTTCGAGTGGGAGTGGCGTTGTCTGGTACTGACCCTTTAAAATTAATTTTGGCGATCGCCATAAATGCTATACGTATAATACTAGAATCGAAAACTTTATACAGTAATGTTCCTACAATTGTCACTCTTAAATTTCCGGACGAAATAAGTTCCTTCGTGTATTTTTCTCGAAAAACATGATCTTCAAGTATAATTAATTAAAGTTTCACTATTATAAAGCAACAACACTATGAATAATACGTTTCTTTATTTATTCATGAATAAATAATTATCAAAATTACTCTATATTAAATAAAATATTACGATAAAGCGAAATCTGAGAAAAATGAATTAGAGACAAATTAAACAAAATATTCAGAATCGCTCCAACTGATCGTATTCTACGATCGGAGAGCACACATCGTATATTTACTCTCTGACCACTGACATCGAAACGAAGACAGAGTTCAAGAGCAAGATCAAAGGTAATTAATCACCGTCAACGAAAATATCAAGACTAACCTCTAAGCCAAGGTTTTCAACGTTCCCGGCGAGTGTGCCTGACCGTCTAATTAAACCCATAATTACGGCCGACGTGCATAATTGGACCGGGGTTGGGAAACAATTTCAGCTGCGAAGAGATCAAAGGTTCACGACCGATTTCTCGTGATTCACGAGAGACACGAAGGAGCAACGACGAGGCACGAGACGAATCGTGGCCATGCATCGAGGTATTGTACACTGGCAGCCAGTGTTGCACCTGCGCCAAACGTTATTGTTTTAGGACCAGGTAGATGGACTTTAATAGGCCTTGGACACGCTTCGGGTCTCGCCGGATCTCCATTCGACCGAATCGTTTCTGTTCGAGCTTCTCTCCCTGCTATTTTATTTCTCATTTCGATTATACTCCCCTCTCCGTCCTTCATTCTTGTCCCTGATTATTCTTCTCGTGATCTGTTTTCGTGACGATCGGAAACTTCAGGATACTATTCTTTATAAAGAGTTTCCTCATTATCTTTCCATCTTCGTAGCAGATGATAGTCTCTGTTGTCTCTGTCTCTTTTCTTTTTTTTTTCATTTATGAACTTTGAAACTTCTTAAACTTCTTTAGATCTCTGTTTGTGAAAATATAAAACTGCATATAAAAATCCACAATCTAAATATAGTATGTTAAATTTATAACAATTGTAAGAAGCAGAAGAGAGAGATTGGCCTCTGTGTAAAAGGAAACACACTTTTGCTGAACACAGCAGATGTTATTAAAAGATCGGTACAGTTCGTAAAATGAAATTAAAGTACAGTGAAATTGAAGGGAATCGAATTGCCAGGAAACAATAAACTCCGAAATAAAAATTACAGCAGCAAATATACCATCGTTTGTTTCAACTGTTGATTCAAACAGAAATACACGCGTACGAACAGCTCTAAAGCTACTGAAAGTTCTAAAAGACCAACGCGCGCCAAGACGAGGAACAACCGGTCGCCGATATTCCATTATCCCAAAAATATTCCCCGCCGCGGAGCTTCAAGCATATCGGAGCACTCAGCTCGAAGTTAATTTGCCATTGGCAGCCAGCGTGAATTCGACGAATTGAAAATCGAAGACAAGAAGAGGGAGGAGCGCACCTGTCGCCTCGATTCGTCGATAGCAACTAATTCGTATTTCCCGCTGTTCGTATTTCCTCCCAGAGACGTTTATCTCTTTCCTGTTTTCGTCTCTCTGTACTCGCGCGTCCGCTGTCACGGTTAATTCTTTTAATTCGCCGGCTCTCTCTCTCTCTCTTTCTCTCTCTCTCTCTCTACTTTATCACATGCACGGCGACGTTTCTGCGTCTTTATCGACCAGTCGCGAGTATTATCGGCCCGACCAATCGGTCTCGATCGACAACCCCGGCTCGTTCGTTGCACGCGCTCTTTTTCTCGTTCTCGTTCCTCCTTCATTCTTGTCTCCTCTGTATCTGACCAGTCCACCGACCAAGCAGTTCTATGCATCTTAATAGCACGTTAATGCTCGACTCGTCGAGATATCGAATTAAATTGCCTCGCCGCCGTTGCTTGCCGCGGGTATCCCGCTCCGAGTATCGACCGATCTATCGGTTCGCAGCGAAACGAAGAAAGAGAAGAGAAGACGCGTCCGAACCCGGAGGAGGAAAAAATCCACGCGCGTATTATAATAAAATTATAATATGCAAAGCAAAGTCGATCGTTCTCTTCAGATTCGCAGCGTGGCTAGCTGGCCTTTCTTTTGCTTTCAATCGGTAATTAGAGATGGGCGGTGATCTTATTTAAAACTTTCGTTCATTGTAATGTTTGATCGTTTGACCGTTTACGTCGCGCTTGTTATCATTTTATCTGCTTGCGTTTCGTTTCGTTTCTCCTTTATCTAGAAAGGATCTCGTCTATCCCGGTGTCTCGTGAATATATACGACGAGCAAAAATGGCAAGAACGAATTCTCGATAACGATTCACCTCAGCCTGGTGCTATCGAGGCGTCGATTTTTTCGAACGACGAACGTAAGACGCGAAAGAAAACTATAAGCGCGGTCGAGCAAGCTGTTCTCGACAAACCGGACTGCTCGTAAAGCAATTGCCACGAAGCCAGAAACTAAACACGCGAGGAACGAGCGCCAAGCGCAGGATCCAGGAGACAAGCGTCAGGTAGCGTAACGATCGAATCGAATATCGGTAATTGCGCGAGAAGAAAGGACCGAGGTTTACGCCAGTCGAATCACAGCCTTTGATCCTGATTCTTAATAGACGATCGTCTTGATTACGGATCGAAACGATTCGACGCCGTACGAATGATAAATTTGATAATCGAGTTGGAAATAATAGTTATTTGGAAGCGAAGTATATCGTCTGATATGCTGTTACTATCCAAAGAACGCCGAGCTTAACGTTTATCGGAATTAAATTACCTGCGACATTTTTGTTAAATTTTATCGCCATTAGAAAACTTTGATGCGTTATAAATTGTATTTTAAATGCGGGAAAAAGCAAAACGAGTTTTACAACGATTTAATAAATATTACTGTTATAATTACGTAACTGTTGTAATGTACGAACTGTGTCAATCGACTGAGAATAAAGTATCGTTAGATACTTAGAGAAGACTTTACCTATGGAAATAAATTACCTTTGTGACTTTTCTCTTACTAAATTTTTTAAATTTTGATCGCAAAAGCATCTTATCGTAAAGATAGAAACAAACGAAAAAAGTGCAAGACTTGTACGATTCGTCTCCAGAAGCAACTGTTCTGACTAGGAAATAAAGACGACTTTTTTGCCATGAAATTTTATTGATATGCAAGCATTCGAATCGATAGAAAACAAATTACAGGCGCGATCGGTCAGTACCAGACAACGCAACGCCCCCTCGCGAATCACGTGACCCAAATCAACCAATCGCTAATTTTCGTTGCATTAGCGTTGCACCTGATGATGAAGAAGCCCGATTTTCTGGGTCACTCTCGCTAAAATCACTTTCAGTGAGAATAAATTTTATAACAATTTAACACAGTATGAAAATTTGATACTTGAATCGTAAGAAACGATTTTTGCTTTCGACGAACACGTTAAAGACGTAAAACTTCACAAATGCAAAAATACACAAATTGCGTACAAATGCAATTATCGATGTTTAATCAACATGATCATTTAAACACGTGCGTAGAAATATGGATTTGCAGAAATAATAAATAATCTTTATTTCGTCTTCTACTCTTTAAAAGAACCTCGCGAGGCTTTCCAACTTAGTCAACAACCCGCACACCGATCGATGTGACCGCGAAGCACTTTAAGAACTCGGACACCTCGAAACAAAACCCGATTCTTTCCTCGACCGATCGAACTACAATATGCATTTATTCGCAAGGACATTGCTCCGATAAACCGGTCGCGGTTACCAGTCGTCGAAAATTCTAACGATCGAACAATTAAAAGACGATTAATTCTAAAGACAGATAATTTTACATAATCATAATTTTGCATTTACATTTCCAAATTCGTTGCGGTTGCTTTGTCAATTTGCAACGAGCGTTCGTCTGGTTTTGACACGAAGAGAAGAACGGAGAAAAATCGTTGAAGCGATACGACTGAGCTTCCACTTACTCCACAAAATCGAGCGAACCTATAGAAGTTGTTCCCTCGATTTATGACGAGTATTCGCCGGATTCTGACACGCGGGAACGAAGAAGAACCGAACCGCAGCGGAAAGTGGCTCGACTGAACTTCCTGAATTGCACAAAATCCAATGAAATCCTAACGTGGCTTCGTGAATTTACGAGTCCGAGTCTTCGCCAGGCCTCGACACGAGGAAGAAAAACTGAAGCGCGATTCAACTTCCAATGAAAACTGCAACGTACGTTTCCCCGATTTACGACGAACGTTCGCCAGACTCCAGGCACCAACAAAGAAAAACCGAAGCGTTCGCGTAATTGTACTTTCAACGATACTAAATCGAATGAAATCTACAGCGTGTACTCCCTCGATATTTACGACTGGAATTCCCTCCAAGTTGCTGCAAACACGTAGCAACCGTAAAAATCGAACTGTTGTCACGACTCTTTATTCGAATAACGAAGGAAAGCCAAAGCAGCGAAAAAGCTTGAAGCTCGAAACGCGCTTCCGGAGCAAGTTACGAACCTGAAATAACACAATCGTCTCGGTCGATCAGCGATATCGCGTCATCGATGCTCTTACCCGGCGGACGAAAATTATTGCCAGAACGACGACGTGAATGTCGGCGAGGGCTTTAATGCTGATGGTCGACGGAATGCAGTAGAGTAGAGCGTGCGTCGTTGGAACAACTAGTTCAGCCTCGCGTCCATTGCACACGCGTCGCGGCATTGAAGAAGAAAAAAAAAATAAATAAAAAGAAAGAAAGAAGATGCGGCAGGCGACGGTTATCGCCAGCAGGCCGAGACAACTAGCCCGAGTGACACGAGAAACTCCGTTAGATTCGCGACCGAACGCAAAAGCGTGTATCGTGCACAGCTCGCTGTAGCGTTCCACGCGAAGAAAATTCAACGGACGTGGTTGTTTCGCGTCAGGGTTGGAATTTCACGTCGGCGAAAGATCTGGTACATCGGATCGTCTAGCGAGTATCTAATGACAGATACTGTTAGGAGGAATGCTTCTCCTAACGAGTGAAATTGCGTATCGTTTTAACGTACGTTTTGCGCTCGTGCGTGTGTTTCACTTCCAAGCGTTTCATTTTGCTGGCTGGAAGCAAATTTTTGCGTTGGACATTTCTTGTTGGAGTCTCAGTTCTTGGAGCATGATAATGACAGAGATGCGATACCAGCGTGCATTTATTTTATAATTATATATTACGTAGTTATTCTGTAGCACAGTATAGTATACTCCTTTTTTTCTACGTATTTGAAAGCAAATTTCTTTCCTTTTATTGAATATTTTAATCTCTCGAGTTACTCCACGAGATAAATAATAATCACGGTAAAGAAATACGTTTAAACATTTATATATTATTTTTGTAAATTTGTATTTATATTATATTATATTTGTATTATATTGTATTTGTATTTATATTATATTTGTATTATATTGTATTTGTATTTATATTATTTTTGTAAATTTGTATTTATATTACACTGTACTTGTGTTATATTGTATTTGTATTCATATTATATTTGTATTTATATTATATTTGTATTATATTATACTATACTTATGTTATATTGTATTTGTATTCATATTATATTTGTGTTTATATTATTTTTGTAAATTTGTATTTATATTACACTGTACTTGTGTTATATTGTATTTGTATTCATATTATATTTGTATTTATATTATTTTTGTAAATTTTTGTATTTATATCATAAACGCATTATAAAATATTAAAATATATTAATACAAATATAATATAATATAAATGTAACATCAAAGTATAATATTAAGCTGAAATATCCGATAAAAGAAAAATCTATTATAACTATTGGCCGTATAATAATAATATTTTTACCACCGCATGTTATTATACAATCTTAAAAATTTTCAATCTTAAAGATTTCATCCAAAAATTGATGTCATCTGAGTGGTGATTATTTTTTATAGAAACGATCGACTGATTAATGTTATATTTAATACACAGCTAGAAAAGAAGATACACTTTGCGCTCGAATATTCCAAGATAAAAGTCGAACATCGCTATACTTCTAAAGCAGAATCAATTTCCTAAAGAGCGACAAAGTTATGAGCTGTATTTAACTTGGAGAATTAACTTGGAAATTTATTATTTTGCGCCAGACAGGCAAAGTCGATATTTGAAATGAAACTCCATAAGCAAAATTTGCTGTTATTGCCTGCCTTTAAACACCCAAGGTGTATTTGCACCATCTTCGTTGTGATAAAGCACTTTACGAAACTTTGGTGGAAGGTAACGACGTGATACTATAACTCATAAAGAGGAGGGCGAAAGTTTGGAAAGCCTCAGTCATGAAAATATATTAACTGAAAATGAGTAGGTAAATTAATCGAGTTTCCCGAAGAAGCACGAAGAATGATTTTTCTCTATCTACCATATAAAAGAAGAAGAGAGGAAATTAATCTGTGCAGTTTCGCCATAAAAATGAAAAGAAATAATATTTTATGTACATTCGCAAATATACAATTGCTCGCGAGAGTTTTCGAACATTCTAAGAATTTTTTTATGAACACATTATCTGTGTTACTGTGTTTTTCTTTTGAGTATCTATTCTCTAATGAAGCAGAAGTACAGACAATCTAAAATATTTAAAATAATTAGTTTCTTTGTTGTTAGAAGTTCGATAACGTGCGACAGTCAATTGAACGAATATGTCAAAAGATAGACACTTGCAGATGACTTGTTTGGTAATAATAATTTTAACAAACGCTCAAAGAATTGTGAAAGAAAAGTACGAAAATGTTTTAAAACAATAAAAAAAAATATGAAAGGTTTTAAAATAATAAAAAAAATATGAAAACGTAGATAATATACTGATAAGAAAAATTACTCGAATACTTTCGTGAACAACTATACCGATTTCTAACGTACAAACGAGCCTGAAATGTAGTAAAATTCTGGAAGAAAAAGTTCTCAAGCGAGAAAAAGAAAAAAGGCGGAAACTACGAAAGCTTAGAGAAACAAAACCGGGATAAGAAAATCGTGGAAATATCAAGAGAGAGAGCCGGTTACGAAGGAGTACGAAGACTAGGGACGGGAGCAACGAACGATAAACTGTCCCGCGAGCCGCGTGTCGGAGGAATCGATCGCCGATCGATCCTCTTCCACTCTCTCGAGCGAGTTCAACGAGAGAGATCGTTCAAAGTAGAACCGTGAATGATTCATTCGCGGTGTCTAGCGAACGCTGAAATCTCGCGCACGGGCCACGTAATTACACGGCGAGTAATTAGCCCGAAGAGTCCACACGTATTTGCGTTTAGGGGATCCCACACCTACGCGCGTGTGTTTGACGAAGCGACGAGGCAAGCGTAATAAACATGATCTACGATTTGGCGCGCACAGCGCCAACACCGTGTACGTGCGTTAATTGAAATGTTTCTCCCTTCAACTGAAATAAGTTTCCTAATGAAAACTGCAATCCGACATCTCGTGCGCGCTTATGATACTGGAACGACCCGAGTGAAGTGGAGTTTGCCTCTTTCAAGAATTCGAAAGCGTGATTGTAAAATTTGTAATTTAATCGAGAGCAATTTATCAACCCGCTGGTCTTCTGCGAGGGGATCCTCCACAAGTTAAGTTCGTAAAATCTTCTCGGTAATTACGGACGATGCCTTTTGTACTTTCACTTTTCTGGCCGGTGCGCGAATAGGTAGGAAAAGACGGTTTTATAATGAGCAGTAACGTTTCTCATTTTCGCCGGAAGCACGTACGCACGTCGTCTTAAACGCGTGCGAAACTTCGGGATCGTGCGCAGAATCAACCTGCAACGCGCCGTTGTAACGAAACGTTCTTGGTCGTAAATTTTACGCGGCTGTAATTTATTAACTATTCGCCGGGTTTATACGCAAGCTTTTTCACCGCCCGTTCGACTCATTCGTGCTTTCTTCGTCGTGTGGTTATCTCCAGTTACCAGAAGTCATCGTTCCCTACCGCTGTGCTTGAGAATTTACTATTACAGATGGAGTTATTACGTTTTAATTAGCGTCACATTGGTTACCAATAGCCTGCGAATTTTTATGGAAAATTTGTAATTCCGAGAATGCGAGTAATCGAAAACAAAAATAAAGGAATAAACGTTTTGACTGCCAAATGTTATAGAAAAATTGGACATACGCGTTTTGTTCAATTTTACACCTAAAAGAGAAATACGCAGTCTAGTTACTAAGTTTCAAGCTAATACATACTTCAGAATTATTACACACATATTATTATGATACATTAATTCCAACTATACGCATAGCAAATAGGATCAAGCAATGAATACATCAATTTCTTGAAATTTCGTAAAATTATAAAATCCAAGTAGAGAACATATTTGCGATTTCTTCTCACGGTTAGCAATATTAAAACATGGGAGTGTCTAATAAAAATTATTTCAGAAAAGAATAAGTTAATTCTGAAATATTTTTGATTGAGAGAAAGAAAAAGATAGGTGAATCAAGAATGAAAGAGCGCAACAGGGATTAAATGAACCTTCAGCCGTGCAATTCATTTAAAAATCTAATTTTCTACGGCGTGAAACGATATGTAAATCGAAGCGTGAACGACACGTTTCATAGTTCGACGAACGAACGTCCGACGTTTTACAAATGACCAGCGCAGATCGAGGTGGCAGTCGTTGTACAGGTGTACAGCCTAGGATTCGCGACGACGTGAGCGAGGTAACGCGGAGCGGAAACAACGGCGGATGCATCAACGGAAACACGCGTCGACTTTCTAACTACGCAACGTAGTAAATCTTACGTGAATACCAAAGATCAAAAAGAAATTATTCGAGCGCGCGTTTCCTTGCAACTCGTGCTCGGCTAGCTTCCGAAAAAGTTTGTCGACTTTACGTAAGATTTACTATCTTGACCGTAGACCCTTCTGTTCTCTGCGATAAGTGGAAAACGTTTCTAGAATAAATAACGCAACGTGCCTCTTAGTTAACTCCATTGTTCTGAGATATCTCGAGCCGAGTGTTGCGATAGAGATTTTGTTTCTCAAACTGCTTTCCTTTTCTAACTCTAAGACGATAAAAATACAATGTTCCTCTTCCAATCATTGTATATTAAAAAAACTGCACAACTAAATGAAGACGATATGCAAACATTTGAATCGATAGAAAACAAATTACAGGCGCGGTCGCTCAGTACCAGACAACGCCACTCCCACTCGAGGTCTAGCCCACGCCCCCTCGCGAATCACGTGACCCAAATCAACCAATCGCTAATTTTCGTTGCATTAACCCGATTTCTTGGATTACCCCCGCTAAAATCACTTTCAGTGATAAAATAAATTGAAAATTGCTGATACGTTCAACGAAAAGAGGAATCTAACATACGAAAATAGCCACGTGCGTACGAGTAATTAAACTACACCCAACATCTGACTGTAAAACACAAATAATATATCTACATAGTATAAAATTACCGAAAGATATCGCGTTCATTGATTTACACTCAACGCGTCGTCATAAACCGTGAGCATTCTTACAGCCGAATTAGTAACTGAAGATTGATGCTCGAGCTTCGTCACGCACAGAGAGGGTTAAATACTCGTACGTGTTCCCTCGCTCGAAAACGTGCATCGACGCTACTGAATCACCGCGTATCTGAGATGCTGGACGTGCACAGCACGGCACAATACCAATCGTGCGCGGATCAGCCAGCAGGAAGAAAGAGCGGGGAAAGCCGAGTGAAAAGAGGGACGAAACGACAGGCACACGCGGCTAAACGCGGGATAGAGATATTTATTGGCGTAGTCGGTGTCGCCTGTACGCAGCCAATTTACATCTTCAGTCGTACGCGTAAAGAAGAGATACGCGCAAGACGGATGGATCTCGCGGTAGAAGCTCCGTTAGATCGTCTACGGTCTGCACTAACATCGGAAACAGTTATTGATTTGTGCTCTGACGCGAGCTACCAGATTCCAACGAAATCATTCGTAACATTCCACCCGCTTCCGCTACGAGGAACAATCGTATTATCAATACGAGAGGAAGAAGCTCGTTTCTTGTAAAATTGCTACGCTTGCAACTTTTTCGTTGAACGTTCGACGCAAACGGATACTGTATCTTCTCGCATGGAAACGCAAGATTTTGTGCTACTCGGGAGATTTTTTATAGAAATCGACGATAATCTTTTCTAGCCTCGACGGTCATCCAACCATGTATATTGATTTATCTTTAATTCCCCGCTGTGATTTTTTTTTTTTTTTTTGAAAACATCCATCTTTATAAGATCTAATCTAATCTAAATATTACAATATTTTATAAAGATGGAATTTAAAAATTTGCTTATCCTTCCGTTGCAGAGGTTAAAATAAAACCAATGAATCTTTTTAAAAAAATTAATTTAGCGTAAATCAGTAGAGAGTGTTGGAAGTATATCTGTAAACTTTAAAAGCTTCAAAAATCTTCGAGAAATTCCCCATTCGCGCGAACAATCGCCGCGCGAGCAAATTGAATATCGCCAGAAATCTGCACCCGCCCACGACCACTCCAATTGTGAATGCACACGCGGCGAGTGCGATGATCCACGCAGCGCTCCACGAGAAATGAAACAAAACAGGCGTGCAACAGGCTCCATCGAGCGTCAACATTAATAACTTCATCAGGGGAATAAAAGAAAGATGAAAAAGAAAAAGGGGAGGAAGAGGGAGAGAGAAGGTTCGCGGGGCCCCGAACGGCGAGCGGAATTCATTCTGGAGCGTCGTAAAAGCGGACAAAAAGGATCGGGGGCTGGTCGTGATCGTCGATTTTCGGGCGGCCGCGGCGGCGTCGATCGGGACAATGGTAGGAGAGAGAAAGGGAACGGCGCTCGAACACGGGACAGAAGGAGCGCATTATGGTATGCAGCTATGCAGTCAGGCACGTTATATGATTATTTTGCGCGGCCACGGCAAGGCCACCCTACGGCGAGATGACAGGACCCCCTCTTTCTTTCTTTCTCTCTGGATCTCTCTGGCGCTCTCTCGTCTAAACCCGCGAACGAATCCCGGATCGGGAACCTTGAGGAATTCCCGAACCGGGCGCCCGTTTAAAGAACCGAACCGGTGTCCCCGTATAAAACGACGAGAATGTGTCGCACAAAGGACCCCCCGAACGGGTCAACCTGGGTCAAAGCGACGCGATTTGGTTTATGGCGCAAGCGAGAGTCTCTTCTCTCGTGCACTGTTGTGTATTTTTTCGTCGGGGATTTTTTTTTTCTTCTTCTTCTTCTACGGTAACAACCACTGCATTTTTCTATTCGTTTCTCTTGTTTCTCCATTTCTGCGTGTCTTTTACTTCGAAATGTCGCGTATTTCTTTTCATTGCGAAGAAAGTGTTCCGTTCGTTTGAGCTTTGCCATAAGGTCGCGTTGTGGAACACTCTAACACGTGAAATGCAATTTTCAGACGAGTGTGCAAATGAAACGCTGTCGTGTTAATCATTTTGAAAAACGAAATTTGATCATTTTGAAATATAAACCCAAACGCGGTAATAATTTTGTCGCGGATGAGCAGTTTGTAACAAATTCCTCGCTCTCGTAATTTGTCACTACGTTTTCACGGCTCCCGATCGCTGAATCAGGAGCACTCAGAACTTCCAACAGGTATTCGTCAACTTGCTTCTAATTAAATTGAAGAGTTCGGAGGAGTTTTCAAGCCGGTACAAAATTATGCACTACGCGCATAAAAATCCACAACCCATTGATTATAATTAGCCGGAGATTCCTGTACGCTTCTGCTCGTTTGTCATAGTTGGTTCAAACGTACCGCGGTTGATGGAACAAACGAAGTGAAAGGGATAAAAGTTAAACGATGGAAGTTTAGAGCAGGTACGTTCGTGCGATAATTGGAATAGATATAACGTCATTCTGTTCGTCATACGTGTCGACGAGCGACTACTGGATTTCATTGTTCCCCGCGTCTTCGGCGAGAACGTCAGGTAACGGGCAAACTTACGAACGGATATCGAAAAATCTGGCCGACGGAGTGCCTGTCAGCAACTCCTCTGACGTACGCCTATTCAAACTCTCCAAATATCGAGCGCACTTAGGACGCACAGTGGGTCAATTGCAGCGCAAACTCGCTCACAATAAGTCATATTTATCGAAAAACGCATGCAGCACCGTTTCACTGAATCAGTCAACTCCAAACGCTCCACGAGTGCACTTCTTTCGCACTCGCGTCGAATCCTTCCAATTGCTAATCTCCTTCAATCGATGGTGCCAATATGTCAGTTAAATACGGATAACGTGGTACCAAAGCTTCCTCCTAGATGTTTTTCTAGGTTTACGAGTGGTTTACGATAAATTAAATGCATTTTGGAAGAATGTAGATTTATACGAAAGAGTAAGTAAGGGATAACGAATCTGTCGTCAAAAGGAACTCTTGTGAATTACTTTACAGATAAATCTATGTCTTCGTGTGCTGTGGATTTTTGTACACTTGAGAGAAAATCCTCAAAAGTCTCGGGGAACTTTTCATTTGAAATATCAATATAATATTCGCTGTGAACAACAAAATTTCTAAATTGCAGATTCTTGCTTTACTATTACCACAAAGCACCGTTCAATTTCCAAACGTAATTCCAAGACTTTCGTGCTTTGGGTACGTAATATGCAAAAATCGACATCAAATACCAACGTACGGAGTTAATTATAAAATACAACATATAAAAACGCGCTTCGCAGAAACGGAAAAGTGCGTAATAACAATCACCCGCGAAGGCCAAAATGTCGGAGCATCAGAATCACGTTTCACAGCCGCAAACGTAGGAGCGATACCTCGCAACTACGGAGAAAAAACGGAAGAAAAAGGAACGAAAAGGAGTACGAACAACGCGCGTTCCTATCTAGAAACTACCTGCGAAGCAAGCACAACTCGAGCGGAGAATTTTCGAAACCGCTGATCGCAGCGACTTCGCTGGGCACAGGCCGGTCGAGCTACGTTTACAGGTGTGTCCCGGGCGAATTGCACGCCGGCCGTTTTCTATCGCGGAGCTAAGAACACACCGTGAACACACCGTGATTAGTATTCGATCGTCGGTATCGGCGTGTTCGCGTTACGTAAAGCCGACCACGAAGCGCATTCCAAGGCGTAATTATTAACACAATGGCTGCATTGTTAATCAGGAGGGGGTCATAGTTTAATTGCGGTGTAATTGCGACTAACGCAGGATGTAATGACGCGCACGAAATTCATTAGCGCTCGTTTCTCTCGCTCCGTCTGTTCCCCTCCGGACTTTTTCCTCGATTCCCGTGTTATTAATACGTACGTGCGTAGTTTCGAGCAAATCGCGGTGCTGCTCCTCGCGAAGAATGATCGCGGTTCATCGACCATCCGCGGTAAGAACTGACCGAGTATGTCGACAAACGGAGACATACGAAGACTTACTCAATCACTTGCTTACTCGTTCGTTAATTGTTATCATCGCGAGATTATCATCTAGGCTGATCTCGATGCAGAGCGACTTCTGTCGTTGCGATTTCTCATCGATTATACCGCGTATAATTTGCCACAATGCTACTGGAAATTATATTTATCAGTAGTATTATACTTGATCCTGAAGTTATATATAATTTTAGCAATTTATATTTTGTATTTGTATAATTTATATTTATATTATATTTTGTATTCTACACCCTCTCCGACTGAAACTAAATTGAATCGAAAATTTCGCAAGTAAATTTTTGCGAGAAAAATTTATCCCAGATTGTTTTTCTTTCTTTTTTTTTTCATTTTCGCTACTATTCTTCACCCAAGAGATCGTCACATTTCGGTTATATTTCGCGAATTACGGGGACAAAGGTACTTTGGCTATTTAGCGCGAGCACGACGTTTAAGTGTGGCTAAGTGGCGCCTGTACGCGTGTACGCGAGGGTGAGCGTTCTCAAGAGCGGACAGTGAATGACGAAAGGGAGAATGAAAGAGAGGGAGAGCCGAGTACGGCGCGAATTTCAGGGGATTCAACGAGAAAAAGAGCATCTCAAAAATTCAAAGCAGAACGGCGTAAAATGTGAATGACACGAAAGGATTGAAGAAACAATAGAATATATAAATTGAGTATTGCGTTCAATTAAAACACACGTTCCTTGCTTTCATTACTTGAAAACGTTAAAGAAGCTATTAAGTGAATACAATTTTAATCAAAAAAGGAAAACACTACATATAAAATATAGATTATTGTTACTGATATAATATTCAACAAAATCTGGTTGGATGAATAATGAAGCTTTAATATAAAATCATGTATTTTCACGTGATACAAGTTCAATTTTGAATTTATTATAATCTAAAGAGTAAAGAATTATATATAGCACATCCTCGCTCAAATATTTGGATACCGAGGCTTCAAAAGAAATAGTATTCGTTTCATAGTAGCAAACTTTACAATTCAAGTATAATATCCTCGTTTCTCCAAAGAAGTTTGTTTTACCAAGAAACTTTTGAGAGAATGCTCCAAACTTTCGAGCAAGAGCGTAATCAAACAACCTCGATTCCAAATTTATCTTCCCAAAAAAAAAAAATAGAAAATTCCCTGATCATTAAACTTACGTTAGAACACCGATACACGTGCGGAACGAGAAAATCACATGTTCTCACGTGACAGTACCACGTATAAAATACCAGCCAAAACAACCTCAACTCCAAATTTATCCCCTCCAAAAAAAAAAAGCGAAAAATTCCCCCCGTCGTTAACTCGCGATAAAATACCGATACACGCGTGGAACAATTAATTTCCTGAAAACACGATGCGATTTAGATATTATCGCGACCTTTGAACGAGAGCAGACACGGATTAAACGAGAGGAGAACGTTGTATTGCTCATCGACAGGCTATAACGCGGCCAATATATTTCGAGAGACGCGGCAGCGTGTTAAGCAGGTTTCCGTGGCCCGACCGCGGATCGCCGAGGAGGAACTCATCGGACCGTATGAAGACCGGGCTGGCTCGCATGATAGATGCCCACCAGCGATTTCCTCGTGAGCCACGTCCAAAGAAATTCACGTGTTTCGCGAGCTTCGTTACTTTCTCTCCGCTCTCGACGCAAAGTCGAGACCGAGTAAGACACGCGGTATTGCTAATTGCCAGAGCCTCGATCTCCGGCGAGTGCTTGGCGAATTAATTGCACCGACGATCGACAGGTTCGCGCGCCAGCACTCCGGGATCGAGATCGAGATCGAAGCCTCAAGTTTCTACGGGCACTCCATTTGAGAGTAAAACTCGCGAGAATTACTCCTGGGAGTATTTTTTCGCAGATAAATACCAAGTCCGCGTTGAGGTGACTATTTGGAAAAACCACTATTTGGAGCAACCTTTTGGTCGAACAAACGGATCGTCCAGTCAAAAAATGACGATCAGAAATCATTTCAACACACGCGAATGTAATGTGAACGCAGCTTTACAAGCGTGTCGAAAGAAATGGACAGAAGATTCTATCAAACGTTCTATTTAATTGCTTAATTATGATACACATCGATCATAAAAATTGAAGGGGAAAAAAGAAAATGAAAAAACTGTACGATTCGTCTCGCTGAAAAGCTCAGAAGCAACTATTCTGACTAGGAAACGAAGATGATATGCAAACATTTGAATCGATAGAAGACAAATTACAGGCGCGATCGCTCAGTACCAGACAACCCCTTGCGAATCACGTGACCCAAATCAACCAATCGCTAATTTTCGTTGCATTAGCGTTGCCTGATTTTCTGAGTTATCCCCGCTAAAATCACTTTCAGTGACAATATCTAACAAAACTGGCGTGAAATTTGTTGAAGTTTGTTCTGTAGAAAGAATTCAATGGAAAATTTATAATTTGAGAAAGATTACTGGACACCTCTAATTTTTTTCTACATTCGTGATCGCAGCCTTGCTTCGTTCATAGCTGAAAACAAACTACAAGCAACTTTCAATAGTCACGGTTCTGAGACTTCTATCTCTCGGCGAGTTTTCTGTTATATTACAATTCCGTATCGCGATTTGAGAAATTGCCGAGCATTTTCAATCTGAAGTTCGCTCCTAAGTGACAAACACAGTCCATATATCTGTCCACGGTGAATTCATGACTTGATCGAACAAATTTTTTACCTGCGCTACCTTTTTTACTTCCCTCTCTTTAAAATATCTGCAAGCAATAATCAAAAATCACCAACTTTTTCTTTACGTTCAGAATCACGGTCTTATTTCATTCGCAAATTAGAAAAAGAAAACTGAGAAACACCAATTTCCAATGGATATGGATAGCAAGTTCACGAATTTTCTATCTGTAAAATAGAAAATTTTCCAAGTGGACAAGCAATTCGAGAGTACTCCCGAGAAACGAAACTCTCAAATAGACACGTACTACCTTATTTCGATGCGGGTACGAACGACAGATTCGCCGGTACAACCTTGCCGTAGCATGCAGGCAGAAAATATGGCTACCGCGGTTGAGCGATGAGTATGATGCATGTTGAACGAGGCAGAAATTCTTGGCTCGCGTTGAATTATTAGGGAAATGTGACTGGCGCGATTGTGCATGGAAGCGGAAGTCATTGAACTTGAACTTGTACAACGAGGAGGGCTTTGCCAGCGATTTGCTTCCTTGAGAGAGAAAGAGGCTGTTATTATCCGCGGATGGATATGATAATTTCGCTTTCGCTAACAAGCATCGTCTTTTTACACCGATGAAATTCAGACGAATAATTACGAAGGAGAGACTCGTGAAAAAAAGTTCATTCAAAATATGCAAAGACCAATTAATCGACGTTTCGCATTTTCATTAAGTTCTAGTTTCGTACAAATTCGCTCTACCATTTGCTCTGATAAAATACTATTGTAGAAGGAAAGAAGGAAACACTGATTGAGATCGTACGTGAGAACTGAAATTCATTGTGAGAACTACGGTGGTTCACAAAAGTACATATATTCATCGAAGTAAAATAAATAAAAGAACTTTCGTGTTCATACATATTACGTATACTTCATATGTCATATATCATAGACACGTATATGAAACATTTTGAAATTTCATTAACGCTATATTGATAAAATCTGGAGTCAATTAATTTAAAAATAATTTCTGAATAAATTTCAAAGTATTTGAATATGTACTTCCGTGATCCTTACTCGTACCAAATTTCTTGTACATCCTACATAAAATTTTAGATTTATTTCAAATCTCATTCAACTTCCATCAAGATACGAGCCTCAACGTAGTGCAACGAAATTTCAAATAACAAGTGTCTACAAGCACGTACCTACATTTCGTTTGTCGAAATTTACAAGTGAAAATCAGTGTTTAGCGAAATGAAAGGAAAGTGTGCCAGCAGCGAGACACGGTTTCCTAGCCTATATCGCGTGCACGTTTGATTCAATCTCTAGTTCAATTCCTGTCATCCGTGCGTGCAAATAAAACGTTGCTCCGAGCAGATAACGCACGGGATACATTAAAACTTTCATTCCATCTCATTACTCTCGAATGCTATCTATAATTATATCCGACGAGTATCTACTTTCATCGCGCTAATATTTAACCTCTCGCTCGATTACGACTTTTATAGTCGGCAGTATTTTTTAATACGCTCGATTTTTATAACGCGAAATTACGGGTTTCATGCCGCGCTATTATCCGTGCTACTTTCTCGCTTACTTCGCTTCTCCGCCTGTTTATCTCATTATTTGATTTACGATTACGATTAAAGTTCGCGTAATTGTGTCGGCTGATATAGAACGAATCGGCTCGGTTTATTTACGAATGAGAGAAAGCCTTTCCAATGATATTCGCAGCGACAAAGCTTCTGTCTAGTTTGGAATTAGTCAAACTCCGTGTTTGAAATAATTTAACAACTTGGATTCCAAATTTATCTTTCGGAAGTAAAAAATTCCCTGTCACGCGAGAAAAATTTCAATATCACAAGTGTTAAGCTTCAGTTTGTCTTTGTCGTAATTTACACTGCTCGCACGTGTTGAAATCGAAAATTTAGGTAACCTGAATATGACTCTTTTTTCAATAGCAGGTGCGTGTGACGCAAGTGAATGAATTTATGTCAGATTTCTAATCTTATGTGTATTCTAATCTTGTGTGTAAATTTAATCAGGCGTATGCGGTGCTATTTGAAATTGCGTTAACGACCTCATTGCCTCGAGTAAAGCTAATAACCAGAAGAAATCATCTGTTTGCTTTGCTCCTACCGACGAAGCCGTAGGATTCTTCTTTTGAAATACTATTAAGACAAAGGTACTACTGCGCTGTGTCACTTCCCGACGTTTGAAATAAAATATGAAATTAATTCATCAATTAGCGCAATTGACAATTGAATTGTCTCTGTTGCAACTGTGTTAAATTAATTCGATAAACTCAAGTTCAATACGTTCTTTATCAACGAGTGATAGTGAATTTTTCTTCTACTTTGTATCTCGTGCTTCTTTTAATGTAAATAAGTTGTCTTATTATGTTTATTATCATTGAAATAGCAGTACAGAAGAATTTCATTTATTCAAATTACAATGTTAGAGTCGTTAACACGATTTCAAAAAAATTTAGTTCCTATTACATGAACTCCAATTAGAGACTGGATTAGCATCTACTATCTACTCGCGTCTATTATCTACACTATCTACATATTATTTTTCGTTCACATAATAGACAAATGAAACTTATCTTCAATCAACAAAAATACCAGGCTACTGTAATTAACTTATACATTAAAAAACAAATCATTACAAGTAGGATGCGGATTTTATGCATTTATGGATGATTGGGAGTTGCAAATACAAAAATACCTATGTAAAATATTCAAAGTAAAGTGTATTAATGCATATATATCATATATAATAGTATATAATACATATTATGTAAATTAGTAGTATAATACATATTATATATTAATACATATAGATTAGTATATAATACACATTATGTAAAACAATTTTTTTCTAGATTCTACTTCTTTAGTGACGTTCATAAAAATTAAAAAATGTACAAAATCCACGTTCTAATTTGTAAGTATTGTATTTTGAATGTTTTACATATTTTTGTTAAATACCACGCGTAGATTTTTTATTCCTTAAATTTCACAAAAATGCGTAAACGTCTGTGGCCTAAATACAGCATTGTCACTCCCCAACTCCAAATTGTATTCCAAGCTAACGTTATCTCCCGTGCTCGGAGACACCCCGAGCGCGCATCAAGACTCACTCGATTACGCAACGAGGCAGCAAATGAAAGTAATCTCTTTGCAACCAGGATACACAGGCCAAACGAGATTTCGGGTCTGTTGGTTGAACAAGTGCAAACACGGCACGACGCGTAAATCACGGGAATGATATCGCGTCGCCTTAATCGCCGGCTCCATAAACATTTCGGCATGTTTCGCGTGACTTTCGAGTTCCACGGGGTGAAGATGAAAAGGCAATAAAAGGCGAGGACCGAGCCAGCCAGATACGGGAACAACGGTAATTCCACGTACCCAGCCGTGGAAATATTTGGAAAGCGAGCGAAAACCGCTTCGCTCCCTTTGAAATATCGCAGCAAACGATCGTTATGTACCGGAGCGCGTATGTACCATGAGCGTACAAGCTCAGTGGCAATTCCATATCAGAAACCGCGTTAACCAGGAACAATGGACACTTTGTCCAATAAACAGCTCGTGGAAATTGTTTCGAACTGCTGGCCAAAATTCGATCCACGATGCTTGTGACAGACTTTTTATACGTTTGCTTCCTTTCGATTTTATTCTTTGCTTGCTCTTTGTCTTATCATTGTGACGATGATTTCGATTTTACGGTCGACTTTATCCCCTACGCGCGACATTTCGTTCACCTGCGAGAGATTATAGCTGTTTGCTGATATTTAAACCCGAAGAAAACTAATAATTATTGCATAATGTGGTGAACTAATATAATGTAACTAATGCAGTAGTAAAAAAACTAGAAATAAAATTTTCAAAGTGTAGATTACAGTATGTGTGATAAACAAACGTACAAAATATAATATAGTATACCGAGTAAACTCAATGGAACGTAATATAATAAATAGATTGCGTATTTTTATACTTTTATGAAGGTATAATTAAAGATTTAGATAGAAAATGCATTGACGCTGGAACTAGTGATATCTAGAAATTACGGTACAATAATGAACTTGATATTTCATTATTGAAACTTCTAAAAATACGAGTACGATTCTGAACATCCATAAAATTTTTATGAAAAATTGGGAATCGACTTTTTGACTGCTTTGGTAGTTCTAACATTAATTATAAAAAGTGTTACAAACTTCTTATAAAGGTACTTTATAACTATATTTTTCCACAAAAGAGTATTACGTGCACTCCGTGCAATATTGCACTTTCAAATTTTCCACAAATATATAAAAATCCACAGTATCTGACGGCAAAGTGCAAATCCTGCTTACTTTTTGGTCACAGTGCCTTCAAATTGGAAGACGCAACTCCGTGTAATCACGAATTCCTTCGATCGTCGGATGGAAAAATGAAGTTGTTCAATTTAAGAGGGGAATTCGTTCGGCGCAAAGGTAATTCCTTCTTAAGAAACGGCCGCTTTTGTAGTTTAATTGGACGAGAGAAAGGACGACGAATATGGAAATACGCGTGGACTGTCGTTTTCAAACGTGCATCGAGATTCTCAAAGTGGAGCAACCGTCGAGATAAGGAAAAGTGAATTGACCGCTTTCACGGCTCTTTACGTTATATATTTGGGATCGTGAATTAAGCCGGGCACGGTCCAATTAGTTCGATTCAGCTGCGCACGTTCGACGTTTGTACAAAATTTCCCATTGAGAAAATATTCGCCAACGATTGATCTGCATGTACGCATATGTACACGAGTGTTGTACACGTTTATTCGACGCGCTGGAGGTCGGGAGTCGGAGGGAGCAAACAAAATTTCACTTTCTGACCGAAGCAAATAAATGAAGCGAAGCTCGAACCTGGACTGGAAATACTGAATATTCATCGCGTTGAAGAGTTCTTTCGACTACTGTTCCAGAAAAAGCAATAATTTGGATGTAACCAATATTCAAATTTAAACGAACAGTGCTGAGTTCAACTCCGCGAATTTTCGGAGCTGAAAAATACCACGAGTAAGTTTCGAAAATACGTAAATCACGCGTGTCGATATTTAAAACAAGAAACTAACCAGTTCCAAGTAACGCTAATATTTATAGTTGAAAAATCCCGAATGGAAGTACGCCTGCTTCGTAATTTATTAATGCCTGCTTAATAAATCAACGACTTCCACGAAGAAACGCGAATACTCTTTCTTTCGAAATGTGCAAAGAACGATATCCTTCAAAATATGAATCCTTGATTCTATCCCTGATATTTTAATATTATTCGAACATTCTCAATTTACCTTAATCTTTTCTTCTAAACTACTTTTTTATTATTATTTTATTATTACACATATAAAAATATTTTAATATATAGAGATACAGGATTACATTGATAAACATTAGTAAAATGAACTGTAAACTAGAAACACTAAATATTCTGTACGCATTTTAAGAATCATCCTGATATAAGTTTACTGTCGTTGCAGTGCCAATAAAATTTCACGCGCGATATAAATTAATCGAAAAAAATTATACGAACACTCTCGTGAATTACCGTGCACCCATCGTCGAGAAGGCACTCGCGTGCAAGAGGAGAAATCCACGGGACCTCGTCGCAGGTCAGTGTCTAAATACGACGCCTATCTTTCGCGCGAATTTAAAATCCCTGTAAATCACGAGCATCGGGGGAAGAGCTCTGGCGGTTTCCAGACGGTCTCCCATGGCCCGTTCGTTCCATTAACGGAGTGAACGCCGCGCGCCTTTGATTTTCAGCCACTTCGGTCTCCTTACGCCCGTTTCTCGTTCTCTATTCCCTCGCGTGCACGCGCGAGCGCATGGACACGCTCAGCCGCGGAGCGTACGCGACAATAGTCGTTAACCGAGGTCGTTTTATTGTCGCGCACTTATTGTCCGTCGCGTATCGCGGCTCGTAAACATCGTCCCGCCGCTGAAAGCATGCCCCGTGGGCAGATTTTGTAATCGTTTTAGAGGTTACGCCGAAAGGTTGATCCTTCGCCACCACCGATGCTTCGCGACGCATTGCGGATCAACGCTCGCAGGCCAACAAGCAACGCTCCAACGATAAACAGAGTACGTGCGTACTCTCGATACGTACGTTTCGGGCAATGTCAACGATTGTACGCCAAATATTATCCCCTTTTCGTGGAATTTCAAGGGTACGGTCGGAGCGAGCAAATGGCTCAAGTACGTACAAGTTCGCTCGAAATACGTGCTAACGTGGATAACGATTCGATGTACTACGCATATTCGATGGACTACGTTCTTAAGGGATGAATTAATCGCTCGAAATATTACGTAGACGATTCGATGTACCTGAGGGATGAATCAATCGCTAGCTAGTTACGACGAAAACGAAGCAACGCCAAATTTAACTTTCAGCAACAATTTCAGTCGATCTAGAAATGCTATTTTGGCATCTCGCGGTGTCGCCGGAGAGCGTTGAAATCGTGACAGTGTCCGTAACGTCTGGAGTATTCCAAAACTGTACACCGCGGTCGGATTCGTAGCTGCCAGGACCGAGGAAACCGGCTATTTATAACGAAACGTGTCTTAGAACGCCGGATTCCGTCTTAGGCCTTTCCGAATCGTAACACGACGATTACACGGAAACGAAAAAATCGGATAAACTACGGATCGCTGTTAAATTTGAAGTTTGTTACTCACCGAAGGCGATGGACAGGCGTGGAGAGTGAGGTTAGCCTCGAACCATGCTCGATGCGAATGTTACGTGCGACGATTAGCAACGGGGTGTAAAGGCGGAGTTGGCAGGGTCGTTGGAGCCGGTGTCCCGGGACTTGGTGGTATTTCAGTCTTTTTCTCTCCAAAAGGCACAAGTGTCACTGCACCGAGGCACGACTTACAGGCACGGTGGGCCGGCGTGCGACGAATCGCGCGGCGGTGGTTCGCGGTACCGAACACGGTAACCTCGCTCGCTCGTCGCGAACGTGTCGAGGCGAATCGAAAGGAAAACACCGGGAATTTCGGGTGGTGGATGTGAACGTGAGCTTCGATCGATGTCCGTGCGCAGACTGCCCGCACCTCGCTGCTGCCGGGCGTTCGTCACGTCGCGGTCTCTGTCGGGCCGCGTTCGTCTCGCTTCGACCCTCGCTTCGTCTCTCGCTCGGTTCGATTCGACGATCCCCCCCCACTCGCGCGCCGTTTGTATCGTCTCGTTCGTAGAACGCGGGACGCGCGCGCTTCCCCTTCGAAATAAACGTTGGTCTCGCTTGTTTGTCCGTTCGTTCGGTGCCACGACCCCGAGCATCGAACGTTTTCCACCCGTTTTCCATAAAATTCGCACCGTGACTCGCGCGAGCTTTTCCATTTATAGCGGCTGACTGCGCGATGCGCGCGCATCCCCTTTCGATGTATCGATGCGCGCGCGACTTTCGAGAGTCGGGTCCTCCGATCGAACCACCGTTCGATAATCTTCGACAAGCGAAAAAACACGATCGTTTGAAGTTTAATGACTCGACGGAATTTTTTATTGTTTTTGATAAACAATCGTGGTTATCCATATTTGCGGACAATCACGAAACTAATCGAACATCTGTAAAAATTTATTACGAAAATATCACGTATGTCGTGTGAAATATTTTGAATACTGTAAGGAAATTCAACTTGAATATTGTACAAATCTAAAAATGTATATATAGAAATAATAAACATTGGAGAGCTATTTAAAAAATCTCATTATATTAACCTCTTGCGTTGGAATGACGTACCACGCACATCGAGAAATTTTTGTCTCAAATTGCAACATTTTCTCAGTTTTAAGTATATTTAAATGTAACCCAGGTAAAACAAATGATAAGTTTGTTGCTTCTTAATAATTTCTATCCAGTGATATCATACCGACGAGTTCAAAAGAAAAAGAAAGCGACAAATTATTGTATACGGTTCGGTCACTCGTTATGGTCCGCGAATCAGTTGCCAACGCAAGGGCTTAATAAGCTTTAATATTCAGCGGTATCTCATATTGTACGCTTAAGCTATATTCACACTATACTAATTTTTTTTTACTAAATTTGCAATAAATATATTGTATCTGCTATATACATTTTTAAATTGATTTTAAATTTTACCTGTATAATCAATTGTGTCTCATTATAATGTAATGTAATTTTTAATAAATGTTTTATATAATGTACACACGTGTTATGTTTTTAGTATGCTCACATAATTTCCGGCTTTTATAGGTAGTACAATTTTCTTTCATTTTATTTCAGTTCAATCCACCGTGTAATTGATTTACTTCTTTCTCTATACCGATAAGACGCATTTTCATTAGAAAGACAAGGCTAGAATGAATCAAGTCGCACGTTTCCCGTTTTCTATACATCTTTTGGTATTATCCACACATTTATGTATGTATTCGCAATCTGTACGATAACTCACATTTGATTTCCTCTCTACTTCTGAATCCTGCTGCGTGTGCATTATGTCAGTTACATTTGCCATAATTTATAGTACTGTGAACAAATAAACTCCTAGTCGTTTACGTATTCGATCGAACATATTGGTAAGAATATGCGGACGAAAATCATTTTATTCAGATTTTCATCTTCTTTCTTGGTAAAAACTCTAAAAAATCTACGTTTGGAGAAAATATATCTCTGCAATAACAGAATACGTTCGTTTACGTTAAACAAAATTAATATTTATTATTATTTTATTATCAATAATTAAAATTAATTTGGAGAAATATCGGCAGAGATGTATTATATATAATATAACATACTCTTGATAAAAATTCGCTTCATTTCCCAAATATCACTATAATTACTCTATTTTAAACATTTTGAATATTTAAAAAAGAAGGCGAATTCTTTCAATTCTCCACCGTAATAGTTCTGTTTTCGTTGAAAATATATAATCTCGAAAAAAAAACGGAGATTTCTCTATTAATAGATTGACCTTACTTAATTTCTTATGTCGTGGCTTTATCGACTTGTTAAAGGTCGATAAACCTATTGGTCAGATGTTGCAACGTGTATGTATGACCTATAAACTTTCAGGAACTTTTCACGAACTAATTAAAGTTTACGCTCACTTTCTATATACATCTTTCTATATACATCAATTGAGAAATTGTGGAAACCTTCCGTATTTTCTCATGGTTTTGACATGTTTCCCGTTCTTAACTTCAACGCTCTGAAGAAAATCCTAAGAGGTAGAAAAAGCTAAAAACAGTCAGTCTTCAAACTCAGTCTCCAAACTCAGTTATTAGCGATCAGACTATTGACACATTCAAGCAAATAAAGCCTTACAATCATCTGTTAACTAATCGAGTCATTCAATCCGACACCGGTGGGTGGTCCTTCGGCAAATATCCTCGAGGCGCCAAGTGCAATAAACAAAGGCACGCGATCAAACATGGTTTTGCATATTCGAATACCTGTCGCGAGACGGTGTAGCTTCACAGACACGACGCAACAGAAAATTTTTCTGCGCTTCAAACACTTTCGTCAACCACGATATACCCGTTGGTTAATGCCGATTTAAACTGTCCGGGCACCGATCATCCTGCCATGCCCTTCTCCCGAAGAAAATAAAAAGTCGAGAGACATCAACGTGCAAAACTGCACGTTACCGTACGTGTCTACCATCAACGTCACTTACCACTATCAAGCTAATACTCGGGGTAATTGTTTAATGTATACCTTGAATCGCCTCTACCCCATCGGGCACTCGGCATCAGCGTGAAGTTAATGGCACGTGTTTACTCATTCCAGCGTGCACTCGCGATCTCGTTAATTGGCTCGCGGCGCGCATTCATTGATTAATGACGACCCCTCCCAGCCAGTTTTCATAATCACCGGGCTGCTGCCTCGACTCCCGACCCCTCTCTGCCCTCGTTCGCCGGCAATCGACGGATAAAAGGGTCGTTGAAAAAGAGATTGCCACTCTTGTCCCCGCGGATTCGGCGCGTTATCGCGCGTGTCGTCGCATTGTCCGCGTTGACGCGCATAGAAAACCGGATGGACGAGGAATCGACGGCGGCGGCCATTGTGTGCCGAAAGGTGAATCGTCGATCGAGTCAGGAAGCACCGGGTAATAGGATATTTTTCAGGCATCGTCGACGCGACCTCGTTTCGCCTTTTTACGGTTTCGAATACGTCCTGCAGCCTAGAATACGTCCGCGATTTCCTGCGTCGTCTCGCGATCGATCATTGGCAAACAGTGAAACGGCTGGTGAAACTTTCTTTGTAGAAAATTGAGGAAAGTACGTTCACTGTTATTTTCCAGTTAATAACAAAGTAAATTGGAAAATTCTTTTTTGAGTAAGAAGAAAGAGAATTACAGATATAATAAAATGAAACGTACAATCTTTTGGATAATAATAAGAGAGACAAATCACGAAATTTTCCAAGTAATAATAAAATGAAGTACAAAATAGTTCGAGCAATAACAGATTACAAAATTTCCTACTTTATAACAATAAATTATAAATTTTCTAATTGACAATTCTGATGCTGACTTGTAAGGAATTGGTTCCCTTTTAATCGCCTTTTACGACACGCAGGGAGTACGTTGGGCCTATTCTTCTCCCGCACCCACAGGGAGACACAATTTTCCACAATCGCCTCAAACAAGAACGGTAATTACGCCAGGCGTTTAACGTCTTCACTACCGATACCGTAATTGAACAAAAAAATCCTCAATGGGGCCGTTTGCCACAAGCGTGCACTTGTCGTGACGCTCGTGGTTGCAATCAGTTGCACGCTCGTTAAAGAGGAAAAGAGCAGTCGGGGGAAGACGAGAGGACGGAAGCGAGACGGAGAGTAACCGGCAAAACTGCGAACGAATTGTGGGAAAGTTCGTGCGGTAGCAAGAAAGCGCGTTTCGATGAGCCCACATCGTTCGTCGTGCTCCATTGTGCTTTCGCTAGACGAGACCGTCACCGATCCTCCAGATTGAGTTACCACCTTTTCTTTCCGGATCCGCTCGCCCTCCGTGATTCGCCAAAGATTCGTGACGAAACTGAATTTCAAAGAGGAAGACACGTATACGCGAGTCATAGAAGACGAGTCTCCTTTTATTCTACATTAAGCTCCAATAGGTTTCTTTATCGCTGTTTCGTGGCTTCAAAGACCGCAGTCACGTGTGAGATTGCCGCAAAATGAAGCAATTGTCCTCGCACGCGATTGACTCTCCGACCGCGGGTACTCATTTTGTTGATTGAATTTTTGAAGAGATTTAACAGACTGCGGATTTTCGAAAGCTACGAAAGAAAGTCGTTTTGCTTTTCATGTTTCGAATATTCTTTACGTATTCTTTTCGTATTACGCGCTATTTCGTACAATTTCGTTCAAATTTCCTACAAATGTATTTCAAGGGATTAGTTACCACCGGAATTATGGATTATTATTACGATCTAATTTCTTATATTACAGTTATTACATTTATAATATATTAGGATTATTTAGAATATTATCATAATCCTAAATTATTGTAATAGAATGAAATTTAATTACTCGAAAAGAATCTTTATAAACGTAAACCTAACCTAAAACCTAACCTAAACCGCATGTTGATCTTCAACGCTGTCTTTGTCCACGAAATTTCGCCTTGCAATCATAAACGCGATATGGCCGACCATAAACCAACGAGTGCGGTCGTAATTCTTTTCCAGTGGTAGACGACCGTTTTTCGCATTTACAGAAGATTATTGAACGTGTCGCCGTGTGGTTGTGCAAAACCGACCGTCGACACGTCCATTGTCAAGAGGAACAAGATGTTGCATGGTCTCTGAGTCGTTTTCCGCCTGCACAATTAAGTTTTCACCTGGACGACTCTCGTTTTCATCGTGAACACGCATTAATGCTGCTAGACGCTGCATTTGTGGCTACGAGATTTTCAACGTTTGAAATTTAAACAATGAAAATCCCAGGAGAGTTGTACATTTCACAAATGGTTTTTACAGTCAAAATGTTGACGATAAAATTAAATTACGACAATGAAAATGAAAAGTTATATCTCAAAGCTAAAATTTTGATGTTGGACTTTCCTTCGATTCAACAGAAAACAATTATTTTAAATTATTTATTGTGTCTTTCTGTGTAATAGTAGCTATGAATATCGATACCCTAGGCTCGATTGTAGATCAAACAATGTAATTGGCTAATTTGTAGCTTCCTTTCGGTAACAAAGCCGGTACAATATTGAATCGAGGGTTTTAAAACCTCTAAAGAGTTGTAGAGATTCAAGTGGAATTAACGTATTGAGTACTATGAGATTTAATGGCAATTGGCACCGTATTCTTTGGTGACGCGATGGGGGCTCTGTTAACTGTCTAGTAGGCACTATTAAATTTAATTGAAAGTATTACAACACGTTAAATGTAATACTATTGAAAGTTGAACTTCCCTAATTTTAAAGTGACCCAGTGTGGGCTTAGAGTACACAAAGCAAAGGAAGGAGAACTTTTTTAAGAAAATTTACTTCAGATATGCCATTTTGTGTGTCAGAAACTGTTGGAAATAATGGGAAATTAATCTAAATTATATAACTGTCTAAATCCTCAATTATTCAATAAAAGATTTATACTAAGAAGTTTTTAAGTTTGTGCACTATAGATGTCATAAATACATCTCATAAATTTCTAATATTTATTACACATAAAGATAAAATTTATTTATATTATATTAATAATATTATTAATGTGCTTTACACATTAATAATAAAAAATGAATAAAGAATAACTGAACAACAGCAAATACATTGACAGATACGTAATGAAGATATAAAATAATACAAAAGCACAAATGAAAAAGCTATGAAATATCTATCTTAAAATATTTACGTTTTCAACAAGTGAAACACACAACAGAATTGTATTGACACAAAACAGAAGCACCAAGTTCCAAATTCTAAGAAAATTTCGTTCCCCAATTTCTACGATCTTGCCGTCTCGTGGACCGCGAGAAGGAAAACTAGCCACGGCGTTCGATCAACCATAAGACCATAATGCAAGTTCGATGTCAGCCTATCTGTCGGGCAGGCCACGCTCCGAGGCGTCATAGAAAAAAGAACGAAGAAGGGGGACGGCGCAAGCCTCAAAGACCCGCGTAACAGTACCTCTCGAAAAAGACAGGGCAACGCTTCTAACTGTACTGTTAACGTCGACTGTTCGCCTACCTTTTTCTCCCTTTTTCCCTTTTCGAGCCACTTTCGACGCATATTAAACCCGTTCACGACTCGTTACAGCTCTTTTTTGGCCGGGGCCCCCCCCCGTTCTTCGATTGCAAACGAAACGGACACGGCACTCGGCCACGGCGACCTTTCTTCTTTTTCCCGCTTCGCGTCGACAAATGTACGTCGCATTTCGGATCGATGCACGGACGTCATAATGACACACTCGTCACGTATACGCTCGTGGACACCGCGCGCCATACGTCCTACGGGACGACAAAGGAAACGTGCCACGTTTTGTGGAGGCTCGAACGGTATCGCGTGCACGATACCTCGGGCCACGTAACAATTGTTGCCAAACTTTTTTTCTCGTTTCTTCTATTGCACTGAGAAAATGTGAACTCGTGTGAGTTGTATATCTTTCGGAGGGACTTTTGTGCCATTTAATTGCACAGTTCAACGTCTTCTGCATTGGTGGCTGTTTTTCTAGCGACTGTCAAACTAGCCCTAGACAAGGGCTCATTTTATACTCATTTTATACACGTGTGTTTCGTTTTACGTGTATTCGAAAGTGAATTTTTTGTGTTGTTCTAGTATGTAATTAAAGAGTATTTATGATGGGAAAATTTTTATGTTACATTACATTTTCTATTTCGTTGAATATTTTACAGGTTTAACACAGATAAAGGAAAAACATACAAATATTACTATCATATTGAAGCAATTCTTCTCTTATTACGGAATTCTTCTCTTATTTTTACTTTTTACTTATTGTTGGATTTCGTTGAATAGTTTAGTATTCTAGGGAGAGACGTATTTATAAATATTCTTGTTTATTTATTTTATAACTGCATAATTATTCTCCTTCTCAGATTTCAATAAATGCCTAGGATAGGTGTGTTAAATTTTCTTCTACTAATAATTGAAATTACTTTATAATTATTTAGAATTATTTTAGAATTATTTTATAATTATTAGAATTTTATAATTATTTAGAATTATTCTCCTGCAAAGAATCACTCTCATTCGAAAACGTTTATTATTATTTGCTCAATGATGGGAGACGAACAATACGTTTATCGATACGTCGTGATAATAATTTATTATTGAAAACAGCTTTGCGAGACCGAAGACGAAAACTAGTTCGAGGTTCTCGAGAATAGGTCGAAACGTAAATAATAAAAGGAGTGTTTAGTCGAGTCTTCAAACATTTGGCCCATGTCCAGAAACATATTGCACTTAGGGCCCTGCATCTCGACAACTTCTCGGGACGTGACGAGTACCTCGAGACGAATTTTGAAGTCGAACATTCCGCAAACTTCTCAACAAAGTGGAACAAAGTGAAACACTTTTGAGTGAAAACAGCCTGTTTATACAATTCTCAACCACAGAGATTCTTAATCGTCCAAACACGAGTATTTCTTGTAACGAATCATCATTTATTCTCATTTATTTATTTTGAAAATAAAATGTGTGCTTTTTTTTTTTAATAAATCATCTCGTTTTCACGTCTCTCGTTTAAAGACAAAATCCCTCATTGACGTTCAAAGTACAAACTGCACGACGGGCGAAATTAATCGAATGCTATAAATCACGACGATTGAAATTATGAAGTTCAGTGTAACGACCGATCCAAGTATCGAGGACATAAATCTTCGAAGATTCGATCTATTTTTACCATGTCGCGGACAGTTCCGAGTCGTCATTAATATTCATCAAAATATTCAGCAACGAACGTCTCGGTGTATCTCGTAGGAAACAATAAAGCACGTGCGTCAATCGAAATGTCTATTAAATTAGCCTCGACACGCCTTGGCTCGTCCCATCCTCAGACAACGTCAGATTTCGCGAAGAATGCTTTCTTTCACTTAACTGAAGTGACTTCTGTTATAACAGTCGAATATCGCGGTGTCCGAGAGACTGCTTTGCATATTTGTTTGTAACAGTCTGATTAATTATTTCCTAGTATATTTGTTTATGACAGTCTTGTCGAATCAATTGTTCCTTAACGAATTGTTCTGTCCGAAATTAATTATTCTAGTTGGAAATTAAATAAATTTTATTTATTTAATTAGTAAGTTTCCCGAATTAATGTTCATTCATTATTAAAAATTTAATTTCATCGTGTATTTTGCATTTTTCAATAATGAAATTAAATTGAATTGAAAATAATGAAATAATGAAATTAAATTGAATTGAAAATAATGAAATTGAATTGAATTGAAAATAATGAAATAATGAAATTAAATTGAAATTGAAAATTCCATTAAACTGAAATTGAATAATGAAATTAATTTGAAATTGAAAATTGGAATTTAATTGAAAGTAATGAAATTAAATTGAAATTGAAAATAATGAAATTAAATTGAAATAGAAAATTCCATTAAATTGAAATTGAATAATGAAATTAAATTCAAATAGAAAATTCCATTAAATTGAAATTGAATAATGAAATTAAACTGAAATTGAAAATAGGAATTGAATTAAAAATAATGAAATTGAATTGAATTAAAAATTCCAAAATTAAGAAATTTAATAAATCGTAAATTGTTGTTGATCCAAACTTAGAATATCTTGACTTTAAAAAAGATTCAAATATGAAATAAAATTGCAAACTTTTCCTGTTTCAGAATGACTAATTGAGCGTGATCTACGCCTTTAAGGAAAGATTCAATTCAAAGAGTCAACACCGTCTGTTAAATTTTATGTTATTTCAGGAAGATATGGTACGGTATTACAAAGCAGACTCGTTTAATTAAAACTGCAAAGGTATACCGATATACGTGAGTAGCGAGTTTTCCGGAAACTCTGCGTCTTCAGAGGGGCACTGATTTATTGCATCGTCCGGCAACGACCGATAAAAGCATCCTTTTACATCGGCGTAAAAATTACGGTATGTAACGGGCACGTATTACGAGCAGACGACCCACGCATCCCTCTTCGAATGATCATCGTACTCGAATCCTTGTTCATAAAACTTTTACGACAATTTATAGCTTAATGTACACCGAGTAAATGCAAATAGTCTTTCCGTTTTAATTTCCTATCCGGTTACGATCGTTTTGCAGTCAACGTTGATTTTAATTTTGTTACTTAAAATTAATTTTCCATATTACAATCTTTGTTATATATTAATATTTATATCAGTGCGATTAGTGCAATTTTATCTTCGAGATTATTTGTGTTACGAGTCACGAATAAAAGGCGATTACTTTCTTGTACATGATTGTTTTTTATTTCAAAACTAGTGCAATTTCATTTTTTAAACTTTCTGAATAAATGTGCGACTGGTTGTGAAAATATGTAAAAATATACAGTTCGATATAGAGAATCTATTGAAAATACAATTGGTTTCTTGTACGTACGTATAGTACGTTTAACTTAAGAAAAATAGAGTAAATGCAAAATTTTACGTTGCAAAAATATTGAAACACTGGGGCAATTTAGTCTCTTAAACTTTAGATTTTGAATAAATGCGCAATTGGCTGCAAAAATGTGTTGCGTGATATAAAATAGAAATGATACAAAATTTTATATCACGATTTATTAATTTTAATTATAAAATTAAAATAACACTTTTACAACAAACTTTCAATATTTTGTTGCACGTTGTACGTTGAGAACCATAACAGTTTATATTTTTATACTACTCGATTCCAAAATTTTTAATTTACATAAATACAAGCTGAAATTCTCTTTTTCGAATTTTCTCCGTGACTTCTTTTGAATGAAAATCTTCTTAAAACAGCCAGCAAAAAAAAAAAAAAAGAAACGTACGTATACTATAATTTATATTTTAAAGAATTCAAGAGAAAGCGTAGAATGCGTAGAATCGTGTTCCATTTTATCCATTTATCATTCACGGCATTTATCACGAGTGCGAGTGTAATTTTTTTCTTCTACGTCCTTCGCAGTTTTTCTATACTTTCTCATTCAATTCTAGAATCGTTACTTAACTATAAGCGGCAATTAATTGATTCAGCGTTGAAATTTAACACACTATTCCATTAGAGTTTTCTTCTATCAACAAACGAGGATAACACTTCGCTAATTGTTGCGTCGCATTAATCTATCGCGTAGCGGAAGTTAAAAGGATCCATCAGAAAATATAATGGCAAATAATTATTGCTGTTTTAATGAATCATTAAGACGTCGTAGGTGGTCAAGAGCGAAACTAAGATAAACAAACGCGACTACCGGCACGTCGCTGGTCGCAGTGTAATTACTCACGTCTCAACTTTGTAAAAAATAAGCTCGTAAAGTATCCTGAATATGCGATCGCAAATTCAAATTCAATATCCTCTGCGGCTACTAAATATTTCAACGTGACATTGAACCAGTTATCAAGGCCCGATCGAGGAAAAACGAAAGAGCGGAGTAAACGGCCATTAAAATAATTTCACCGGGCTGGAACAAAGTCAAGACTCAATTATCTTGATTTTGATTAATCAGTATCCGACCAAGTAGCAACCGAAGTAGCAATAAATCAGGAATGGATCAGGAGGATCGAATCTGGATTACAACGCGACGCAACTGCAAAGGGGAAATTTATAAATCATCAACGCGTGTGGAAAATAACAAAACCTCGATATTGACTTAATAAAGTTAAAATTCTACGACAGACTGATCGTTAACGAATTAAATTTTAATTATTTTAATATTTAATTATAAGATTATTAAACTTTGTAATTTCCAGTCAATAAATAATACTATTTAAGTTGATTAGCCAGAGTCGGTACAACTAATTTAACAATAAAACAATTTAAACATCGGTCATATTGAGAATGAAAAATTTAAATTTGCACAGAACCGTAGAAAATTCAATGATAATACACAGATAAGTATAAATGTGATAAATAAAATAAATATAAATAGCTAAGGAAAATAATATAAAGTATCCAAATCTATTTAACAAAATAAAATTCCGTTTAATTTCTTTAATCGGCTTTGCACAAATTTGCAATCTAACTGTAACTATTACAATTGCAATAAAATCTTCAACTATTTAGCTATTTCTAGATAATGACTTTTCAATGTTAATGACAGATTGTCGTCTCTCCTTTTCTCTTCATTATTAATGAAATAAAAGATAATATCGGTTAATGAAATTTCAAAACGTTTTATGTAACACACGTAATACATAAAAGTTACGCTATAATAAATATTCGAATACATGACCCATATAGTTTTTTTTTCACGTAGAAATCATAGCATCTACGTGACTATCTTTCCGTAACATCGCACGGATTCCAATTGAATACATCGACGAGGAAGCGTAACTCGCAACGATACTTTCATTATTGCATTATTCATCCGACGTGGAATCGTCCAATTCCCTTGGAATTGCTAACGAACGGAACATTTGTAAGCGCGTTAATAACCGTGAAACTGTTGATTAATTGTACCGCGGTGATAAATGTTAAAAAAAAAAGGCAACCGATAGACAAGCGCGGCAGAGAACGACTTCGTAGCACGAAATAAGCGTGTGAAATTAAAATCAAGAATGAAAGAATGAATCTTGCAATTATTTTAATGACTGCCATGTCTTCCACCTGTGTAAATTATGTATTCAACGTAAATGCATAAAATGAGTGAGTAAAATAGTACAAAGGCTGAAGATTCCTCGTGGAAAGAGAATACATAAGTAAAATTTAACAATAGAATGATTTAAGTACAGGTACAACGCCGACAATTTTAGGAATTAAAATGCAAGAAATAGAAGAAAGTTTGCACAAGATTTTACTTACATATTTCGTGAAAAATCGTGAAAAATTTTGAAAATTTCTACGAAAAATTACGAAATTGATCGTTCCGACTATTCTGGTAGGTCTCTTGTTAGAACATTACAGAAACTTCAGTTGATAATTAAAAATTTCTCGTTTTATGAAAATAACTTTCATTGTGTTAGCTTTGATAGCTTTGATGCAACGATAAATCGAATTAAAACGAAATGAAAGTTTAGGTTAGGTTTAGGTTAGGTTTAAGTTAGGTTTAGGTTAGGTTCAGGTTAGGTTTAGGTTAGGTTTAGGTTAAGTTTGATCTGAAACAGTCCTCGTGATTAATAAGTCAAAAATCTGTTCCTTTAAACGTGTGCAGCAGATTGAAAATTTCAAGCGAACATTCGTTGCTTGTTTGAAAACTGCACTCTGTTCAAGTAACCAATCTCAAGTGATATAATTTTCAAGATATACAAGACAGGCTTTCGAGACTCAAAAATTTTAATCCTCGCCTCAAGGTTCAAATATTCGAGGTGGCTCGAATTATTTTGCTACAGATACAGATTCGAAGCTGATTATGCACATTCTTGCTACCCTTTCCTCCTCCTTGTTGGAGGCTGATCCCCCAACAGAAGAGAAGAAAACTCTTCGCTCGCGTCGCTCGAGCTGTTGGAGAAAAGGCTGCCTGCTCTAAGGTAGCAAACGTCTCCGGCAAAAACTGGACGTTCCTCCGCTGCTTCGACTTTTTTCTCCTCCCCGTCTCCTCCTCTCTCTCATCGCAAACAGAACAGAAACCTGAGTTTTCCCGGGAGAATCCACGGTGACACATCGACCTGTCCGACGCTGAACGCGCAAACGTATAATCACGGGGAATCGGCTTAATCGCGGGGCTAGAGGAACAAGCGACACCGCTCGCTCTCGCAGCCATTACGGCCAGGTTCTAATGAAAAGCTGATACCTCGGGAGGACTCGTTCGACCACGAGTTCTCTTCCTTCGTGTCCCTCTGTTTGCGTTCAGCCTAGAAAGTCGAGGACACGCGAGACACTCGATCGATGAGATCTCGATCCGCGGACTTTCAGCTCTCTCGAGGAAGAGTGAAGTGATCTCGTAAAAGTGAAAATTCTTAATCGATCTCTCGTTGACTGGAGGACTGTTCCATTGGTTTCTCGAAACGTGTTAACTCGATCGTTTCGATGATCAATCGTTTGAAATTTTCCTTCGATCGTTTCGCATTATCTGTGTGTGTGTGTGTGTGTGTGTGTGTGTTTTACAGAGATGTAGAGTGACATTTTTTGAAAAAGACTATTGAGTAAAGATTAATTTTTATTTAAACGAAGGCAGTTTCAAGGGAATGTCTCAGGAAATGAAATAGTTTTCTAATTACCAACGATCATGACTATGATTAAAATTTCTTGGCTATCGGTGAGACAGGCTGAGATTTTTTTTTAATTATCAGTAACCAAATTTTACTTTACACTATTATCGTTATATTGATAATAAGAACCACTATTAAACCACTATTTATAGTATATATTATACTATATTATACGTTATAATATTATACTATTATAATATTATAATATTAAAATAAGACAACCACTATTATTATATCATTATATTAAAATTATTTTGATTACATTCGACGATTGTCGATGATTAATAACATTACTGCAATAATATTTCTTTTTTCAGTGCTACTTCAAGAATTTTGTAAAATGGAAAAAATCGACTGCAACGTATTAATTATTATTGTTCGTTGTAAGTGTTGAATTTATCGAAAACCTGTTCGTCGGGACATTTTTCGAAAGCCAACGCGGATGAAAATATGAAGCATTTTTATCACATCAGCGTGACGAGCGAAATTCGCCGCGTGGTCGAACAGAAGAAAAAGGATGGACCTTTTCGTATCTTTCAATTTACTGCGACCATAACACTTCAACTGCACTGGGGGCGAGCGTTTAAAGTGTTCAGAAGATTCTTGGCAAAATTGTGTTGGCCATCTGGCATGCAACCGGTTGCCAGCAAGTGCCACGCATTATCGTCCACGCGATAGTAATTGTTGCAGAGCTTCTCGTTCCCGCTTCTTCGTTTCGCGGAAATCCACGAGCCGCTCGCTCTCTGCCACGAGGAGAGTCCCTCCGCCTTCGGGCGAGCACACTTCCGCCGTTTAGAATACGTACTGACGCACCGCAATTATGGCAGATCTAGTTTCTTCTTTTTTACGATCGTAGTCGTAGGTGCCTTTGTTAGTTTCAACTCTTCAGCCGTGAACAATTTTTATATTTCGCCGATGTTCGTTGAAAATCACGGGCGAAATTTGTATCAGTGAAAATAATTGGTGGAAAATCGAAAGACGACTTTTTTTAGAATATAAAAATAGTGGTTTTTTTGGAAATTGTACGTGCATAATTTTTGGCGGCAAAAGTACTTGTTTTCATAATTTTCAGAGTATTTCACGTTCTCTCTGTGCAATTAGCGACGGAATTAAATTAATTTGGAAATTCCAGAATTAAATAGTTCAAGTGCTTTTTATTATTTTAGATTGATAAATTCAATTAATTTAATTAATGCGATATTCAGATAAATAAAGTTCTACTGTCAAAGTTTGTGAAACCCGCGTCTCTCTTTCTCTCTCCCTCTTGCACTCAAGTCGCATTCCTTAGCCGAAAATACCAAAACGAATCCCGTAATATCAGAAATATTCAAATTTTCCGAAGAATTTGACACCGAACGATATAAAATTCCATCACCTGCGGAGTTAACTCGAGGGAAGGAGACAAGAACGAACAATATTGCAACCGGTTAACTCGGTCCTCGCCATTATCGAAAGTAGAAAGAAGAAAAGAAGGAAGAAGCGTGAAAGAATAAAGAAGGAAACGAATCGTCCATTGGCCAAAGATTGAGCTAATATTCAGACAAGTTTATCCATAAACATCGTTCAACTGCGCGCCTGAAACACGTTTTGATATCTTCACGAGCCATTCTGCTAGCACTTCGAATCCAGAAGTGTACGTTTTTTACCAAACAAGCGCGTTTCAAACAAGAACGTTCAAGTTCGTGACATATTCACTGTTTTTGGTATCTTCGATGGCTTTGTGAGGACAGTGCAATCTAAATAAGAGTCGCGGGCACAATCATGCGTGATATGCTTCAAGGGTACGGATCAACGACGAAGAATGCAACCATAATTTTACGACGAGAACATCATTGCGTTCCGGAAGATATTTTCTTCATTTTCTATCGTTTCTTTTCTGCAAAAAAAAATTTCTAGAAAGAAGAATGTGCGATTGAGAATAATAGAATTCTTTGAAAATGATTGTACAATTATAAAAGAAAAGTATAATAATTAAACTGAAGATATTTAAAACTGTACTAAAATAATAATACTGAGGTGTTTATAAGAATACAAATCTCCATAGAAATAGTATCTGTTGGACGATATTAATAAAAAATAAATTTAGTACAAAAATTTGTTTCTGAATTATTTATATTACGTTATCAAGCCAGATTTATATCAACAAAATTCTTCCTGTCCAAAAGGTTAAAAAATAAGTGGGGGAGATAACTCGAAACTTCGAAAAAAAATGGTACCGCGTTGTACATCACTTGCCACGTATAATTAATATTAACAGCATAAAAATCTCGAATAAACCCATCTAATTTTACACCATCAACACAGCAATCAACCCGCCATTATAATTCTTCCTCGCTTTCACTTCACCACTTAATCATCAAGAAGTCAAACTATCACTGCCCTAATTACACCAATTTACTACACCATCACTAAAAATAAGACATCGCCATTGCTCACACAGTTTCAACAATTATAAACACATATATAAAATTCTATGGCCATTGTACGAATATTTCCTGTAAATATCTTCCTATTTTTAATTCTTTAACTGGATTTTTCTCAATATGTTTATAATCATCTACTAATACTACATACTAATCCCTAGCTGATACCATTAAGTATTGGTAGCCACAACAAGTTAGGTTTTACATTACTCAATTTCGAAATTTTTAATTCAATTTAACTTCATTAAATACAGGAGATGTTAAAATTAAACATTTAAAATGATTTTCTAATTAGTTGATCTAATTTAATTTTTAGTAACTTCAAAATCAACTTTTATATTTACATGTAAGAGTTAAAAACTCTCTGCCCGTAAATATAAATCCAAGTATAAATAAATAGAACACTGTCTCGTTGAAACCATATTATTTAGCAATAGATTTATATTTGTACTTGTCACTCTCCCGTTTGAAGCCACTTAGACGTAAGAAAATTGCTACGGACACGTTCGAGACGCCTCTACCTCTCCTCGGTTCCTCTGGTTTCCGCTGTAATTGTGGTGGCATCATTTTCGCGGGAAATAAAAGAAACAGAAACGGCCCTCTTCCTGGCCATCTGGTGCATGGAAAC